>FLSR01004883.1:5156646-5198353 GCA_900092035.1 Leuciscus waleckii | reverse complement strand
CACTGACAGGGGGCTGGAGTGCTTTTTAATTACTGGAAGTTTTCAGCAGTTGTCTTGGCTGTCCATGCCTTTTTGGGCCTCCCTTTCTTCATGTGTTCAATACTTTTTCCCTGTGTCATTTCACATTATTACACATAACTTAATTTCTGAACTTATTTTTGTTTGTTTCTTTGTATGTATGGCTTACTTGGGTTGTTACCAACATCTGGTGAAAATTTCATGTCAATAGTACCTTTGGAAATATATTTACTGAGAAAAATGATGACGTGTTCAATACTTATTTCCCCCGCTGTATATAATATATAAGCCTATTTATACTTTCAATTCGGTTGGCATTTGATTTAAAAAATAAGAGTGGGTTAAAAAAATAAAGTGTGAAATTTTCTGCGCTGATGAATCATTCACAAACATCTGTTAACAAAATAAATATTCTGTTTTTTAATTTTGACTTTCAACAAAATATTATGAAAGGTTAATTGAATAATCTTGACATGCATGACTAAATCAATAATGACATGAACTCATTTCATATTCAAGGTGAAGTGCAAAAAGTTTTGACTTGTGTTTTGAGGATATAGTCTGGCATTACGTGACCTCAGAAGTCAGAATCACCATCAATTTTCACTGTAAAACTAAAGTCAGATGCACGCTATGAGCTCTTAAGGGAAACGTATAGTAAGAGCTCCAATTCTGGAGGCCTAAGGGGTGTGCACTGGGGTGAGAGTAGGAGAGGGAGTCCTCCACTCACTGCCAAAACAGGAGAGAGGGAGGAGGAAGAGTGAGAATGAGAGAGGCATACATTGTCTGCTAGGCTCAAAAGAAGAAATACCCGACAGCCCCTGCAGGAATTCAGGAAGGTCTTAGGTTGCATTGTTGTCTGCATTGTATCCTGCCCTGTAAATATACACGACACTCCAGCTATGGACTGTGTCACATGACTACGTGAAGAGCATGTAGTTTATGTCTCTGTCTCCATCCACCTATTGAAATTATACCAAACTTTGAGTAAAGAACTTTTTGCAAAGAGTCTTTCTTTTTCAGACGGTGGGCTGCCAGAGGACCAAATGCTCCATGACTACGTTTCCTTGCTCTGACTGCTCTTTGTAATTTGAGATATTGGCCCTTTGCGAATAGGCTACTCCACAAATACTGGAGAAAAAAATACTTGCTTTTATGATAAACTCATTTTATGATTTCGCCTATGATTTCTGGGTTGAATTGAGAATGCTTTTGAAATTCCAGTTCCTAAATTTGAATTCCAATAGGAAATAGTATGAAGATTAACTGCAATGTGAAACTGAATGTATAAGTAGAAGATAGAATTTTCACATAATACAACCATCTCTAGAGTTTACAGAAAATGGTCAGAAAAAGAGAGAATATCCAGTGAGCGGCAGTTCTGTGGGCGAAAATGCCTTGTTAATGCCAGAGGTCATAGGAGAGTGAACAGACTGGTTCGAGCAGATAGAAAGGGAACTGTATAAAAGCCAGTTGTTACAACCGAGGTTTGCAGAAGAGCATCTCTGAATGCACAATGAAACCTTGAAGCAGAAGAGCAGCAGAAGATACACCAGTGACACTCCTGTCAGCTAAGAACAGCAAACTGAGGCTATAATTCGCACAGGCTCACCAAAGAAGATTGGGAAAAACTTTGCCTGGTCTGATGAGTCTCGTTTCTGCTGCGACACTCAGATGGTCGGAATTTTGCATTAACAACATTAAAGTATGGATCCAACCAGCCTTGTATCAACGGTTCAGGCTGCTGCTGGTGTGATGGGATATTGTCTTGGCCCCTTAGAGAATTGTTTTAAAGCCACAGCCTACCTGAGTATTGTTGCTGACCATGTCCATCCCTTTATGACCACAGTGAACCCATCTTCTGATGGCTACTTCAAGCAGGATGCGATGTCACAAAGCTCAAATTATCTTAAACTGAACATGACAATGAGTTCATTTTGAGTTTCAAATGGCCTCCACGGTCACCAGATCTCAATCAAAGCACCTTCGGGATGTGATGGAACGGGAGATTCACATCATGGATGTGCAGCCAAGAAATCTGCAGAAACTTAAGAGATGAACAAATAAACCTCAATAATCATCAAAAGCCTGATGTATCATATTTGATACTCATATTTAAACATGAGTTTTCACTTTATTTTAAGGTGTCCTTGTTAGAATGTAATTACTGGGTAATATTAATTAGCTTCATTTAGGCCTAAAATGCCTTTTTCTTAAAAAAGCATAAACTATCAAACAGATGACAGAAGGTCTGTAGAAGATTGTGTACACAGGTTTTTTTTGTTGAAATTTTTGACATATGTGACATATATAAAAATATATATGCTGTGAACACAATTAAAACACAACACTGTAGCATACTATTTGCTTTTAAAAGGATAGTTCCCCTCAAAATGACAATTTTGTCATCATTTACTCACACTCAAATTGCAGAATGTTGCCAGATAGTTGATGCCGTTTCTATTTTTTTTTCCTACTATGGAAGCCAATGGTTACCCTCAGCTGTTTGATTACATACATTCTTTAAAATATCTTCTTTTATGTTCAAAATATAAAAGAAAGTTTGGAACAACTTGAGGGAGAGTAAATGATTTTTGGGTGAACTATCTATTTAAAATCACTGTATATTTCACATTCAGATTTTCAATAGTTGCTCACAAGCAGACACAAACACCGGTCCTACAGACTGGCAGAACTCCTACTTGAATGAGGAGTGCACTTCTGTGCACTTGAGGGATCGAGAAGGAAAAACAGAACTAAAGTATAGTGTCAGAGAGATCTTGCTGAAGTTGCTCTCTGCTTAGAGGCTTTGGGATGAAAAACGTCTATAGTGGATTGGATGAGGTAGAGGTGTTTCAATTGAGTTGAAAGTGAGGTGGAGGAGGATTGGGTCTCTCAAACAGGCCAGACTTCAGTTTCAAGAGCACTATAGTTTTAAATGGACAGATTGGAGGTAAATGTCCACATTTAACCTTCATAATGTAACGTATTTTTTACTGAAATGGAATATTGAGGCGCAACTTGATATTTTCATATTCTGACATTCTTTTTTTTGTCTTTTATTTTTTGTCCCAGTCATGCAGGCCATATTTATGTTAGCTTCTGCCTTTTGGGAGCCAAGATGGTGTATGAAACATGGATGCAAGTTCAACTTCAGCATCTCAACATTTCCAAATGGTAAATAATATTATTTATTATTATTGCTGTCATTCTATTATTTCATTCATGATACAATTATGTTTAACTAATTGGACGATTTGGAAGCTGTTTGGCTGTAGTTTAAATTATTTTGTCAGTGATGTCAGCCAAAATATAAAGGCATAAAAGATTACCAAAAAAACAAAGAATCAAACACACTGATGAATCATGCACAATGTGACCCCCATAAAGGAAGAAAATATGGTCAGTTTTGAATTCCTTTTGACTTTAAAGTGAGAACCAACAGATAGATTAGTTAAAGTGGGTGGGGAGCCTGGTCTCTCAGTTATGCCTGGAAATTTCCGTTGTAGGCCTCAATCTGCTCCAGGATGGGAGGGGTTTGCGTGTGTTATGGAGAAATAAAGAGCAGTGGTTTGGGACTGGAGTTGGGTTTTGAGAGTTGGCCATGAGCCAGCCTTAGCAGGAAGCCTGCTGGTTCACACGGACAAAAGCAGTAATGACTAGTTCCAAGGATGTTGTGGTGGACATGACTGTCATCATCCACCCCAACCCCCTTCAAAAGTGTCTCTTTTTCTTCAAAGCCAATATCTGGCCCACTGTAAACGTGACTTAAGTTGTGACTTGAGAGAAAACACTTGAAATACCCAGAATTGTTAGTTACGATGGCTTCAAGAAGTACATGGACACTAAATGCCATTGGATTAAATCATCAAAGCAAGTGATTTTTATTTTGAAAAGGGCAAAGGGATATTTCTTATGCAAAAAAGAGGTTTGCAGAGTTTTAAATTATATAACAATAGCTACTGTCTATCAAATGTTGGTGGAACATGTTCATATAGTTAATGTGATGAACTACACCTGTTACTCTGTGTGAACTTGAGGTAAAATGACTTCATCCACCCATTAGACCAAATGGTTAAAAGTTGCAAAAAAGGCTCAGAACGGTGAATTTGATTCTGAGGTTCTAGTTCAAGTTCACAGGTGCCTCTTATTGTGGTGTTTTGTTACTTACTGCGTTGCATTCAATTTAAATGTTGTTTAAGTGTCTGAATACTTGTTGCACTCTTAATAATAAATGTTCTCTATTGGTATTGATGGTTCCATGAAGAACCTTTAGCATCCATGGAACCTTTCCATTGCACAAAATGTTCTTTATAGTGGAAAAAAATATCTTTATATCATTAACATGTTCTTCACACCAGAAAACAATTAGTTCTTTTAATAACTTTTCACTGAAATGTTCTTTGGGGATGCAAAAAAATGTGATATTTTGACAAATATCATTTGTATTTGACAAAAAAAAAAGTATGTTATTTTGTGTTTCGTATACAAAAGAAAGTCATTCAGGTTTAGAATAACATGAGGGTGAGTAAATTATGGCAGAAATCTAAATTTTTGGGTGAACTGTCCGTTTAAGCAATTTGCACAGTTAGCAAAAATGCTTGAGAAGAGAAGAGAAGAGAAGAGAAGAGAAGAGAAGAGAAGAGAAGAGAAGAGAAGAGAAGAGAAGAGAAGAGAAGAGAAGAGAAGAGAAGAGAAGAGAAGAGAAGAGAAGAGAAGAGAAGAGAAGAGAAGAGAAGAGAAGAGAAGAGAAGAGAAGAGAAGAGAAGAGAAGAGAAGAGAAGAGAAGAGAAGAGAAGAGAAGAGAAGAGAAGAGAAGAGAAGAGAAGAGAAGAGAAGAGAAGAGAAGAGAAGAGAAGAGAAGAGAAGAGAAGAGAAGAGAAGAGAAGAGAAGAGAAGAGAAGAGAAGAGAAGAGAAGAGAAGAGAAGAGAAGAGAAGAGAAGATACAGGGATATTCCCCCCAGGTTAAGAGTCTTGCTCAAGGACACAATGATGATAGTACAACGATTGCCCTTACAACCTACATTCACCAGGCCTGATCTTTGTCCACAACACCACATCAGAGAAACCAATGTTTGATAGAAGAGTATGGGCCTTTTAAAACCTCAAGTAAACACTGGCATAGGTCAGAGGAAGCTTTTCTAACCTGAATTATGCTTGCAGTTGGTCTGTGAATGGTTTGGAGCCTAACAATCAGATGCCCCCAAAATGAAGATCTTCTTCTCTAAAAGTATAGGAATTGCATTCACTCAAATGTAAGGTCAGCTCTTTTATTTCACTACAAATGTTCTTCTTTACCAATTAAACATGCTTTGATCCTTGTTAACACTTTGTATTTACCAAAGAGGGAATGACCCAACAGTTAAACTGAATGTTTTAATTAAACTGTGATGATTTTTATTTGATGAAGTCTGTGCTTCAGGGCAACTACAGCTCGCCCACATTTTGCAATGAAAGTCTATCAGATGCCATTGCTACCTCCTCATAGTACGGCTTTTTTTTTTTCTTTTATAAGTGTGTGTTTCTATAGTGACAGAGCTGGTAGCACTCAAAAACGGAGAATCCCCTCATGCATTGAGAAGGTTGACATGATGCTGTTTTCACACTTTCTCAGCATAAATTCAAATATTAGGAGGACTTCACAAAAGAGAAGATTCGTTTCATTTGACATTCATCATGCAAAAGAAATATCCGAATTCTTACTTTAAAGGTGCAAGGCATCTCTTTAATATGATCAATTGGAGAAATATTAGTTTGGTATTTTAAAACTTCATATTATTAAGACAAATTTAAACATATAGCCCAGAAAGAAACCAACGTGTAATAAAAGTTAACAAATACTGAGGTAAAGTTTCAGCAATCAGCAATAATAGTGCTTTGGGTGAGTTATACCTTGAGTCACGCTGGCACAAATGAATCATAAATTAAACAATTTAAATGTATTTTATTTCTTAAGTGTTTTGAGAAACACGCAAGTGTTTTGGATGAAAAGGCAGACATTGTGTGTACAGCATCATAGTGGTTTTAGTATGTGTGATTAGTTTATAACATCAGTGGCATCATATTATTCAAAACATTTAATACATTTATGAAGTCTCTTCATAACTGCAGTTCATTGAAATACCTTGTTCTATTTGAGAAGTATGTTGAAGACTTATCACACTCTCAACTTCCTTCACCTTCTTCCTCATAGCAGATAATAAAAGGAAAGTATCTATTTACTCACATACATATGAGAACTGTTGAGGGGGAAAGCAGGAAAAGCTGACTTTACTTTGTGTCAATTAAATGCCAGACAATAGGCCTATACTGAATTTAATTCTTTCGAAAGACTGCAGCTTTAAAAAATGGCCAGAAATGGTTTAAATGTGACCCCTTTTTTAATTAAGCTTAGTCCAACAGGTGAGCCATTACTTAACAAAAAAATATTGATTTGTACACAAACAAACAAACAAAAAGACCAGATCCATGTTTTAAAATTCTGAATTAATTTCCCTTATAGTAGTTCCTGTTTTTAAAACAACACCTGCCCGCTTGCTCGGTATCTGACAGCTGTCGAAAAGACAAGAACGACTACACATTCTGCTGTATAATAAGGATATATAAAGTATAGGCCTATACATTTAAAATGGGCTGTCTGGAGTCCTTGACACCAGTGAGTCACTATTGGGTGCTGTTCAGGAAATAATCCATGCAAAAATACATATTGTGTGAATATGTGCATTGATTTATAATATATTTGATCCATATATTAGCTCATAGGCTTACTTTTTGGCTTTCAAGTATACTTTGATTTACCATAGCATATATTGGTTTCTGCAGTTAGCCACATACTATGACAACAATTATCTAATTTTACTTACACATTAAGAAAATTGAAAGAAGCATAGATAACAGTTTTATATTTTAAAGAGTGGCTTTGATGATCCATATTGTGTGATATTAAATACAGAGATATGGCGTAGGCTATAAGAAAGACCCTACATGTATTACATAATTGCAATTATTCTGAAACAATTATGATAGTCTTAACTCTTACTAATGTTTCCTTACTTTCCTCTTTTGAATTTTACAAATTATCTAGAGCATGCATAGTAGTATCTAATTATAGGCTATTCATAATATTAATATATTCACGCAGCTCAAACATTACTGCAATTACAACGCAACTACATCATATCATAAATATTCTATTAATGACTAGGGATGGCACTAAAGCAACAGATTCACATTTCCCGAGTGGGTGTTAAATTGAAACATCTCTCGCGTGGAGCACCGAAGGGAAAGGTGTGTGTAGGTCACCTGTCATCACTGGCTCATACAGCACTGCGGGAAATTTACATAATCATATCTAGTAGTGACTCTCACAGGCATTGTTTATATAGTGCATCCCCGTTCCCAAAATCAAAACATTTGCTTTGTCAAAAGCGCTGTCGTTTGCGTTTATTTATTTATTATTTTATAGCATTATGATTTCTCTTGGAAACAGGGGACGAAAACAGCTGAATGGCTACGCAGAACCCCGATGGGAGGTGTCGAGGGGCCGTCTTTGATCTTTAAATACCCTCTAACATTAAAACCACACTCCATCGCTTTGATTCTTTTGTCGCTACCAAGGCGCGACTGCAACATTCAGACGTTCCCTAAGCGTGCCACATCGCCTTTTCTTTTTTCCGCTCTACCATCTGTCCCTTTCTTCCATTTCACGCAGAATCAACGGACATTCGCCCTTCAGATGTGTGCAGCCGTATCCCCCCTCTCTCCTCCCGCTGCAGTCCCTTTCTTATCCCATGCCTCTCCCTCTCTCACTCGGATTCGCACGATGCAGACGCTCCCTAGCGCCGACTGTTTCCCCCCTCCCCCACACGCAAAGCTCCTGTTTCACTCAAAGATGGCGTCAGCTCTGGAGCCACTGCTCTCTGGCTGCATTTTTCGGCTTGTTGTTGTCTGTGTTTCGAACGCTTTCTGGCACATTCTCCTCGGCCACTCGAGCCGAAATTCTGGTGAGTAGCTCACAATTACACGCTACGTTCAAAATGCTCTCGGCTCGAGAGCCCGAACTGGACTCGTGGTTCTGCCTTTCAGGGAAGGAGCGGGAGAAGGTAGAGGGAACGGGGGGTACGCGGAGATGAAGGGGGAGGGTGGGGGGAGCTAGCCGAGGCCTAACTACTTCCCTCACGGGCCTCGTCTCCTCCGCTACCACCACCGCCACCACCGCAGGCTCTCCTGTTGGGTAGGGAGGGTAGGTTACAGTAAGCGGGGAAGGAAGTGGAGGAGAAAATGGTGGAGGAAGCGCGGAGGAGCAGTTGAACATCTCGCGTGAGGATTTTTTTTGTCATGCGCTTATCCGAGGCAGAGATTGAGGCCGCGCGCGGCCGTGTCAAACGTTGGCGCGAGGGAAGGAAGGAAGGAAGGAATCTTGGCGTCCCTTTTTTGTAACGGCTGAGGCGCGCTAACCGCGGTAGCCACTGGTTACGGGCATTGTGTTTTCAGTTAGGCCGCGATGTTTCTTTACGGAATATGAGGTTGGAAAGGTCTAGAAAAATGTCCTTTTTCAGATTGTTATGGTGTGAAATCTCAGGCGCTGAGAGGAATGGAGGAAACATTGTCCTTATTCTCAGCGCACGTTGCTTGTGTTTTGGAGCTAACAACATCCGCTCAGTGCACTGGCTTCGTTACTTCAAAGTTTACATCGTTTGGGATGGGCCAAGGGCCCATAAGGAGAATTGCCGAACCGGGGTTGTACGCCCTTGCCCTTAGGATAATACCACCTTCCGAGGGTCCTTGTTGTTTTAAACGTTCAAGAACCGTTTCTGTTTTGTTTACTACTAGCCATGTGTTGACATTTATTACGTGCTTTCCTTTCTGCTGCAGTTTGACATGTGATTAGCACCTCATTACAGATGATTTCTGACTGACCATCTGTCATAGGTGTTGTGAAGTTTCTCAACTTCTTTTGAAGTTATAATAATAGACATTGCATTACACAATTTACATTTTGAACAGTGCTGATGATTTTTTTTCTTTCAGTCATATAACTTTAAAAAAAGGATGTTTCAGGCACTCTGGTTGTGAGACATATTTTTTAATATAACCCTTGTGTCACTGATCTGCTGTCATTGAAAATAGTGTATTTTTAACTGTTTATTAGGCAGTACTCCTTTGCCAGTTGTTTTGTTTTTGTTTCGATTTTTGGGTTACACTTTATATTAGGGTGTCATTGTTATAGTGTAATTACACAAATAAGTACTTAGTAATATTTGGATTTACCATAGTATTAAGGTTTCGATTTGTTAAGGCTTAGTTGCTTGTAATTATCCATGGTTTACTGTTATTACTATAGTCAGTGCATGTGTAGCAGGGATACTGTTAAATAAAGTGTTCTATTATTGTTGATAATATTGGCTTAAACTTGTTTAAACCAAAGCCTAACTCGTTTTAAAAATGTAAAGTGCACCCTCAGATCAACTTTATATGAAGTGTTTTTAACTACTACATGCTAACATTTCAATTAACAATTTAAAACAACGCACTTATTGTGTACATGGATGTTTTTATGTTGTACTTGTATTTAAAATTACCTGTATGAGTGCATGTAATTACACCTGTAATTAATTTATCTAGTTACATCTATAATTGCACTGGGATCCACCCTTAAAACTAAACTAACCATACCACCTTTCAGTAGCCTTAACAGTATCCCACCTCAATAGCAGGAAAAGTGTTTTGCAATAACACACAGACAATAAGTACATTGTACCAATATATATTTATTTTTGTAACATACGTACATGGTAATTACACACCTAATGTAAAGTGTGACCCAAACATTTCTGAAGTGTGATGTGGAGTTAGTTTGTTGTCATTGTGCATTTAATTCATATAGATGTTTTACCCGTTTCTGTTTTCGGCCCTTTTTATGTGCTGGATGATTCATATTGATGAGTGTTCAATAGTTTTTTTTTATGGTTGTAATTGTTTTGTGTGCTTTCAGATACTGATCCTTTTCATGTTTTTTTTGTGTGTGCAGGTTGCAGGAATTTCTGAAGAATACCCAATAGGAAGATGGTCAGCCTACGTCGCTTCCTGGAGTGAGAGTTCTGTTCAGGACCACTTGTTCCAACAGCGCTAGGAGGTTCAACAAGGAAGGAACGAACTGCTGGACAGTATTTTCACACTTACGTTTCCCCAACGGAAGAAACCGAAAATCTCCGAAAGTGCTGTCACAATTCTCAACAATGATGCTCCATCTAAACGGATAACACTAACCGTCAGAATCGAGGATTCTACTTTACTGACTGCTTTTGAGACGGGGGAAATAAGACGACACCCAAGGCTCTTGCAACTTTTTCTCTTGGAGTAGCTGTTGTGTCCCCCTGTTGCATACCTCACCTCTTTGCTTTGGTGTGGCAGCCCTTCAGGAGGAAGGGTCACTGGGTTAGGGGAATCTTTTCGAGGTTGGGGGGGGGGGATTTAGGGAGCCTATGCTATGGTGATCGGCTCCCTCACTAACAGCTCCTGCTCAGGCACAGAGAGACTTACTACACCTCCCCGGGACAAAGGATAGCCTCCTGGAAGAAGAGAGAGGAGGACAACGACGTTGAGGCAGCGCCAGGGCTGAGGCCGCTGGGTGCTCCCTAACGGTTGTGAGAGTGTGTTGGGCTTTGCCCAGCAGTATTACAGCAGCCATGGTGAAGCTGGCCAACCCGTTATACACCACCTGGATCTTGGAAGCCATCAAGAAGGTGAAAAAGCAAAAACAGCGGCCGTCCGAAGAGCGCATCTGCAATGCTGTGTCAATGTCCCATGGGCTTGACCGCAAGACGGTTCTGGAGCACCTCGAGCTCAGTGTTAAAGATGGCTCCATACTCAAGGTGTCCAACAAGGGGCTCAACTCATAAAAGGACCCCGATAACCCTGGACGATTATCGCTCCCAAAACCCAGGGCGGCAGGAGGTGGAGGCAGTTCCAGCACCTCCAGCTCCAGCAAAAAACCAGCTTGGACTGGAACAAACTCATAAAGCGCTCTCTGGAGGGGCTTCACGAACCTGGTGGATCATCCCTAAAGAGTATCGAACGCTTTCTGAAATGCCAGGCAGATGTTGCAGGTTATCTGTCTGGCAGTGGCTCTATGGGGCCAGGCATTTTCCACCAGCAGCTCCGGCTTGCTCTGAAGCGGGCCGCAGCTCACGGGCGGGTGGTAAAACAAGGACCGCTCTTCCGGTTGGTAAGCAGGAGTTCTCATAATGACGGGACGGGCTGCGTGTCTCTGGATTCTCTGCCTCCGGTGCGTCTGCTGCCCCACGAACAAGATCGGGTGAGCTGAAGTTTTTTGAATGTTTTGAAGTTTGCTGCGTGTATTGAGCAAAACAAACTTTCAGTTTCCTTTTCTGATGACCTATATTTACATATTTCACTTCTGTTTCAAAAACCGTCTCTCAGCTGTGGCATGACTTGAGTTGGCAAATGGATTTCTTACAATAGCTAAAATGTCCAGAAATAATTGAGCATGTTAAAGACATCCACATAAAGTGCATGTTACATTTCTGACATTTTCTATAGAGTGCAACAGTCGGGTTTGAAAATGATTTTTAACAATAACTTATAATTCTTAAAAGTCAGACAGTTGTGAGCAACAAGGTTGTTAATCAGTGTTATATGCAGCTGTCTGTTTAAGGTTTACAAGCAATTTTTTTATATAATCGTGTTTAACAGCGAAATTCGTTGTGGAAACTAGGCTACATTAATCCATTATGAAGGACCACAAATTATGTTATCGAGTTGGTCTGCCTACACTCTCAATTTTTGTTATTTTATTTTATATAATTTGTATATTATACTTATTTTGCAATAAATTAAAAATATAGCCTATTGTTTGTATAGATTAAATCAAAAACTTTAAATGAATAGTTTTATTTTTCCTTCGCAGTGCTTCATGGGATTGTAGTTCTTTCCCTCACTAAAGTCGTTAACAGTGTTGCGTGTTGTCTTTTTGTCTGATTTTGAAATATGTTTTTGTTCAAATCAAATTTGTAATGTTGCGATTCACTTCGTAGCTGGTTGGTTTGGTTCATGGCTTAAAACGTTTTACCAAAGACTTAAAGATAGTGGTCAAACTACATTTTATAAAAATCGTCATGTTTATAATATATATTACATCAGCATGTGAGTGTCAAATTGGACAACTACAAGGACTCATCTCTCAAGATCAATAATCAATAATTTAACAGTTCATCTATTGCCAAAATTATGAAAAAAATATTTTTTTAAAGAAAAATATTAGAATCAGAATGCGTAGTTCTTGCATAAAAATATACGTCAAAAATCCAACACGTTGAACGATGTTCACTAGGGTATCGGCCAATATATGATCCTTTTTAATGCTATCATTATCGACCCGATAAGAAAATGTGGCCAATATATTTAAGCTGATAAATAATGGATTATTTCCTTCAGCTGAGACACTTTTTGCACGGTTTGCCATGATGGTTTTGAATCACTTTGAAAAGGAAAATACAGTTAAGTGCAACATGTGCAACGCAACTCTCTCATATAGGCTGCATTAAAATTGTAATGAAAACGCTACTGTAAAAGAATGTTGTGAATTCTTTGTTCGCCCGTGTTTTAGAGTGTTGTTACGGGAAGAGCGCATCCAAAACGGAGTTACATCTTCATGACTATAAGTTTGCGTGTGCATTTCGCAGCCATTTTTTTGTGCAATTATAAGTTGTAGTATTGTTTATTTTGTGTATCTGATTTATCTCATATAGGATGTGTTTGGTTAAGAAATAACGTGGTAGTGAAGTGCGCCGGTGATCATCTTTAGCTTCAGCGCATGCAGCTCAAACAGCAATGGATGACAAACTATGATTGGGACATAACATTATAATGAGAACTCTATTGTAATAAAACGTTGTGAATTCTTTGGGTTTAATTGCCGTGTTTCAGTGCGTTGTTACGGAACAGAGTGAATCCACAACAGGAGGAGTTACACATTCTGACTAGCACGTATTTTAGGCCTAGTTCAAGTTCACTTGTGATTTGTCATTTGTCATTGGCAGATATAAGTTGTAATTTTATGTTTGTCATTTTTTTTTATTCTTTATACATAAGTAATGGTGTCCAATGACTTGTTTGCATTATTTAGGCGTTATTGTATTTGTTGTTTTTTTGTTAAAGAAAGTTGGCCATAGAGTGTAAAATTAATTCTAGAACTTACACTGGTTCAAATTTGGCTTCTGTACTGTATATGTTTGATTTATTTGGAAGTGTTTGGGACATAGCCTAGCTTTTAATGTTGAGACTTTTGTTTTTGTAATCAGGCTCTCAAAAATGATATAAAAATGTGTATTTAGATTTATCGGCATATCGGTTATCGACTTTAAAGAATTATCGGTTATTGGTATCGGCCAAAATGTTCATATTGGTGTATCCCTAATGTTCACTAACCTGGCAAAGTTTTTCAATTGGTTTGCCATTTATTCTCTTTAGCTTTTTGTCAGTGTGAAGCATTTCACTCAGTTCCCTGATCATTCTTATTCAATTTTAGTGAGTGAAGTAGGGGTGGGCGCTGTGTGTGTGCGCGTTATGTTTTGACAGACATCGATGTCTTGATATTCTAATGATGTGATTTGAAAACAGATGGATCGAAAGGTAATAATTTAATTCTTATTCTTAAGTATTGAGTGTCAGTGCTGTTGATGTTTTTCGGTCTAATATTACAACCGAGAGCAGTCTAAGTTTTTGACGGACGTGAGAACATGCGTGAGTGGTGAAATATGTTTGATTTTTGGGTAATTATGAAATATGCTGGAGACTTAATGAGCTTTTTGAGTAGTTCATTATGCATATTTTACAGAAAGAAGTTTATTTCATGACTTAAATTGCGTTACTCAGAGTGAGACTGACATCGAGCTCCAGACTGCGACCATTTTTCCTCCTAGTGCGACCAAAATTTTGTTAGAGGCACAATTTTGCACAACGTTGCCCAACATCAAATGGCAAACTAAATAAAAGCGGAACGAAACTGCGCTACTCATAAGAAGCATTTAAATTTGCCGAGAATTCTGTTATAATACATTTCAGGTCAAACAGCTTTGACGTGGAAGCATTGTCATGAATGAACAAGTTATAGAAGGCTTTAAGTCCACAAACCAGCAACATTCACCATGGATTTAATGTAGTAACACTAACTGGTATTGTGACAGAAATAGTAAAACGCTTACGAGTACTAGGCCTTACACATCTTTTTCCAGCACTTCAAAACTAATATTATCTTCAATGTTATTTCTAATGTAATGACCAAAACATTATTTGTTCATACTTCAAATATCGTCCCCATTTACAAAACTAAGTTTCAAGATGTAGGAAAACACACACTTATTTAAAGAACAAAAATGAAACAAAAAACATTAAATTATCATTGTAACCATTGAGCACTTATTGGCTTATTAGCTATTTCCACTCCCTAATATTCTTTTCCACTTGTTTTGATTTTTAATTAATATTAAGACATTATGAATGATAATAATTAAAGCTAATTTTATCTACACCTCAACTTAAGCGCAGTGCTCGTCACCTCCAGTGCTACCAGATACTCTCTGTAGAACTTAGTGACTCTAGTACTGCTGCCCTCAAAGGTTGGTCTGAAGCCTGTGAACTTAAAATAAAACTGCACATTATATTTCCTGTACGTTAAATCTATTTATTACCAAGGCGTTTGTTAGTAATCGTCAAAATGCGGGGAAATGTGAAAACTGCATTGCAGGTTGATTTAATGTGTCTAAATCTCAAAATGTTCTGCTTCACTCCTAAAAAGTTGCAGTAAGGGTCTACAGCGCTTCTAGTAAAAAAAGTTAGTCTGGAGCCCTGTGGCAATTTTACATTCAGCTGTCGCAGATTCATTGACTTTTGAAAATATAGTCCATTTTTTTTACCAGGAAAAGAGTGGTTTTAATGAGCAAAGTTGTTTTATATTCTCTTATAACAAAATATTTTATTTAAACCCATGAAAATGCACATGTATACTGTTGTAAAAGATAGTAAAAAAAAGTCAATTTTTAAAACTGTTGTTCCATTATTCCCCTTTGCAGATTTTAACTTGTTTAGATGACATCCTAATGGATTTCGGGAGTTTGTTTCTAAGGTTGCGTGTTCGGTACATCCAGAGTAGGGACAGTTTCTCAAAATACTGCAGTTGTCAGTCTGAAATACCTTGTTTAAGCCAGATAGTCTGAAAGAAAACATTACAGAGATGGTCAAGAATGAGAGGTCACGTGAGTTTTGCTTCCTGCCTTGGCTACCAGCTGCAAGATGGGCTTGTGTTGGTGGGGAGAGAAAGAGAAAGACAACATGTGAGTGAATGAGAGAGTGCCACGAATTAGTCTATGTGTGGGAAACACATGTGAAGTGTGTTCGTTTTTGTTGAGAAATGTATGAGAAAACAAGGGTTTATGTGTTAGATGGGACAGGTGAAATGGAAAGTTTTGTCCAACATGTAGCGTTGGCAGAAGAGATCCACACATGCTCCGACTGATAAACTCCATACCATTCTGCACGAGAGAGCGAGCGAGGGATGAAGAGAGAGAGATAGAGGCTGAACTGCAGACATACAGGCGACAAGAGCAGCACAATACACACACCCACTTTTTTTGTAACCTGATAAATAGCAGCTCTGCCTTATGCTCCCCAGAGGCTAAACACACACGCATTCACACCCACCCACCCCTCCTATCACATCTGATATGGGTCACATCCATGATGTTCACTGCAGGGTGTGGCTGTCAGAATGATGCCATGCTAAATTTGAGCTCAGTTTGTTGCTGTTCAGGTCTGTGTTTTGATTTGTGAGCATGATGTTGAAGTTGTTACACGCTTCCAAGTTTCTCCATGTGTGTTGTGTCTGGCTCAGGAAAGGCTTCTACAAGTGGCCTGATGTCACATCATGACCACACGTCTGCAGTTGAAGAAAAGGTTTAGAATATAATCTTGGCTTGTTTTAGATTGGTTCACCATGGGGGTCATTCCGTGTCAACTCAACCAGAGGTCCCTGGCTAAAATTTTTGTAGAACGACAAACATAAATAGTGTTGAAAGGCAAAATATAAATGTCACAGATGTATATTATCTACTGAGTAATTCACTATTTTGTAGAGGGGGGTCAAAATCAAAATTGGAGACAAATTATAGGGGTGTAAAAATGACTTTAGAAAGATGGCAGCATCATTATTTTATTATTTTACACAGAGATTGGCAGGTCTATTAGAAAAATATGTTGACTTTAGCAATTTTTGTTGCATTATATGCCAATGGTGGCAGTTCAAAAATGGCAAAAAGTGCTTGTGTTTTTTTGCCTCAAGTTTGCATGCCTATAACTCAAGAAGATTCTGGTTCTTAAACTTTTCTTTTGGCATTTCCATTTTAAAGGCCCTCGATCAATGTTTTTGTCATCTTTTTGAGTATTATCTCTGCAATTGCTTTATGTCCTTTGCCATGCATGGAGGTTGACTTTTAAAATTGGCCTTTTCAGGCTATGCACTTAACTTAAATCTTAACTCTAAGGTGATGATACACTGGACAATTTTTTGAGCAATGTTGCTGGGCAATGTTGCCTTCAACGGGCAACCAGATGAGAGACGGCCCACAACCAATCTAAATTATCCAGATAGAAATGTATTTCCCATTTTCAATGGGAAAGTGCCCAAGCAACTATCGCTCGGCAAGATTTCCCAGCAACATTGCTCAAAAAGTTGCCGTGTGTATCATCACCTTAAGATGTCATTGGCTAAATATTGCTCTTCTAAGGGCAATCTCTCTATATATAAAATGAGAATGCATTTAAGAATTGGCTTTGGACAATAAATAGCCTAAGTGATGGTCCCACAAAATGTATGTAATCACAATTTGAATTGATTCATATTCAGATGACCAACAAACCCCAACATTGCTGTTGCGTTTTTTTTTTTTTTTTTTTTTCGCATTAAATTAAGTAGGCCTATATAATCCGCATTCTTGACTCTGGTGTTTTTAGGTTCACCTGCTTACAGGTTTACACAAAAAGCTGTCATCAACTTATTTAGTGCAAACGAAACACTTTGGCCCTGTTTTGCTCAAAGTTAAGCTTTTATTGCAGCAATTGTCATTTGAGGTCATTGATTATTTGTAACGCAGCTGTTTTTAACTTAGATTTAATGCTTGAATTTAGAAGAATGCACTTGATTTTTCACTAACAGGTTTATGTTTGTCTGATGTGGTGTTTGACTGTTTATACCCGCATATTGCTGACTATTCCCATGCAGCCTGTATATGATCATTGAGGGTTCTGCATCAGTGCAGTGAGGAAGGGAGCAAAACAAATGGGTGAGCACTGGCTTTGACCCCGATATGAAGGAGCGATTTGTGTAGTCAACACACGAATGACACACTCCTCCATTTAAACATGATAGCAGACTCACTCACACGTTCTTCCTCTAATAGGGGGTCATTGCCAGGGCATATGTGGGGAGTGAGGGGGGGCTGAAGTCAAACAAGGGGCATGGAAGTATAGATGGGAAATCTTTTGGGGGGGGGGTTATTATGAGAGAGTGTGTATTTAGGACATTAAGTGGGCTGGTCCTGATGAGAGGGTTTTGTATAAGAGTCAGCAGTAAGAGGGATGGGAGTCTCGTGTTGCCCTTTCACAGCTGAAAGCTCCAGGGTTGAAGGAAAGTTCCTCAGGCGGTCATTCTGGGGACGTGTGAAAATTCTGATGACGCTCAAATGTATGTCATGTGAATTTGTAGCCTGATGATGTTCAGTAGGTTCATAGTCAGTCAGCATAATGTGAGTATGGATCATTGAAATGGTGATCAGGGTAGCTAATTGGTAAAACCTGGATATTTTTCTTACTAGTAATCTCTAGTAAGTAGGATTGTAACAGTATATTCATGTCACGATTTGGTTCGACACACGATACTGATATCATGATGAGACTGTAAACAAAGCCATCTGAAGTGGACTTGTATAGGCTTGGACTTGGTCATTCTCCCCCATGCACATAATGGAACAAAATTTTGTATCTTATTTGATGTTTTATTTTCAGTTTATTAATAAACATGGAAGCTTAATGTGTGACCTTCTGGGTTTACCATATTCGATGCTAAATTAAATGTCTAAACTTGTATTTTGTGTGAACTGTCACAGTACACATTATTGCAATACACACTATGCATGTTGTTTGCATTTTTTTGATATTGTGACACAAGATTTTGTTACACCCTCAGTTTCCCTACTAAATCTCACCTAAAATAACCTAGAGTGCAGACTCCTTTTTTCAGTGTAAGTTTGTCATTTTCATGTCCAGATGCAATTTGCAGATCTTATTCAGTGATTTTGCAAATTATTGCAAATACAAAACCATCCAGCACAATCCACACTTTCTATTTTCTTACACCATCACAAGAACATTTTCCAGCATTGTTGTTTCTTTCCTCACTAAAAGCAACACAGAGAGAAACAACAACAACAACAAACAATCAGAATAATCGTTTAATACACAACAGGAACCTGGATGTTAAACTATTGAGAGAGCATAAGTCAGCTGATAACTGAGCATTTTGGCTGATAAACAGAGAAGATCCAAAATCTACCAACAGCCTTGTCAACAATAAATTTGATTTATTTTAAAATAGAGTGGAAAATCTGCAGAATTGATTTAAGCGTGGTTAAATGTGTTAAATAGGAGCTGATAGCTCTGCATTTGTATTTGAAGCTGAAAGCATAATCAGATTATACCAAAATATTTAATAAACACAGACAGACACAAAGGTGGGGCGATATGTAGGCTATAACTTTGAATTCTGAGTGCATATTCCTGTTTTATACACTCTTCATTCCCTGAACAGCATTGTTGTAATGACCTACACCCCTCAAACCCATCAGCACATATAAATGTGTACCTTTTCACCTTTTTCTTGTTTCAAAGTGAAGCTGTAGAGAATACAAGGGACATGCATACAAAATTGCCCCGTACATCGATTATGTGTCTGGAAGGTAATCGGTGTTGGTCCTTTTGTCCTGACTGCTCTGGCATGGCATGGCATGAGTTGACCATAAACGTTACTCGAATGTAAAGAGGTTTACAGGACTTGTGTGATAACCATTAGAAAATACCATCATCCCTCTAAATAGGTCTAAGTTCATTGAGGCATTAGACCATCGACTGGCTATGGACCCTGTTTCCTAACCAGGCTTTGATTGAATAGTTTCTCTGTATGTAGTGAAATTTCATTGGTCTATTTTTTTTAATACTTTTTTTTATAGTTAATGCTGATGCAGTGGCAAATTATATATCTGGTAAATATAAGATGCAAGGATAGCAAATGAGATGTATGCAGAGTTAAGTAAATTCAATGAATGCGTTTGATACACAATATTTGCTCTATTTCAAAATAAATCAAATTTGTTGTTGACAAGGCTGTTGGTAGATTTGGGATCTTCTCTGTTTATCAGCCAAAATGCTCAGTTATCAGCTGACACATGCTCTCTCAATAGTTTAACATCCAGCTTCCTGTTGTGTATTAAACGATTTTACTGATTGGTTGTTGTTGTTTTTGTTTTTTCTCTAGGTGTTGCTTTTAGTGAGGAAAGAAACCACAATGCTGGAAAATGTTCTTGTGATGGTGTAAGAAAATAGAAAGTGTGAATTGTGCTGGATGGTTTTGTATTTGCAATATGGATAGCTAAATATTTCACAACTATGCACAAGTTTCATAAATGGAAGCTCTTTTACATCTATAAATGTATCCTACTTAAACCTTAATTGCACCTTGCTTTATGTGTGACTGCTTCGCTTCACGTTGACTCTTTCATGACCTCAGGCATCGTATGGTCATCATGTCCCATGATGGACTTGAGCTTACAAGGTTGACCATTATTTAGTTCTCTGCTTCATTGCTCCTTGCTGTTAGATGTATTTGCAACTACAGTACATGTCATTGGTATCACTAGCATGACCTCCAAATCTGAATCCCTTATTTTAGATAGTCTATCAGGGGTGGTCTACACATAGTATGATGACTTGTTTGGCTCTTCTATTTGTGAAGCCACCCTGACTTGATATATCAACCAATGGGCTTCATTTCTCATTGCTTCTCAAGTCAGCGGGAGGCATTTTGGCAGTTGCACCCAATCTGAAAGGTGTTTTATTGTTTGTGTTACTGTGAAAGGTCTTTTAGAAATGAGGAAATCTGTGTAAAGAATGTCTATCTATTAGAGCTGAATGATTAATCGTTAAAAGATCGTAGTCTCGCTTCAATCACCCACGCAATCTTATTACTAAGCGACAACGATTCTGCCATTTGGATTAAACCTTTGACAAGTAGCCTATGATCACAGCGAGCATTTAGATGTCTGTTGGCACTGCTGCTGACCAAGAGAGAGCAGTTGTCATGTAGCCTATAGGTATGAAACGGGTTCACAAATAATTTTTCAACCACAGTGTCATCATTGCTGTGTTAAAATAATTCAAATCATCACAGAAATACTGGGATAGTCATAATAGTTTATAGTTCCGATATAAACACTGATGTCTGTGCTGGAGCTCAGAATAGAGTAAATCATCTTTTGAAAGAACTTGACGCTTCAAATTAAGATTGTATTAATTGCGTTGTTACGCCACTAGTTAGCAACAAGTGACTGTTAACAAAAGGCACCAGATGCTTCCATGATCAATAATAACTCGCGTATGTAAACATACAAATGCATGTAAAATACCAATGAATCCTCAAGCAGCTTTATTTTTACAGTCCCTATAGTTGTCATTAGAGCTGCACGATTCTGGCTAAAATGAGAATCGCGATTATTTATTATTTTTTTTTGCTTGGAATCAAGATCACGATTCTGAAAAGCTTTATTATTTTAAAGATCTACAAATCCTGAAATTAGGTTACCAAACAAGATAGAAACAAAATAAGACATAAAACGCTTGCTTCAGTCAAATTTAAATAAATACAGTAAACAAAAAGAATGTTATATTTCAATAAATAAAAAATGACAATTAAACATTGACATCATTCAAAGGTATTACGCCAGGCTAGACCTATTAAAGATTCTTAGCAAGAAACACTATCAACATTTTTGGGTATGGTGTTGCGTTGAATAGCGTTGCTTTTATAGATGTTTGTTTCGACTGGCCGCTGGTACTTTGTGATTGAGCAGTTTTGTTTTTAACCATCTCATACTGTAGTTTAATTGAGAAGTTATAATAACTTTGCTTTTCATTTATTACTTAAAGCTCAGTTGAAGTTTTTCGATAGCTACTACATTAAAAACTACTAGCCTAACTGATAAAGTTCACACATTATTTAAAACAAGTGAACAGTCAGTAATAAAATAAGAACAAATACACAAATTACATAACATGAATACTAAATAACAAAGTTTACAAAGTCTAACAGTATATTCAGGTACATAAATTAATAATTAAGCCTAAATGTAAAATAACACCATTTGTCATTGTATAAATTGAATATAGTTTAATCTTTATTAAAGCTGTATTTTATTGTTTTATTTATATCAATGACACAGAAAACAGTATACATAATATTAAGTGTGTGCTGTCACTTTAAGACCGGCTGCACGGACCGAAAAAAAACGGACAAATAGCCGTTTCTTTCTCAGCTTGTTCACATTATATGACATAAACGAGAGAATACTTGTCGAGATGGTCATTTAGACCGGTATGTTGACAACTTTGTGTTTGTGTCCGTCCAAGGGCAAGGAAACGCGAAAAAGAAATCAATTCTGCATTCGAGCGCTGTCTGAAACGCGCCTCTCTTTCACTGCGCTTCGAGTGTGTGTGGCTGTGCGTATATAACGCGCGAGTCCCGGTTTTCGGCTCTTCATTCGCGATTAAAATTGTTTGAATGTGTAAATTGGCAAGTCAATACACGTCCAAATTATACCTTTCACTCTATGATGGTTAAATTTAGCATTTAATCTGCGAATCACCAATCTAGTGCGATCCATTCCACCCCTAGCGCGTTATCTCGTTGAATATCATTGGCAGAATCGTAGAAATGCAGGATTAAGATCGCGTGGGGGTTGAATCGAGATCGCGATCTTTTAACGATTAATCGTGCAGCTCTAGTTGTCGTTGAATCATTCATTCAAGATATTCGGTCAAAACTCCCAAAAACCCTTGTTGTGAAACAAGTGAAGTCTTTATTTGTGAGTCTTAAGGTGCGTTCACACCGGACGCGAATAGCGCGTCAGGCGCGAGTATTTCAATGTTAAGTCAATGCAAAGACGCGTTACGCGCGTAAAAAATTCCTGCGGCGCGAATGAGGCGTTTAGCGCGGCGCGGTAGACGCGAATTCGCCTCGTTCGCGCGAATGACGCGAATTGAGCGTCTGGCGCGTTGAGCGCGTTACGCGCGAATGATTTTATTAGTGCTATTTGTGCATTCACGCGTTTGACACGAATTCGCGTCTGCCGCCCGAGTTGAAAAATCGGAACTTCTGCGTCAATTCGCGCTGCGTTAACCAATCAGGAGCCTGCTTGCATGCTGCTGTCACGTGGTGAAATGACAGTTTGTAATGTTATTTTATGTTTGGCCTCAATAAATTATTTTGTAATATGACTAAAATGCACAACAAAGCAAATCTTTCACATAAAAACTAGATTTCAATAGAGAGATACTCATTTTGTATTGAATGCTATTTATTCCATATCTATTCTAGATTATATGAAACATTATTAATCTAATGTAGAGACAACAAACACAATTTAGTGTATACAAACTTTTTAAAAAAATCACAGGACAGGTTTCACATTTGGAGGCTGGCTCCATTTATTATCAAAACAAAAATAAATGACAGATTAGGTGCGGGCGAGGGTGAACCTCGAGCCGGGCTGTACAGCGCGGGCTCGTCAGGCAGCGACCACTCGAGGCCGAGGCTTTATACGCCTACGCTGTCCTCGTCAGCGTCCTCGCCGTTAGGTCCACCAAACCTACCTCCTGGAGCAAATTGTGAAACTCCTGAAACCCTCCGGAGGGTTTGGTGGGCCCGAGTACAGCGACGATGTCCCCTACGCAGCTGTTTCTGCTCTCCAGAGCATATACGAGCGGTGACTCTCTCGATTAATGCTAACGCTAATGCTCGATAAACATCTAAAAAAGATGGCCGCCAACAGGTTTTGAAACTTTTGCCCCTCTGACGCGCGTGACGCGCGTAAATTTCGCTTCAAACTTTTGTTTTTACGCGCGTCAATATCAATCTTGTCCGCGAATTAACACAAAGTGGTCAAGCGTCAAACCAGACGCGGCAGGCGCGAATTTGACGCGCTATTCGCGTCCGGTGTGAACGCACAGTCAGAATTGCTCATTCAAACAGATTTTTTTTATGAATTAAAATAACATTTTTTTTTTTTTTTTTATAGTCTACAGCAATTAACATTTTGTTAGAACCTCTAGTAAATTACATGTTATTTAGTTTAGTTGTCTCTTCAGAATCATGGGAGAATCGTAATCTCTATTTGAAAATAAGAAAAACGTGATTCTACTATCTATCTGTCTGTCGAATGGTGTCTATTCTTCACTCACAGAATTGTTTACAGTTGTTTGAAGTTTTGAAGTGAATCATTTTAATAATGTTACTAATAATACAAATTAAGTTAACATTTCAGATTTGATGTTAATGAAGAAGGGGTACTTCTGTTTTACTGGTGTGGCTATGGAAGTATCTAAGATGAAAAATATTGTCTAGTTACCATGCATGGCAATTAAAAACTTAAGGTCAAGGCCCAGCCCATATTCCCATCCAAAAGACGTGTTGTTATTTTGATTGTATGCAGAACCAGTGAGACAGTGAGAGCCTGCTTTGTCGTTTGACAGTATTGTTGCACAGGCACGTCTCTGCCCTCTTGTTGTTTTCTTTCAGTTTCCTTTCTCTCACTTGTTTGTGTTTGGTTGTGTTTTTTAATGTGTCGAGTGTTTCCAGCTGTCTCCCCCTGTACGTTGATCAGTGAGGTTCTTGCACAGGGGCTTGTTGTGGGTGATGGGTAGGGGGCTGCATTAATGCAGAAATGAGTTTCACATGTTAATGAGAACCTTGACAGAGCCAGAGACAAGGACAGTAGGTTTTGTTCTCCCACCCCCTGCCATTCCTGTTGTATCCCCATCTACTCATTCGGGTTTCCAGTGTCTGATTGCCCACGCACAACATGCACTCAGCTTTGTGTACATTAAGAGGAAATTGAAGGCTTCATTAGAATGGGGATAAACTGGCAGATTGATGCGAGTGTGGTGAGGGGGTGGCTTTTGTCCTGTCAGATGCGCTTCTGTAAGAATAATTTTTCTCTCCTACATGAAATATTTTTAGATTTCCTGTGGTGGTCTGCTGCCTGGCAGCTGTGCTTTAATTTTGCTCTGTGAATAGTTTGCTCTTCTCATCTAAGTTGTTTTGCTGGTCTTTTTGAAGAATGAAAGAGTTGTTGTATGAACTCAAGGTGTGTCACCAAACTGCCCTGGTTTGCTACTTGTCCTGACTTGTTCTGAACAAAAACAATTATCAATCACTATCCTAAGTTGTGTGTGTAGTAGTAATAATAGTATTAGTAGTGTGCAAAAAATAAAAAAACCCTACTGTTCAAAAGTTTGGGGTCAGTAAGATTTTTTTAATACATTTTTTTTGTAAGAAATTAACTCATTCAGTAAGGATGCATTAAATTGATCAAGTGACAGAAATCTTTTGCAACATTATAAAAGTGTCTACTATTTCAAATAAAGGCTGTTTCTTTCCATCAAAGAATCCTGAAAATAATTATCGTTTGCACAAATATTTAGCAAGACAACTGTTTTCAACACCATGTGACCCTTCAAACTAGATTAATCATCTACTTAATCTTAATCTGCTATAAAAAAAAAATCATGTTTGCTATCACAGGAATAAATTACTTTGTAAAATATATTAAAATAGAAAATTCATTTTAAATATACTTTTACTCTATTATTAAATAAATGCCACCTTGGTGAGCATAAGAGACTTCTTTCAAAAATCTTACCAACCCCAGGGTTTTTAAACGTTTTATTTATTTTGTATGTGTTTTTATACCAGCCAATCAGATTGTTGCACTCTGTCTGGTGACCCTAGATTTTTGGTCCCTTTTAGTTCATCTACCTTAAACTCTTTAATTTTTTCAAAACTCTAGAAAACTGCATTTATTTAGACATGAGGAGATTGTGAAAACTCTTCACGTCTTTCTACGATAGCTTTTGCGCTCATGCATGACCGGCAGAGCGCCGAACAAACGCCCAGTTATGACATCACGTTAATTGCTTTTGTTTATCAAGATATAGTCAAATGTGCTTCTTTAAGTGCATTTTTACAACAAGAGAGCTGTATGTAAGGGTTTGGTTTTCTTTCCTAGAGTCCCACCCTTGAGTATGGATGTGTGTGGACCTGAGTCAGAGGAAAATGAACCCAATAAATCACACTGTCCTCTCTCCTCCCTGCTTGGACCTGCTCACACAAACACACACATACACACACAACACAAACACACATTCAAACCATAGAAACACCCTCATATGCGCACTGACCTTTTTTCTCCCAGCCTAAATCTGCCATTTCTTACTAGCCAGTCAAGAACACTATATGAACACACTTCCAGTCTAACACCCATAGTGTCTGTCTTTACAGCTACTGCCATAATAGCCTATTAGATTGAGTCACATTCAAAACCATAGTAGCAGTCTTCATATTTGTACTGTTCCACTGGCTGTAATGTTGTACAATATCTGTAAAGAACTATATGTTCAGCTCTTCTTGAACTTCTCCTTGCACTCACATGTATCTGTGTGTGTGTGGTGTATGATGCATACTGCATCGTGGGTGGGTCTCTCTTGGACACACTGAAAGATTAATGTTGCTCCAGAAGCAAATGTCAGATGGTGTGGCTTAGAATAAGCATCAACACATGCTTTTGTGCCCACACCCTGACAATAATCCCACCTCTAGGCCCACACGATCCTGTGATCATGACCATTGCAGCCTCTTTGATTATCAGAACTCTGGGTAATACTTTATTTCGATGGTCCACTTCAGACATTCTACTAACTTAAAGAAACTTTGCACCATTTGCCACCTTACTCTCAAATTGAATAAAACAAACATGATAATAATTGGTATCTGTAATAAAAAATGAAAAATAAATATCGGTTGATCTCTAACTCTATTGAGAGTCTCAATAGAGTTAGAGATCAACCGATATTGATTTTTTTGAATTGTACCAATTATTTTCATGTTTGTTTTATTCAATTCATGTAAAGTTGCATCTTTATTGGGAAGGACTTGACAGATTACATGACTGTCAGTTTGCCTCTATTCTGTAGCGCTAAATTTAAACTACATTTCAAGCATTTATGTAACATCTCGTTTGTGCATTAATGGCTGTTATGCTAACGTTTATTAAAAAAGGGAGGTCAGTTATTTTACCTTTTGAACACTGTTGTTAACTGATCTCCCCTCAGACACAGTGCTTCAATGGCGGTCTTGTCTGCAATTTATCTTTGAGTCCGATATTACAAAACCGATACCCGATTATGGGAAAATGCTTAAATATCGGTAAAACTGATTATCGGTCGATCTCTAATTGGACTATTAGTAGACTCTTAGTAGACTGCTAGGTTAGGGTTAGGGTTCAGGTGAGAAGAATAAGTTGACAGGAAGTTGCAAAGTTACTTATAGTCAGTAGAATGACTGTTGGAGGAGCATCCAAATAAAGTGTTAGCAGATATTAAGCAGACAGTCTACTTATACTCTAATGAGAGTTAGTTGACATGTAGGTGCAAAGTTACTTGTATTTAGCTGAACGTCTAAAGTGGATCATCAAAATAGTGTTAAACTCTGAACCACTAGGTTTGTGTCAGATTTGTTTTGGGGCTTTCTGATGCCACTCATTGACTGACTCTACTGCCTGGTAATGAGTTTTGCATGGGCAAATGCCACTCAGAAAATGTAAAAAATGTTTGGACACAATTTGTAGCATTTATTACGGTTTCTTTCTCCCTTTTTTCTTTTTTCCTTTCCTAAACAATGTAAAAGCCGATCTATTTGCTTCAGGCTTTTCTAAATCTGTCTCTGTGGAGAGGTATAAGCAGTGCTCAGAGCTGAATGAAGCAGACCTTAATATGGTTCATAAAGGGCAATTAATTCATCCATGCTGTCCTCAGCTGAGCTCATTTACACAATATTCAGACCTCTGTTTCACTGTATCATTTGGATATGCTTAGCCATTTTTGCAAAGTTTATGTATTAATATTAAATATTAATATTATTTATTAAATCATTTGCTGTTTTTCTCTCTCGCCTGTGGCAGAGCCCATACCCATCTGTAGTTTCTGTTTGGGGACCAAGGAACAGAACCGCGACAAGAAGCCTGAAGAGCTGATCTCCTGTGCAGACTGTGGGAACAGCGGTAAGGAAGGGGTGAAAGTTCATTTGAACAATTTTATTATTTTATTTTGAAATATTAAAAACACCAAGTATACTGGAAGTATTTTTGGACAAAGGCATCTGCTAAAAAATGTATTACATTTTAAAAATACAGATTATTGTTTTTGAATTCAGTTTTATTAAGTTTAAAAAGGTATTAAATTTGGGGATGGCAAAACATGTGTTTTCACACGCCATACCACATTAATTCGTTTCGGCACAATGATCTGTTTTTTGCCTTTCTTTAAACACAATATTGTCGTATAAACAAAATCCTATATCGGTTGACCTCTAATCCGTATGTATTAATATGTTGGTATTAGGGCTGTCAAAGTTAACGCGTTAATAACTCGTTAACGCAAAATCATATTAACGGCACTAATTTTTTTAACGCGCGATTAACGCAGCGCGTATTTTCTGTTTGACCCGTGGCCCAACCCCTAGTTGGAGAAATGGAGATACACAGTGTTGCCAACTTAGCGACATTGCAGACCCCTTTAGCGATTTTTTCCCTTCAACAAAGCGCCCAAACCTTATTTAGTTTCTGAGAATCTACCGGTACCGCCGGTACTGCTCTCTCAGCACGCGCGCGCGCCTCTCTCTCTCTCGCTCGCTCGCTCGCTCTCTGCGTCTCGCGCTGGAGAGAGGAGCAGCGCTTTAATTCAGTTAAACACAGATATGATGTTGCTTCTCTAATTTTACATGCAAGTATAGCCGAAATCGCAAAACAGATATTGTGTTTATCTTATATGTATTTGATTTCATCAGACGACGGCTCGATTATCAGGATTTTTGTGCAGATTAACGTCTTGGAAGGGAGAGCTGGTATTTCCTGTGGTGGTCTGCTGCCTGGCAGCTGTGCTTTAATTTTGCTCTGTGAATAGTTTGCTCTTCTCATCTAAGTTGTTTTGCTGGTCTTTTTGAAGAATGAAAGAGTTGTTGTATGAACTCAAGGTGTGTCACCAAACTGCCCTGGTTTGCTACTTGTCCTGACTTGTTCTGAACAAAAACAATTATCAATCACTATCCTAAGTTGTGTGTGTAGTAGTAATAATAGTATTAGTAGTGTGCAAAAAATAAAAAAACCCTACTGTTCAAAAGTTTGGGGTCAGTAAGATTTTTTTAATACATTTTTTTTGTAAGAAATTAACTCATTCAGTAAGGATGCATTAAATTGATCAAGTGACAGAAATCTTTTGCAACATTATAAAAGTGTCTACTATTTCAAATAAAGGCTGTTTCTTTCCATCAAAGAATCCTGAAAATAATTATCGTTTGCACAAATATTTAGCAAGACAACTGTTTTCAACACCATGTGACCCTTCAAACTAGATAATCATCTACTTAATCTTAATCTGCTATAAAAAAAAAATCATGTTTGCTATCACAGGAATAAATTACTTTGTAAAATATATTAAAATAGAAAATTCATTTTAAATATACTTTTACTCTATTTATTAAATAAATGCCACCTTGGTGAGCATAAGAGACTTCTTTCAAAAATCTTACCAACCCCAGGGTTTTTAAACGTTTTATTTATTTTGTATGTGTTTTTATACCAGCCAATCAGATTGTTGCACTCTGTCTGGTGACCCTAGATTTTTGGTCCCTTTTAGTTCATCTACCTTAAACTCTTTAATTTTTTCAAACTCTAGAAAACTGCATTTATTTAGACATGAGGAGATTGTGAAAACTCTTCACGTCTTTCTACGATAGCTTTTGCGCTCATGCATGACCGGCAGAGCGCCGAACAAACGCCCAGTTATGACATGCACGTTAATTGCTTTTGTTTATCAAGATATAGTCAAATGTGCTTCTTTAAGTGCATTTTTACAACAAGAGAGCTGTATGTAAGGGTTTGGTTTTCTTTCCTAGAGTCCCACCCTTGAGTATGGATGTGTGTGGACCTGAGTCAGAGGAAAATGAACCCAATAAATCACACTGTCCTCTCTCCTCCCTGCTTGGACCTGCTCACACAAACACACACATACACACACAACACAAACACACATTCAAACCATAGAAACACCCTCATATGCGCACTGACCTTTTTTCTCCCAGCCTAAATCTGCCATTTCTTACTAGCCAGTCAAGAACACTATATGAACACACTTCCAGTCTAACACCCATAGTGTCTGTCTTTACAGCTACTGCCATAATAGCCTATTAGATTGAGTCACATTCAAAACCATAGTAGCAGTCTTCATATTTGTACTGTTCCACTGGCTGTAATGTTGTACAATATCTGTAAAGAACTATATGTTCAGCTCTTCTTGAACTTCTCCTTGCACTCACATGTATCTGTGTGTGTGTGGTGTATGATGCATACTGCATCGTGGGTGGGTCTCTCTTGGAACACTGAAAGATTAATGTTGCTCCAGAAGCAAATGTCAGATGGTGTGGCTTAGAATAAGCATCAACACATGCTTTTGTGCCCACACCCTGACAATAATCCCACCTCTAGGCCCACACGATCACTGTGATCATGACCATTGCAGCCTCTTTGATTATCAGAACTCTGGGTAATACTTTATTTCGATGGTCCACTTCAGACATTCTACTAACTTAAAGAAACTTTGCACCATTTGCCACCTTACTCTCAAATTGAATAAAACAAACATGATAATAATTGGTATCTGTAATAAAAAATGAAAAATAAATATCGGTGATCTCTAACTCTATTGAGAGTCTCAATAGAGTTAGAGATCAACCGATATTGATTTTTTTGAATTGTACCAATTATTTTCATGTTTGTTTTATTCAATTCATGTAAAGTTGCATCTTTATTGGGATAGGACTTGACAGATTACATGACTGTCAGTTTGCCTCTATTCTGTAGCGCTAAATTTAAACTACATTTCAAGCATTTATGTAACATCTCGTTTGTGCATTAATGGCTGTTATGCTAACGTTTATTAAAAAAGGGAGGTCAGTTATTTTACCTTTTGAACACTGTTGTTAACTGATCTCCCCTCAGACACAGTGCTTCAATGGCGGTCTTGTCTGCAATTTATCTTTGAGTCCGATATTACAAAACCGATACCCGATTATGGGAAAATGCTTAAATATCGGTAAAACTGATTATCGGTCGATCTCTAATTGGACTATTAGTAGACTCTTAGTAGACTGCTAGGTTAGGGTTAGGGTTCAGGTGAGAAGAATAAGTTGACAGGAAGTTGCAAAGTTACTTATAGTCAGTAGAATGACTGTTGGAGGAGCATCCAAATAAAGTGTTAGCAGATATTAAGCAGACAGTCTACTTATACTCTAATGAGAGTTAGTTGACATGTAGGTGCAAAGTTACTTGTATTTAGCTGAACGTCTAAAGTGGATCATCAAAATAGTGTTAAACTCTGAACCACTAGGTTTGTGTCAGATTGTTTTGGGGCTTTCTGATGCCACTCATTGACTGACTCTACTGCCTGGTAATGAGTTTTGCATGGGCAAATGCCACTCAGAAAATGTAAAAAATGTTTGGACACAATTTGTAGCATTTATATACGGTTTCTTTCTCCCTTTTTTCTTTTTTCCTTTCCTAAACAATGTAAAAGCCGATCTATTTGCTTCAGGCTTTTCTAAATCTGTCTCTGTGGAGAGGTATAAGCAGTGCTCAGAGCTGAATGAAGCAGACCTTAATATGGTTCATAAAGGGCAATTAATTCATCCATGCTGTCCTCAGCTGAGCTCATTACACAATATTCAGACCTCTGTTTCACTGTATCATTTGGATATGCTTAGCCATTTTTGCAAAGTTTATGTATTAATATTAAATATTAATATTATTTATTAAATGATTTGCTGTTTTTCTCTCTCAGCCTGTGGCAGAGCCCATACCCATCTGTAGTTTCTGTTTGGGGACCAAGGAACAGAACCGCGACAAGAAGCCTGAAGAGCTGATCTCCTGTGCAGACTGTGGGAACAGCGGTAAGGAAGGGGTGAAAGATCATTTGAACAATATACTGGAAGTATTTTTGGACAAAGGCATCTGCTAAAAAATTAATTACATTTTAAAAATACAGATTATTGTTTTTGAATTCAGTTTTATTAAGTTTAAAAAGGTATTAAATTTGGGGATGGCAAAACATATGTTTTCACACGCCATACCACATTAATTCGTTTCGGCACAATGATCTGTTTTTTGCCTTTCTTTAAACACAATATTGTCGTATAAACAAAATCCTATATCGGTTGACCTCTAATCCGTATGTATTAATATGTTGGTATGTTAACCAATTTCAGTACATATGTATGTATTGGATAAAACTTAAAAATAATCTTATATATGTGAATTATTTTGAGATTGAATTTGCTTGTTCATTGGATATACAATATTAATTTTAATTGCGCATGTCTTAAAAAAGGTTTTAAAAGGTTTTAAATTAGATTTTCAAAACTCAACAATACCCGGAAAAATAATTATGGTTCAAGATAAGAGTAGAAAGCATGAATAGCACTGTCTGTCTTCTCATCGGGATGAGGCTTTATTCAGGTTATTTAAGTTTGTTTCATTCTGTGTCTTCTCAGGGCACCCATCCTGTCTGAAGTTCTCTCCGGAGCTCACAGCACGGGTCAAAGCTCTGTGGTGGCAATGTATTGAGTGCAAGACCTGCAGCAGCTGCCAGGACCAAGGAAAAAATGCAGTAGGTTCTTCCAGGGTCTTTCTCATTGTTGCTGCCAGATCATGTTAATTTAGGGGTCCTCTAATTTAGTAATTTTTGCATCCTCATTTACGCTACTGTTCAAAAGGTTTAAAAAATCGAACGTTTTTAAAAGAAGTCTCTTATGATCACCAAAGCTGCATTTATTTGATCTAATAATGATTTGGTGCACAATACATTTTTTTTCATTATCAATTTTGAAAACAGTTGCTTAATATTTTTATAGAAACTGGATTTTTCAGTATTCTTTTGCTGAATAGAAAGTTCAAAAGGAACAGCATTTGAAATCCTAAGTCTTCACTGTAACTTTTCATCAATATAATGCATTTGTGCTGAATAAAAGTATACATTTATTTTAAAAAAAAAATCTTTCTGACCCAAACTTTTGAATAGTAGTGTATAGACTTACATTATGCACTTCGGTATGTACTTCACTGGTGATGGAGAAAGAACATACTTTTTTCAGTGTGTAGTATAGGGGTGGGTGATATGACCAAAATCCTGTTTCAAAATATGATAATCTTTTTCATGATAACAATGTATATCACAATATTTATTTTATTTTTATTATTAAAAATAAGCAAATGACAAACAATAGGACAAATACAGTATAGCAAAAATATGAATTAAACAAATTAAGTTTTTCAGGTACATTAAGTTTATTTAACATGTAGTTAAATACACAGAAACAGAAAAGGTTTCTCAAAAATGCACAAAAAAGTACTGCATAGTCTTAACAATATGAATTACATGCATGCATAAAAATTTAATCTTATTAAAGCTACAAAAGTTATTCAGTCAGGAGGCATTCGACCATTCAAGCGCAATAAGATGTGAAAGGGAACTGAATTTGCCATCCAATGCTTACATATGTGGCTTTTTGTGCTCGTGCTTCAGCTGTGTGTCACTCAGCACAAGCACCACATTGAGTTCTTTATCACGATTTATTGCGCTTAATAACTGCTTTTAACATTAAGAAAGTCCTGCTCTTTGTCTCATTTATGTGTTTCATCTCTCTAAAGTGTCAATAGTGCTGTGCTACACGTATATGTTTACGTACCGTGATGAACACATATAGCAAAATCTCCAATGATAGACCTTTTATACATTTAGATGCATACCGTCATACCGTCCAGCCCTAGTGTAGTACAACAGAGGGTCAGTATTGGGATGTATTACCCTGTCAAAATTGTGTCCTGATACCACAGATTTCTGGTTGTGTAATGTTTACATAAAGCATTTCTTGGTTTACATTAAAATTACTTTTTTATTACTTAACCATAGCCTTGCGTTCCTTATCACATCTCTTTAACTGAAGATCTCAAAAGAAAGCAGTCGCAAACTCCTAGCATTCACAAAGGCAAAAATTCATAATTAGGGTCCTTGACTCTTGTGTTGTCTGTGTGCATTTGTATTCTACAGGACAACATGTTGTTCTGTGACTCCTGTGACCGAGGTTTCCACATGGAGTGTTGTGACCCCCCACTGATGCGAATGCCAAAAGGTGAGTGCCCACACACTCAAATGCAGGCCATTTCTACTACAATGTAATCAGTGGATTTGTGTCTAAGGCTCATAATTATACTTCCAAGTAATGATTCTTGATTGCTGCTCCGCAGGCATGTGGATCTGTCAGATCTGTCGGCCAAGAAAAAAGGGAAGAAAGCTCTTACATGAAAAAGCAGCACAAATCAAACGGCGATACAATGCACCACTGGGGCGACCAAAGGGCAGGTATATTAAACTGTTTGATCCTCTTTATGACCATGATTGCAGAACTATATTAAATGATTTGCATAAGTGTTCATAAGACTACTACAAGTTCTCTTGTTCTCAGACCGGGCCGACCTTTTAAGAAGCTTCGAGGTGGTGGGCGCGGCAGGAGAAGGCGGGGCACCGGAGGGGTGGATCGGTGTTCGCAAGGCTCCTCCTCCCCACACTCTTCTTCGAGCTCCTCATGCGAAGGTTACCCTGGTGACGATCGCATGCTGTTCTCTCTCCGAGAAGAAGATTCTGGGCATGGTGGCCTGCGTTTTAACAAGAAAACAAAGGGTCTGATTGACGCTCTCAGCAAGTTCTTCACACCATCCCCGACGGGAGGAAAGCCCGCGCTGAAGTGGTGGACTATTCGCAGCAATATCGTATACGCAAGAAGAGCAACCGCAAGGGCGAGCATGATGACAGGACAGGAGGTGAGATGGGTCAGTTTAGCTTTTTTTTTATATATCCATATTAGGTAATGTGATGGCTAAGCTGAATTTTCAGTAGCCATCATGCCATTCTTCACATGATATTTCAGAAATCATTCTGATATGCTGATTTGGTGGTCAAGAAACTATTATTATTATCAATGTTGAAAACAGTTGCACAATGCACCTCCGGACTGCAACCAAATGGTAACATTTTGCAACCTTTTTTCCTGCCGGTGTGACTACATTTTGTTAGAGGTTGCACTGGTGTCACCACCACGTTGTCCAGCTGATAAGAGCTGCCATTTCTTTTGCATATGAGAAACATCAAACGGCAAATGAAAAACGAAAAGCGGGATGCTTTTATATAAAACGCTACTATATAAATGTAACAAAAATTATTATTATTGCTAATTTTTTTTTTCACACATTGTGCTTTTGAATTTATATTTACACATTATACAATCACTTTTATAAAATATCAAATCATCAAGAAATCACTTGTGATAGTTTTGCACTTTTTATTCTTAGGTATGAAGATTGTGTAGAAGTCACAATTTCATGAAATATAAAAAACATTAAATGTGAATTACACATAAAGCATTTAAAGAGCACTCCTTTATAAACACTGAGGCTGTCGGTCAGTTCAGTATGATAACATAGAAGCTCTACCAAATCTGGTGCCGGTCCCATCATCTGTAGAACTGCTCTCAAATGTTACGCCAGGTTAGCATATACTCCATTTGCAGTGCGTATTTAGTGTGTAGTGATTTCACCATAAACGCATTTAATTAAACTACTGTGTTTCACAGTCAACACATGGCTTTTTGACTTGCAGGATTTCTTGTTTAAATGCAAAAGAAAAAGCATGAGAGTTGGCTGTTTTTGTCAATTATAAATTTTAATGAAAGATTTTTGGGGATTTAACATAAGAAAAGAACAGGCTGTGTTTAAAGGTTTTGCCACTTGCTTGAGCTACTTAATATATAAATATATATAGAAGTAATAAATTGAATAATATGTTTAAATAGTGTGTTTATGTCTATGAATGATTGTATAACTCTACTGTGTACAAAGATAATCACGATGCTGAAAAAAAACAAAAAACATTTTCAGTAACAACTTGTGGATTTGAAATAAAACGTAATAAATGTTTGTATTTGTGGTAAACAGCTCTGGATCAGTTGCACCCTGTAAACGCGTTTATGTGAAAGCACATGTGCTGCCTGTGCCGCTTCTGCACCTCATACAATACGTACTGCAAACGGAGTATGTGTGAACCTGGCATTATTAGTCTGGAGCCCTGCAATATGTTTGTGGAAAGGGTTCCTCGATTGAATAGAAAGTTCAAATGATCAGCATTTTTTTTTTTTATACATATCTTTGTAACATTTATAATAGTCTTTACTGTGTTTTGACATTTGAAGACAGAATAATTGTAAAACTTGTCACATTGTGCCCAATTAAATCAGTGTAAAATGAAAAGTATGAATAAATGTGAATCTGCTGTCTCTTTTATTAGTGTGTTTGCTTTGTACCTTCAGTTTTGTGCTCGCACTCACTCTCTGGCTGTTTTAACTGTCTTGGTGTCTGTTTGCATCACAGACAATCAGGAGTGTGGAGACAACTGGCGGGAGGAGAAGACAAGCTGCCAGGACATGAAAACCTAACTGAGAAAGATGTGGAGCTCTTCAGGCACATTCAGGAACTGGCACTACAGGTACAGAAAGGGAGGGAGAAACATCATTACATTTTGTCTTGCAAATGCAAAATACTGTCCCATCTGAATTTAATAAATAATCTGTAAAAGAATGTCTTTCTCCATTTACTGAGAAATGTGCTCCTCTAGGGAGAGCGTGTGTGTGTGTGTGTGTGTGTGTGTGTGAGACACTTGCTCTGCAGCTCAGTTTTTTGACATCACTCAGAACAGAATGAAACTTACAAAAAAATAATAATAAAAAAGTGCATTTTTGCACATTTAAAAAAACAACAACAACATTTAATTAAATCCATATACTAATGTGTAAACTTTGACAGCCCTCAAATAAAATCAAACCGAATCCTGTCTACAAATCATATGCTTGATGGTAGGGGTGCCCATTGCTTGTTTGCAGTCACTGAATTTTCTTTTGCTATATTAGTGAAGACTTGGAAGCTGTCAAGGTCTTTATCTCTGCAGAATGTAATGTGGGGGATTTGAGAGTTTCCATTATCTTGACAGCTGGTGCCTCTCTCAGTGATACACACACAAACACAAATGCACATGTGTAGACTGATTGGCTGATTTGTGTGTGTGTGTGTGATTTGAAGCTCCCAGCAGAAACAGCCACTCTGACTGCCTGAGGCCATCAGTCGAAGAAAAACAAACACTAACCCAGAGAGAGACAATCATATTTGCACACACTGCATCAGAAAGAACCAGAACGCTTGTGTTGAGCAGACAGAAAGAAAAAAATACCATGCTGTAATTTGACAATAAAACTGAATTTGTTTGATCTGTAACATTTAGGCCATGTGCACTGCTAAGTCCAAAGGAGGGACAGCTGCATTTGAATATGAATCCCCCTAAATTATTGAGTATTTGTACAGGAATATAAGAGTCACTCCTGAAGTTGTGATGGTTGGCAGTTTAGAGATACAATTTCATTTAGCAAGCACAACAGATTCAAATCCTGATTTATTATCTAATAAAAACTAGGGCTGGGCACAAAAAAAATCGATATAGGTCAATTTAATATAGATTTTTATACATATATAATAATATATGATTTAATAATAACATTCTTTATATATTACACTTTTTTTTCCCCGTATTTATTTCCGCAGACATTGAACAGAATATCTGATTGACGTTAATCTTATTACTAGTCTTCTCCACTAGATGTCATCCTCTTATTTACCTTTCGCAATGTTACAGCGGGGACCCTGTCATTCATTCAGTGCTGAACATGGTGGATGCATGTGAGCTTTCAGCGTTAAAGATGTTCCGGACAGTATAAGGAACTGTCAGTGTCCCTGTCGGGCCAGTGCTGCATGGTCACGAAAGTTTACCATTTGCACGCGTTTTCAAGCCTTGCCAATTTAAGCATTCAAGTGATGGAGAACTCGTGCACGCTGTGTGAGAAGTTTTGGTGTATTAAAGGTCCCATTGCATGAAAATTTCACTTTGAGGTTTTTTAACCTTAATATGAGTTTCCCTAGCCTGCCCAGTGGCTAGACGTTTTGATGGGTGTAAACCAAGCCCTGGGATTTTTTGAGAAAATGAAAGCTCGGACGGGCGAATCTAGAAATCTTCCCTTTATGTCGTCATAAAGGGAAAGGTTACCTCCCCTTTCTCTTCTTTGCCCGCAAAAAGAATTTGGCCCGCCCATGCGAAAATGAGCTGCGCGATATTGGTTTTTCCTCGAGAGACATCATGGCTTGCAAACGAGCGAAGCATGGCAGTTGCTCAGTGTTTGGATGTACAAATGATCACAAAATTATTTTTTTAGTTCCTTCATCCGAGCCTCCGAAGAACCAGTGGGTTATGTGAATTTCTGATGTGTAATTGTTCAAGTTCAGACAGATAATCTTTCTCTCAAAATCGTTCACTACTGTTTATGCATCAGTAAATCAAGCCAGTGACTAAACGATCAACTTCACGTCGTTTCTCTTAGTAGGATGAAAATAATCTTACTTAAACTATTGACATATATACAGAAACGATCAAAGAACAATCCCTTTCCAATCGCCCAAGCTGTCAATCACACAGCGCGAGTTTATCTGGACACTTGCAAAAACTCGTTATGAAATCAATGACGCTGTTACACTGCACAACGAAGTTCTTACTGTACTTACCTCGTGTTTGCATTGGTGAAATCATTAGTGAGAGTGCAGAAACTGCGTTGCAATGATAAGATCTTCATTCACGCGATCAACAGACTGTCATCTGCTCAATGCTCATCACTGCAACCTTTAATTTGATGGGAATAGATCTAAATACTTTAAAAAACTTCTCACGATTCGTTAATCTCGATAGCTGTAATAGTAAAAACGTATAATAGCTGTAATAGTAAAAGTTTTTGAGAGAGTTCCACATGTAATGCTAGATATTTCATATGCAAGCATGTCAGCCAATGATAGCAGTGGGCGTTTACACTGAAGTCTCCCAGCAGACACGCCAAATCAGAGGCTAAAATCAGGCTAGGAAATATGCCTTTTATTTCTAAATTATAACAACTTTTGATCTAAAAAACATACTAACATTATAAGGGCACCCCAGGAAACATTCTAAAATAATAAAATAATCCATAATCCAATAATCCAATTTAAGAGTCTGGGTCTAACAGTCTGAGAGTAGATATTATTCTTAGTAGTATATAGTAGTAGCATATTCTTTATTTATAGTTATTTGTGTTTGTTATATTTTAATGTTTTATTGTTTGTGTAGCACTATGGTGAACTTTGTTGTATTATTATGTGCTTTATAAATGAATTGGAATTGTGCACACACACCCGAAGCGCACAGTAGCGCGTCTTAAGACAGCGTGCAAATAATAAAATGAATTATTTCACGTCTCCTTGCACCTAAACTGACAAATTCACGCAAATTTATCTCAAAATGCCCGTCTTTGCGAGTATCCAAGTAAACATAGTTGGTTTTGGCTTAAGCAAGCACTAGAGAAAGAACACATGTGTATCATTATTAGATCTGTGCATTAGTCTTAAGTGACAGCAGTAATATTCCTGTTGCTGTCTGTGTTTTTAATAAAATCAAACTACAAAAGAAAATCACTCCCTGCTCTTCACTGAATAACTTTTTTGTAACTTCAATAAGGATGAACCTTTATTTAATTTGTACTGTGAAGATTATACGCAGTGTTATTTTACATTTGATTACTTTGTTAAATTTCTGTACCTGAAAACTACTGATGATAGGCCCACCTAAAAAACTTTAAAACCACTGATTTCATCTGTTTTGTTGTTTATTTGTGCATTTTTGCTTGAAGTTTAATTATTTGTTCTTTTTAATTAATGACTGTTTACCTGTCTTTAATAATCTTTGAAATGTATATTAGTTTGGTGTTTTAGCTGTAGTATCGAAAATGGAATCGAGAATTGTTAAATTTCACTGGAATATAATATATTGGATGTCATAACATTATTTATTACAAAACAAGGATACATAGGTCAAAAACAATAACTATTTTATTTAGTGTATCTGAATGTGACCATGAACATTTGCATTGATTCATGTGCAGCTTGATTGCTAGTAGAACTTGTTATGCATTAAGTGTAGACCTGTTCATATTTGTATTTGCTTTTGATTGTTTGCATTTGTGTTTTGTTAGTTTCCTTAAAGTACTTACTCTTGAACATGGAAATGTTACAATTCATACACCTTTTTTTCAAAACCGACATGATCTGAACGGTGGTTCAACACAAGCTGTTTTACCCCTAGTTTGTATATGGAATAAATTGATTGCATATGTTATTGAGATGCAGAGCAGAAAAGTGTGTGATTACTACTGACTGGCAGATGCTCTCAATTTCCAGTTGGTATGCGGATAAGAGCTAAATAATAATCTTGTAAGCCTTAGTGGGGAGCTGTATGCTTGTGAAAAACTGTTCTTGATTATTAGAACAAAAGTCAGAGCCTTGACACATTTCTTGTGTAAAAGAGTGACTTTGTTCTCTTCTGTGTGTGGCAGGACGCTCTGGGTGCCATAATGGCTTAGTAGTCTCTAATTGTATGTGCCCACTGGTCTCTTTTTTTCTTAACTTTCTTGTGCTTGAACTCTTATAGAAAGTCGGAGTGACTGGTCCACCAGACCCCCAGATGCGATGCCCATCAGTTATAGAGTTTGGGAAGTATGAAATACAGACGTGGTACTCTTCTCCATACCCACAGGAGTACAGCAGGTAACAAACAACATGTGCCATAATCATCATCATGAAAAAAAAAAGTCCCTTCCACATGTTAATCTTTTTGTTTTCAAAAATATTCATTTAGAACTTTTGATTTAATTTTGATTTATTGAATTATACGTGCCATTTAAAAGTTATCTCCATCATCAATACCCATGGAATCTTTGCTGGTTGACATACTTTTTATGATTGGCATTTTTTTGTCATGATCTAAACCGACAAGCAACCTTGGATGATCACATTTTTTGATTTCCAATATTTTTTTTAATATTCAAGTATTTGGTCAATTTAACATGATAATTTAGCAGTGTTGTTATTAACTAAAAAGTAAATTTATAGAATAAATAGCAAATGTCAATAAAACTTTTTAGCATGCGTAACGTATAGTGGTGGTCATACAATTTTTATAATGTAGTTCTAACACAGGGTGAAAAAAAACAAGGGAGAGAATAATCTATGCAGTGAGTTTTATTACCAGAATAACATACTTAGAACTTCAACATGAAGACCGGAGAACGAGGGAACAGAATAACCACACCAAAACAAAGAACAAGTCATTGTATAATTTACAGTGAAAAAACGTAAATTGACACTCCCACAATTCCCTGCGTGACACTTCACATTTGATGTATTATTGTTGAAATAACTATGTTTCTTCATAGTTTTCTTAGTTTTTTCTAATCAGTTATGAAATGCGGGTGTTATGTTACATTTATGTTAAATTAATGTTTATTGCATTTTTTTATTTATTTCATGTGTGTTACCGTGATGGTGTTTAGTGTTTGTGTGAATACACTGTGCAGCTTCTTTATATTAGTATTAACTTTCTTGTGAAAAAGCTGCTTGTGATGAGCTTTAATCGATTTGTGATTGGTGGTTGTCAGTGTATAACTATGGTACAAAACAGATATTAATACTTCAATAGGTCAGTAAATTAACATTATACCAGATAATTAAATATGGTTTATTACTCTAAATTTAAGTAAAGTCTGTCAAATCTAAAATGTTTCTACCGTATTTTTTTTTTTTTTTACAGTGATAGCCATGTAAGGCAAGACTCAACAAAAAACACAGGAAACACCAGGGCTATTTATACACAAGATAACAAGGGCTAACCACTGATCTGTATAATATCTGGATTGCTCATTGCGTTCTAAACTGCCATCAGGCGGTGAAGCAACCGGAAGTGTTTGAGCAGCCATCTCACTATTCCCCACCGAGGGTGTTATTGATTTACAGCCAAAACATTGACCTAAAATCACCCGATTTGCAGCATCTCAGTCTCACAGGATTAGTTTGAACTATATTTTGATATATATTAGTGCTGTCAAAGTTAGCGCGTTAATAACGCGTTAACGCAAAATCATATAACGGCACAAATTTTTTTAACGCAGCGCGTATTTTCTGTTTGACCCGTGGCCCAACCCCTAGTTGGAGAAATGGAGATACACAGTGTTGCCAA
>FLSR01004883.1:5137374-5156568 GCA_900092035.1 Leuciscus waleckii | reverse complement strand
CAGAGAGGAGCAGCGCTTTAATTCAGTTAAACACAGATATTATGTTGCTTCTCTAATTTTACATTCAAGTATAGCCGAAATCGCACAGATATTGTCTTTATCTTATGTGTATTTGAGTTCATCGACGACGGCTCGATTATCAGGATTTTTGTGCAGATTAACATCTTGGAAGGGAGAGCTGGTTATGTCTTAATGGGTCGCGTTTCAGTCACTATTTCATATTCATTCCGTTGTTTGACAACAGAAACAGTCAAATATACCAATGAAAACAGTTTTATTGAGAATTTAGCTTCATTAAAATGGGCACAGAGAGAGACAAACTAATGTAATAATAAATGTACATTTAGCATTTTCAGAAGAGCTGCCCTGTCATGCAAAAATCTAAACATGTTTGTGTTAGTAAATTGCTCAGTGCAAAGGAAGAGTAGTAATGGGAACCTGGTATTTCTTTGGTCTTTCTACATGTCTAATAGACATGGACAAGTTCTTTGAAAAACATCTATGACCTTTGAAACATGTCTCGTCTTCATGCTCTATGTTGACTATGGTTTCAATAATAAATATACATTTGCATAAAGCATCCATATTTATCCATGCCCATGTTGATTAGAGTATTACAAACTGAAAAGTATTAATTTAAGGTACATTTAGAACAAATACAAAATGTGAGATTAATTGCGATTAATCACGAGTTAACTCTGACAATCATGCGATTAATCGCGATTACATTTTTTTTTATCGATTGACAGCCCTAATATATATATATATATATCAATTAGTTATTACTTCAGATGTTATCTGTAATGTTTATAGTCTTTTCGAAGAGAATAAGTACTATATTGAAATCGTTAATGTGATGTGTCTACTGCTTCTGGCATAGGTAACTGACGTTATTTTTTATTTAACAGAACTGCTTTTGAAATTAAGATTGGAATTATACAGATGTAAATTCAGTCTGTTGGATAATATTTGTTCCTTAGTGTAAAATAGAAATGCATGGTAATTTTATTTTATAAATATAAGAAAAAAAAACGATATGTTGTAACAAAGTTTTAGAACTATTTCTGCATTAATAGTAATAAAAAAATACAGTAGCCCATGTGTGCTCGGGATTTGAACCTGTGTCATATGAATTAATGAAACCTAGTTCTACCACTCGACCACAAATTTGCTCTCTGAGAAATGCCCAGAAGTTCAGTTGTCCAGCAGTCAGTGTGTCCACGCACACGAGAAAGAAGTGCTCTTCATTCGCCTCAGCGTCATTGCACCTCATTTATTTTCACTGACTGCGAGATATGATGGTCTTGTGGTGATTTTTTTTTTATTGATTTTTTTATTGCGCTGCTCCTCAGAGGAATAGGCTACTGTTGCCCACTGACGTCTACAATATGGAATATTGTATCCACCAAATCTTTGTTTGTTTCATTATTGTACAGCAAATGTCAATAGCTCTTGTTTTGATTTTTCATGTTTGTTGTAGGCTTATTTGGAAATAACCATAATTGTCATATTTCATGCTTACTGTTAATTGACATCTGCTCCACATAAATTTCAAAATGTGGCAATTGCAACTGTTTTGCAAAATGTCCCTTTTCGCCACCTGGTGGACATTTAGAAAAATACTTTGAAATGCGACTGTTTATTTTTGCTGTGGTGGCTTTGGCATTCTGGCTCTGCATTCTTTCCTAGTCTTTCCTTTTCCATCTTATCAGATGGTAACAGAGGCCTGTTCTGCCTTTTTAATTTTAATAATATTTTTGTGTTTAATAATAATAATGCTGCACATTATTTATAGGCAGCTTCTTTGATTCTAATTGTTTCTTAGCCCACCACTGGCTTGCATTTGCGTGTCGAATTAACACATTTAATTAACATGTAAACATGAGCAGAGATATGCAAAAACGTGCTTCCATTACAGGGTGAGCAAGATGCGCTGCTTGTGAAATTATTGTTATTATTTTGCATTATCTATTAGACACAATTGTCAGTGCTGCTGGTGTTGCCAGTCATGATATTAACAAGCAATTAACAAGCAGCTCAAGTTACTACCAGAGGAATAATCCGACTGCTTTCATTTTTATTTTTTAATATTAATTTGTTTTATTTTTGCATTATATTTATTATGATTAACCTCCCATTTTTGTATACAGTATAATGCTATCTAATCTTGTCCTCAAACACGTAGGATATGATTTAAGATGATCAAACCGGTTATTTTTGAATAATCGTCTATGGGCTGGAAATATTCCTTTATTTAAAACAACTTCAATTTGATCTAATTATTGATGATTGCTTTGTAAAGTAAGTGCATGATAAAAATGGCAACATTAATGTTTAATGCAATACGTTTCCCCCAAACCTTTAAGCCTCCAAAAATAGACTTTAGTCATCATTACTATTTTAAGCTTTGTCTAATTCTGATGCTCTTTAATGTAATATGTTGTTTGTATTGTACTCTTGCAGTTCTGTAAAAAAATTAAATGATCAGACACTCTATTGCGCATACACACACACACACACACACACACACACACACACACACACACTTTTGATTTGCGCTCTCCCCTTTAAATCAAAAAATGTGTGTCTGAATATTTATTATTAAAATTGTAGTAAAACATGCATACTGAACAATATTCAGTAAGATAGTATTATATTTCTAACATTGCCTTTTTTCATTCATTAATTGAGACACACACACACACACACACACACACACACACACACACACAATTTTGATTGCGCTCTCCCCTTTAAATCAAAAAATGTGTGTCTGAATATTATGCTACCACATATTGAACGTGGAAATGTAATAAAGGCCTATAGGCTCATTTGAGATGCGCCTCGCCTGAAATTTAGGCGAGAGTAGGCGGCTGCAGTGAGGGGAGGAGTGAAAAAAGTGTTGCCAAGACGGACAGTTCTCTCTCCTCTTAGTGGATCAATAGGCTCGTTTGAAATGTGCATCGCCTTGCCTGAAATTTAGGCCAGAGTAGGTGGCTGCAGTGAGGGGAGGAGTGAAAAAAGTGCTACCAAGATGGACAGTTCTTTCTTCTCGTAGTGGATCAGACACCTACCAGATCAAAGGCTTTCACAGGATTCACACTCATGCACTGTAATAAATAAACTGCTAATAAACTGGATGTAATTTAGGTTCTGTTGCTTTTATAATAAATATGATGAACAAGACTTTTTATTGAATTTCATCCAAAAGATGCATTTTTCCTGACAGATAAAATATATGTGATGACAATCACATATATAAATATGTCAATCCCATATCCCATAGAAATATAGCACTGTCTGGAAGTTTGGGAATATTCACAAATAATTTATACATATTAAAACATGATATTACAGTTTCAAAATCAAACATTTTAAAAGAGAACAATACATCATGATTAATTAAATCAATAAGTATTAAGCTGTGACGTCAGCGAGTCGTTTCCCATTGTGCTATTGACCAGCACAGTCGGGTGAGTACAACTGTGCCTGACTGCAGAATCCGACGTGGCTGCCTCGCTGTAGTGAGTGTTTTTTGGCACACGTCAGCATGACTTCAGAGCAAGGCGGCCCACGCTCGGACACATTTCTAACTGGCATGCCTTTCAACAGTGATCAGTGGTGATCGGTTCTGCACAGATTTTTTCTCATCTCAAATGAGCCCAATATCCCCACGCAAAAGATCACAATACTATGCTCTATCGACGCCTACTCTGAATGTATAAATCTCAATTTATCCATTCTTCAGGGGGAGAAAATCTGTCTTGCTTTGTAATGCTATGACTATCTCACGTGTTTGGAGGGTCACAGGATGAATCAGCTTGTTTTGAGTCTATTATGATAGATAATATAACGTGCAGCTTATTTCTGGCTTGTGTTTTTTTTTTTTTTTTCACTTTCTGTTGGTTCAGATAGGGTAACCATTATCACTATCTGTTGGTTCAGATAGTGTAACCATTATTTGGTAAATCTACATTGGTTGGTGTAGAAATGGAAGGGGAAAGAGAAGATAAAAAAAATAAAAATAAATACCTCTACTCATGACTATCATGACATCTCAGTGCTGAACAACACATACATGAGAAAACACACAGTATATGAAATATATATATATATAAAACTGTATGTGACCAAGGCTTTTTACATATTCATGCAAATACTGTACTTTGTATGTACTGTACTGAGTAACCCTATCCCTGAATACTGTACTGAGTAACCCTGCTTACTCATTTACCATTCACTGCAAATGAATGTCACATCGTTGACTATATAAGGAAAGGTTAAGCTATAATTTTTATATTATTTGGTCACAGCTCCATACAGTATTGCACCTTGGGCGGCAGTGGCTCAGTGGTTCATGTAGGTTGTCTACAAACCGGAAGGTTGGTGGTTCAATCCCCGGTTCCACCTGACCAAGTGTCGAGGTGTCCATGAGCAAGGCAATATGTAAAGCGCTTTGGTGGCCATAGGTCTGTGAAAGCGCTTTATAAATGCAGTCCATTTACCATTTACCTTTTGTGTGATGTTATGTACACGTTGCATTCCAGAAGATAAAAAAAACTAAAATATACACTTCTAAATGTCTTAACCATCTTGTTACACACATTTTTAATTATTATTTAATTATATATATATACACACACACACACACACACACACACCACCCGCTCGCTGCCAGTGCAAGCACAAAAGTAGTATATATATAATGTTTTTCTTTTTTTGTGGCCACCTGAGCACAGCCCTATCTTAGCATTGTGCATTTAAGCATTATGAAGTGACTTCTAGCAGCTTCCTGTTTCCTACTTAGAGATACATGATATGACCAAAATCTTTACCTCAATATGAGTAATTTTCAACCACACATTTTTACTTGGAAAAAATAAAGAAATAAACAATTTAACAAATATATATTTTTTCTAACTTGTCCAAAAAGTGTTATGTTCTGTCAGGGAAAAGATTCTAAAAAAAAAAAGAAGAAGAAAAAAAGCCAATGATCACAAGCTGGTGTTTGTGTCACTCAAGTCTGTTGAACACATTCAGACATCAGAGTCATCAGTAAGGGAAAACAACACTGAATGTTGACATCGACACAACATACTTCCAAATTCCTGGGGGACCTGATTTAATTCTGCTCACTTGTTCTCATTATCTTTTACTAGGTGGCAGCAATAACCCAAACCACCCACTGGCTCAGATGCCCCTGCCTCCTTCCATGAAGAACTGCATTCAGTTGGCTGCCTGTGAGGCCAGTGAGCTCCTGCCCATGAACCCTGACCTCCCTGCTGATCTCTTCACCTCCTGCCTCACTACACCAATCAAAATCGCCTTACGTTGGTGAGATACACTGATTACACACACATGCAGTTGCATTCACTCATATACCTACTGTACATGTAAAACCTGAATGGTGAGCTACTCAAGCCAAGGATTTTGTTCAGAATAACCCTTGTGCTCAGTTTTTTTTTACTCACTTTTCTTTTGACCTTTGCTCTTTGCTCTACAAAGTAGCTGTATTAGCTAATGGAGGTTAAATACTCAGTGTAGTCCCTCATATATATATCAATAAGGCATCATGTGCAATTATCCACTCATTATTGCAAATTAAACCCCGTGGAGGGATCTTTTATCATACTGAAGAAGCTGATTTTGAGGTAATGACCAGCTGCTTACCCTATAAATAAGTAAATTGAATATTAAGTTATTTCATTATGTTAGAACAAAGAGACAATAGAGTTTTACACATTATTTGACCTCAGAAAACCATAATTGACCAATAGGATTCCAGAGAGGAGTGTTACAAATATATACAGTAGAAGAGAGTTTCATGAGCAGTAGTGATGCGGTTATATCGGTAGACACTGTTGATAATCCGTGGGTCAGGCGGGCCAAATAATAAAAAATAACATTCCAATAAATAACAGTTTGCAATCAATGAATACCCAGTCAATTGCTAATGATCTGCTTTTGATCTACTGTTTATGACAGTCTTTACAATTATGGTGTTTATGTTGTCATATGGGTAACACTTTATAATATGTTTACAGTAATAAAGTACTTACAAATCATTCGCAAACTATTTGTTTATAGTTAATATATTGTAGTCTCTACATTATTAATACCCATATTTTTATGAATATAAGACTGTTTTTTATCTGAAATACATCTGAAAAAAATGGGGTTGTCTTATATTTGGGCTAGACTTTTACCATAGACTGTAAAACAAATATGGACGTAGTGTCCGTGACGTCACCCGTAGGTTTCTGAAGAGCATTTTTGAAGCCCAAAGTGGGCGGAGCCGGCCGTCACCATCTTGGTCACGCGTCACTCCTGGATAAATGAAAATGGGCAAAAAGGCGGGATTAGCTGGTGAGACGTGATTGTTAAAGGTGCTGTAAGCGATGCCACGCGTTTTTTAGGCCACAACATTTTTTGTCACATACAGCAAACATCTCCTCACTATCCGCTAGCTGCCTGTCCCCTGAACACACTGTAAAAAAAACGCGGTCTCTGTAGACACCACAGGCTCCACAAACGGCAACAAAAACAAACTGGGCTCACCCGCACCATGAAACACAACAAACAGTGCTCCAGCCAATCACCGACAAGAAGAATTTGAGGGGTGTGGTTTGGGGGTTAGTGCGCGTGGACATGAAGGGGGTGTGGAGGAGAGACGAGAGAGAAGCATGAAGAGGGAAGTTTGAATTATGGCCGACACACGACTAAAGAGACGACGTTCCGATGAACAAATTGCAAAGAAGAGGGACAAGGATAAGGAACGCGCAAAGTCCCGAATTTACATCGGAAAAACCCTCGAAAGGTGGCGAGAACTCCGCCAGCAGAAGGGCTTCCAATCCGACATTCAGTTGCTCTGTTTTTGCAGAACAGGTAAATCCATGTTTCTTTCTAAATTGACGTTCATGTTCGCCAAACCAACACAAGGATGTAATTAGCTAGAACTATGCAGTCAGCGTTAACTTTGGTGAATACAACATATATGTTTCAGCTAGCGATCAATCTCTATTGTAAATGATCAAGCAAATTCACAGTAGGGCGACAATTTGTGTGAATGATTGTTTTCATCCACTCTTTGTTATGAATTTGAATGTTCATTTATAGGCTATTGCAACTTTGACTAAATTAGTTTACGACGCCGCCGTTGTTTATGCTGACTGGGAAACGCGAAGCTACGTTATCTTGCTTATTATTGCGTCCTTGTATGGGAGCTATAGTTATAGCTTCAGGTGGCGAAACGATTTTAAAATGATGTTTCTCTTTTTCTGCATTCTGTTCTGCAATATATAAAACCCTTTATCTAACTTGGCGACATTAAACATTGAATGAAGTATTCAATGTAAACTTGTAAACAATGTAAACTCACTACAAACTAACTCTAACTTTGTTTGTAGTGACTAGACTTTCCTTTATGCCGGAAGGGAGGGGAGGAGGGAGGAGGAGGGAGGGTCTAGCTAGCCTCCGTTTTGTTTGACAACAATTTGAATGTCAACAAGAAGTTACGACTCCCAGCATCGCTTACAGCACCTTTAACAGACAGCAGACAAACGGCTAGTAGTGACAGCAGCGGCAATCCACCTGTCACTCAAGTGACCACGCCCTTAGTTATGCAGAACTTTAAGGCTTAATATAATTTAAACGGACGAGTTATAAATAAATTCACCCTCCTCACAGTTGTCAGAAGGGCAAAATTAGCTATATAGACTAATATGATAAATTGGATTGACTCTCTTTTGCAGCCTGTCTCTAGCGGCCAGTCGATGAATTGCAGTTTAAGTCACTTTCGTGTTGGCTTCTAGAGAGAGACAGGAATGTTGCCGCTTGACTTTTACATGTCAATAATATATCGGTAACAATAGAGAGCACCAAATAACTGTAAAATGAGTGTGCCTCCAAGGACTGATGCGACAAGCCCCTGTAAACTACTGGAAGTTTTCATTGCCAGGGGACTGCATGATGGCGAGTGACCGTCCAGAACAGAGCGGTGCAAAAATATGTATATCCCTTGATCAGATGGGTAATGCGGATGTTTTTTTGTTTTTTTTGTGTGTTTATTGACATGAAAAAAAAAAAGGTGAGAAATCACTTATCAATGAGAACTATAGGTTATTTTTTATGATATACCATGAATTGTTATTATTAAATGTGATTGTTGGTACATTTGTTGGTACATTTGTTGGTACAATAAAATATGCAATATGAAAATAATTTTTAAATAAAATAATAATTTTCTTTACAAAAGACAACAGTCTTTAAAATGTCTTTCCAAAAGGTACATCTTGAAAAGTAATGGAAAAAATGTCATTAATTAAGTGCTTTAAACCAACTGGTTGTTTCTCAACTAGTGGTTTGCAACCCAAAAGTGGGACGTGGAGTGTGCAATCAAAGAAACGATTTTTTTTTTTTTTAAAACAACAACAACGTAAATTTTAAATGATGTGAGACTTGTTTTGAAAGACCTGCGTGAAAGCTGTTGACATGTGTAAGACGCAGTTTACTTTCTTTCTTTCTTTCTTTCTTTCTTTCTTTCTTTCTTTCTTTCTTTCTTTCTTTCTTTCTTTCTTTCTTTCTTTCTTTCTTTCTTTCATTCTGCACCACCTTAAATTAATCTCCTGGGGCCAGTTGTTCATAAGTAATCTGATATGGGATTGGATCAAATCTAATATCGTAATCTGATATCGGATTGGATCAAATCTCAAAAATGGTTGTTCAAAAGAAAAAAAGGATTTTGAAATCAGATTAGATCTCAAAATCCAATCTTGGTTTTGATCTGGATCAAATCATCAGTTTGTGTTGTTCAAAACATTTTAGTAAGATTGGGATAACTTTGATCCAAAAAAATCTGGATTATACTGATCCCAGCAGAAGGGTGGATTTCAGGAACAAAAATGTAATAAAACTTTAAAACTTGTCAAAAAGTACAACATTTGTATCATGTGATATACACACACACACATATGTTTTATTTTGCTCTTGATTAGTTTTCATTTTAAAGTAATAAATTGGAAGTAGACATAGGCTACCTATTAAGCCTTTCGGTAGCCTACAGTATAGCAAAAAAGAAAGAGATTTTGGCGCTATAAAATAATCCCCAAACAGCTATAAATATCAAACAAAAATATATTTAATTTAAAGTGTTTTTTTTATTATTATTTATTGTATCACTGTTTGTAAACAACATTGGGACAATCATAAGAGTTGAACCAGTCAAAAGTTATTTGTTATAGTTTCTCGGGTGAACGCAACACTAAACTTTTCTGAGGAAACAGTGAAATATATATTAAAAAATTTTCACCATCTCATATTTTTCCATCACCATTGTGTCTTTAGGGGCTCTGTAGAGCACTAGAAATCCAAATTTGGTAATCTGAAAAAGTGTGTATCAGGATCAGGGTGATCCAACCTAATTTAGATTTGAAAAACTGGCACAAAAGTAAGATGGATTACCTGATCCTGAATAGCAAAACTTAGGATTTCCAAATCCAGATCATTCTGATCATTCTGGGCCTGGTTAACTCTACATTATGGGGACCACAAAAATGGCAATATCCAAAATCCTTGTCCTTTTGGGGACATTTGTTGGTCCCCATGAGGAAAACAGCTATAAATCATACTAAATGATGGGTTTTTTTTTGTTGAAAATGTAAAAATGTAGACAGTTGTATGTCATGGGTAGGTTTAGGGGTAGGGTTAGGGGATAGAATAAAAGTTTGTACCATATAAAATCTTTGTCTATGGAGAGTCCCCATAAAACATGAAATCACGTGTTGGTGTGTGTGTGTGTAAAATAAAGCTCCTATTAGAGGTGCTTTTCCACTGCATTATATGGCTCACTTTGGCGCTTTTCCACTGCATGAGACAGCTCGGTATGGCTCACTTAAACAGTACCAAAATGTGACGTGTAAATACTGCAGATCACTGATTGGTCAGAGAGAATCGTCACTAAAACGTCATTGGATTTGCAACACGAGACACCAAACCTGAACAAACAAACTTCTTCCTCTTGCAGTGAAAAACATCCAGATGCTGAGAATCAAGAACACCATTCCATCGATATGCTCCATTGCTTCTGTGTTGTGCGTTTGTTTATGTCGCATTTACGTCACGGCAGTAGAAGCGGCGCAACTATAACAATCAGTCTGTAATCCCACCAACTTTGAAGCAGTACTAAACTGCAATGAAAAGCAAACCTAGCCGTGCCGTGCCGTACCGTACCATGCAGTGGAAAAGCGCCATAACTTACAGGGTTAGTTCAGTTGATTACTATTACTATAATTGTGTTTTATGTATGTCTGTGTGTGGAAATGTATGTAAGATTCGAGGCTGGGTATAGAGAGAGGTCAGTGCTAAGATGTCAAGCCTGGTTTGAGTAATTATGAATCAGTTCATAAAAAGCAGTGGGTGAAATTGAATGAGGCAGAAGTTAAAAAGGAGTGTCTGTGTATTTCCTCTCTCACATAGTTTCCCTTTTTCCTCTAAGGTTCTGTATGCAGAAGAGTGCAAAGCTGGTGCCAGGAGTGACCTTGGACTTGATTGAGAAGTAGGTTTTTAAAAAAACTAAAATCCTTTGGCAAATTAGGATTTGGTCTCTTCTAGATTTTTTTCGTCTCTCTTTTCAGTTTTCTTTTTGTGATTTCTGTTCTCCATTCTTTTGCTTTCTGGAAATAACAATGAAAATGAATAAGAAATTTCCATAGTGATTTTTTTTATATATTTTTTATTTATTTTTTACTTCTGCTTAAATAATCAAAATAATCACTAGTAAATTATCTTTGTGAGTGCAATCACAATCCTTTTAAATAATTTTTATCCAGTAATCATGCATAGCTGAAAAAAGCCATGGAAATCTTAGGTCAAAAGTTGTGAAAACCCTGTATTTATTATGGTTTTAATTATATGTTTTTATTTAATTCAGCATTTATGTTGTTATGAATTCCATGCAGTTCTATCATGCACCCGTGGTTGCATTGAAACAACTAAATTTATGCTTGTTTTAATCCTAATTTGTTTGGTTTCGTCGACTTGCTAGTTCTTCTCATGAATTCTATGATTCTCTAGCTGCAAACGCTTTACAGTGATCTCCAAATAAACAAACTAATTAGCTCTGTTGAAACTATTTAGAAATGTTATTTAGATACATTTATAAAAGACTAAAGAAAACTAAATTGTTCAGTGAACAGAACTTTTTCAGTGATCTGAAGTGACATTTGCAACCTTTAAGTTCATGTTTGAACTTTTTCCTGTATAAGAGCCCTGGGACCCCTGAGGCATGATGGGATTGGATGGAGGAAGAGAGGCAAATCTTTGAGCATTCTGCAGATGAAAAGCTCTTGATGAGATCATGACAGCTCTAACCCCTCTGCTTCCTCTTTCTCCATTTCATCTGTAAACTGAAATAAGCTTACAATCTCTGTCAGAGATCGGCAACTTTTCCCACCACAACCAGAGTTAAGACAATGAAAAACTTGTTTACGTACAAATACAAATTTTTTCACATTGTCAAGCGCATGTTTGATAACAAATCTGACGCATATGCATGTTGTCGTCCTAGGACAGACTTCCTCTCACACAGGACAAGTTTTTTTTTTTTTTTTTTTTTTTTTTTTTTTTTTTTTTTAAAAGGTTTTAGATTCTTTCTTTCAATAGGGTATAATGCTAATTATTTCCCAAGATTGCATTGTAACAGCACTCTTCACAGTCTGGTGTTCTGTTTCCTGTGTGGTTTATAAAGGCAGCCTCATATTAGCCTGTTATTTATCTGTATGCAAAGTGTCTTCAAAACCTAAAAAGGTTTACACAATGGTATATGTATCCTTGTTAAAAATGCCCATGTAATTATGTAATCCCGTTTTTTCTATTAGTATCTTAACTACTTGGTGATATCTTAGTCAGTTTCCCTCTGCTTTCTACCCAGGAGTTTTTACATTTAGCACATGAAAGGACTTTGTTGTGAATAATAGAAACAGATAAGGAAACTCATCACAGTGATGCCATCACAGTGGTGCAGCTTTGAGGTCTCAAATGCACTTTTTTTTTTTTTTTTTAAATGGATATAGTTGGTTATGCTTAGTTTTTAAGGATAGAGCCTGAGGCTGTCCTTGTGCTTAGGATAACTTGAAATTATTGAGTTGGAGTAGTAAACTCTATCATATTTGTTTTATTTTTGTGACCTGCACAGATTCAATTTCCGGGTTGAACATACATTATTACTTGTATTACTTTTCACCTGAAAATGTATTTATGTTCCCTTCTTGGCTTCCTGTTCACACCCCTTTTCTGACACTCAAAAGCATCCCACATTCACAAGCAAAACTTAATTCTGATTGATTACTGTTGTGTGACATCACAGGAGGAGAGAGATTAATGGCCCACACAGTTATCTGAGGACAGATTTTATTCAATTCATATTTAATTGTATAGTGCTTTTCACAATGCAAATTGTTTCAAAGACAAAGCACTTCTGTAAAGGAGTGCCATTCCATTTTCTGCCGTTCCATTGTCTGACTTTTGTGTCCTAATGGAAAGTGAAGTGAATGAACACCAACAACTTCAGAGCATTCTCTTGTAATCATTGAGCTGCAAGTGGCTGGGTGACAATAAGCAAAGCACTTTCAGTTGACAGATGCCCACATGCATCTAATACTGACTCTTTTCACCATAATTAAAAAATAGTTACTGTTTTGATGTTTTCTGGAGCTATTTAAAGCGATGGGTCACCCAAATATGCAAATTCTGTCATCATTTTATCACCCTCATGTTGTTCCAAACCCAAAAGACTTCTGTTCTCTAATACAAATAAAGATATTTTTAATATCTCTCAATATTTTTGTCCATCCATTGAAATTCCATGTAACCAAAAACTTAATGTATCAAAATGAATGTATTACTTTGGGCTTTGTTTTTAGAAACCCTTCCATATCTACTGCATTCATTAAAGCTTCCTGCATCTGGGTCCTTAACTTCCTTCCATCAGTTTTGTAACCTGTGGCAGTCAATGGATACTAATACAATATTCATATAAAGCCATGCAATAGTTTTGTAATCAACATACTGAAATAGTTCATTCACAAAATATATTGCTATAGCTCTCAAATAACATTTGCATTTCTGCATAATGCAATTTGGGTCTTTGCAATTAGTTATGAGACTAATACTGAGTGCCATTATTGACTTCAAACTTGGCACAATATGCTTGATCTCAAAAACAAACTGTTATTTAGTTTTAAGTATAAAAAGTGTGATTATTTTTACTGTAATGTGCTATGGGAACTGAGTCAGGTAGCTGCTAAGCAATTACCAAGCTGTCTCGCTCTGAGAGATGTGTGCAAAGTTGGGACAGAAATGAATGTCTCAGAGGTCGACATTGTGGAAGTGAAACCCAGTATGTGTGCTGTTTTGAGAGGTACATGTATCATAATGTTGAAAAGAACCATGTCAAAGCAAGAAAGTTACAGCCTACCTAGATTCACACTGATACTAAATTATACCTTCAGCTAGCGAGAAGTTAAATTGTCCTTCATAAAACATGAAGACCATGTACATTACTCATGATTGGAAACAAATAAAGTAAGTAAGTTTGCTGAATGGATAGAGTACAATTTGGCTGTGGGGCTGCCGTTAACAGAAGTGTGTGTGCAGTCATAGATGGCATCTGGGAGCAGCAGTGTGTTAGTCAGTGGCACGTTAGAAGCGATGACATTTGCTTGAGGCTTCTGCCCAGCATGAGCTGCCTGACTCACCCACTCATCACGAGGACAGAGCCCACTGCTGCCAGTCACACACACAATGTTGATGCCTGTGACTCTCACTATCAGGTGTCACTTTTTCTGGAATTTTAATAGACGTTGGTTCCACCCACATAAATATACTTTGTATACATTTCTGTCTCTTGTGCACATATTTGCGAGTGATCACATAAGCAGGATTACATATACAGTAAATTGTCCTAAACCTACCTTTCTAAGCCTGCTTTCTGCCATCAGCATCATGCTGACATTTCAACATCTTGTCCTCATTCCTTTTACTCTGTTTTTACAAGACAAAGACAAATGAGAGTGATATCTTCAGTCATTTAATCACTCCATGTCTTTCAGCTGTTTCTAACAATGATCACTGACTCTGTTCTCTCAAAGGCATTCTGAATGATACCAGTATTTTTTCAACTTAAATAGTCTTACACCTAAATAAATTGTTGAAATGATTAGAAATTATGTTGATGTACACTTATCCATTTAATCGAGAAAGAGAGGGAGCACAAAAATGTATATATAAATGTAAAATAGATGACCTTTGCTGCAAAATGAGTCACATTGAGCAAATTTTCAAAAATGAGTTATTTATAAAAAAAAACAACAACTTCAAAATGATGTATGATTTGTTGGAATCAGACAAAAAAAAAAAAAAAAAAAGGCTTAACCTTTTTTAAGCCAAAAAAATAAAGAATGAGCTATACCTGTTTGAAGTCAACAAAGTCAATTTTGGTAATAGCACCAAATTTGGCACACACGGGGCCCTATTTTAACGATCTGAAACGCAAGTGTCAAGCGCAAAGCGCAAGTAACTTTGTGGGCGGGTCTTGGGCGCTGTTGCTATTTTCCCGGCGGGATAAATGACTCTTGCGCCCGGCGCAAATCCAAAAGGGGTTGGTCTGAAGTAGCTTCATTATTCATAGGTGTGGTTTGGGCGTAACGTGAAATAAACCAATCAGAGCGTCATCTCACATTCCCTTTAAGAGCAGGCGCGCTTGTTCTAAAGCGGATTCCTATTATAACGGCAGATTTGCCAGGCGCGCGCCAGGAGCGGTTCACAGCCGAGGAGACCGACGTTCTCGTCAGGGATGTAAAACACAGAGAAGTGACGTTGGGGATGGAGAAACACACCCAAATTAACTTCGTTAAACAGGCGTATGATAATTTGGGTAAATGTGTAAGCGAGATGTATGCTTTTATAATAAACTTATCTATCTATCTATCTATCTATCTATCTATCTATCTATCTATCTATCTATCTATCGTAATAATGTATGATTTGCAAAAATGAGAACTGCTGCTTCTGTGTAGATGAGAGAATCAAAGTGTATGCGCGTTGTGCACACGCTACATTGATTATGGCCAAGCATGCGCCCTTAAAATAGCATATGAATAACATGCGCAACGCGCCACTAACTTTAAACTAATTTTTTTCGGTCAGTGGCGGAATTGTTTTCTAAACCTGTAAAATAGCATGAGGGAACGTTTGCGCCGGAACACGCCGCCTCTTTGCGCTGAACCGCCCCTGGGAGCGCAAGTGTATTTCTTAGTAACCGACGTGCTTCTGTGGAGGGAAAAGTCCGCTGTGCGCGGGTGCAAAATAGAATGATACATGCGTCGGTGTACAAAGTCAATTGAGCTGGGTGCAAGATGGGGCCCACAAAGTCAAAACCAAATATCTATAGGAAAAATATACAGTATATTCAACTTTTTTTCCCATGATACCACAATTGTTTAATTAACATTAATGAAACAAACAGACTATATATTAAGACCTAACTGAACCTAAGACCTTCTGTGTATATGTCTATATCGGGATTGTACGCGTCTGCTTTGTGCGCACACCTCGGATTTGTCAGTCAGCACGATTAAGCTCACGCTTATGTTTATATCAGCATGAGTTTGAAAATCACATTTCATTGGTTCAGACTCATGCCATCGAGAATTGGCTATGAATATTCACAATGTTGGAATGCTGCGCTTTACAACTATACCGAACTTGTGCTGAGTGGAAGTGCCAGTCGCCGAGAAGCTAGCTGAGAAAAAGAGCAATTTTCATGTACAAGGGAAAGGTACTCTTCTTAGAAAAAGTACAAGTAAAGATACCTATAGATACAATATAAATGCTATTTTCAGCATTGGGATCGTTAGACGAGGGCTTAATGACACATTTTTGTGAAAACCTCAAATTCAACCAAAATTAAAAATTTTCACTTGTTTTCCCTGAAGCTCTTAATTAGCCTGTGCACATTCCGATTCATTTTGCCAGCATAGGTCACATATATAGTATTGGGGCACCTGACCATTACACCAACAGGGACTATAATGACATTGCATTCTAAATGCATAGACATTAATATGGATTTAGTCTCCCATAACAGGGACAGACAGACAGACATATAGACAGATAGACAGATATTCAGTCATCACACTCAACCAAAACGAAGACCGAGAGCATAAGCTATAGAGGTGTTGCAATCTGGTGTCGCTCTTTAATTTGACTAACTGCTCCTCCGTTTCAACTGTAAGGTATTTTTCTGGGCAACTGAAGGAATCTCTGACCCAAGCAAATGAACTGAAATCCTTACTGAAGTAACAGCTGAATTGTTGTTTCAGTCCTTCAACAGTTGAGCGACTGTGTTAATCAAAGAAGAAATATTTATCCCTTTCTCTTGCAAACATTTTAATTAATCAGCCGATCATTGGCAACAAATGCACTGACTTTGTCTGAAAAAAGCAAGATGTTGGCATCTCTCTCCCTTGCATCGATGTGTTCAACAAATCCAACCTGTCGAAAATGTCTACAAGGTTTGACAACTCCTATTTCACACTGACAACATCAGTGTGAAATAGGAGCTGCTCATGTTTGGCTCCCATTTCCTGACAAAGCACTGCCTGCTTTAAAACTTAGTTTAAAACTGACTCCAGAGACTAAGGCATTTTCTTTGATGTGAGAAATTGGCAATGAATCATACACTTGGCTAAAGGGGCTAAATGCTCGACACGAGTGACCAGACCACTAACCCTCCCAGTCCTCCAGAACTTCAAACAATGCCTCTCCAGTTGTGTGCACTGGAAGAGACAGACAGAAAAGAATGTTCTCCTCAATAAAATGTTTGATATATCTGAAATAGATATGTGCTAGCCCTGCAAAATCAGTTGTCTCAAGCTGCAGGGCATAGTACTGCTTTGTATGATGTTAGCTAGCAATTGCTCCTTAACGTGGCTTGCCATGTCAGATATGCAGCGCCTAACAGTGTTGTTAGAAAGGGGGATATCACCATTCTGTCTCTCCACAGATATATTTGGCAGCAGGTAAGATTAGTGCCGCCTCTGCAATTGTGTGAGGTTTTCTTAATTTAGCAAGTCTTTGCGAGACATATTCCAGACACGTGTTAAACACTGATATGTGTTTGTTGATTTTGCGTTTCTGTTGTGCAAGGCAAGATAACTTTTAATTTGAAAAAATGTTAAGGGTTTGTCTTTGAGTGTCGGGTGTTTGGTTTCTAAATGGCACTTCAGCTTGCATGGCTATCATGCTATCATGCTATCATTTGCTAGCAAATCTGTGGACATAACACACTGGGGCAGCGGTTCAGCATCTGTCCCAGCCACCTGAAAAGCCAAACTGAAGATTGCTAATGTCATCTTTCTTAGGTGTTGGTGCTGACGACACATCGTCGCCACAACTCAATTTGGCATGTGTGATGAATTTGTCCATAATGGAATCTTTTCGGCTGGTTGTCACTTATGTGTCTGCATTGTCTGCAGTGTGAGTAAGTAATATAAGTACATGACAAGAATAAATTGTCAAATTGAATTGTTTAAATTTAAAACAAAGTAGAAGCTGATAAGGGATTGACCCGAGCGTGCAAATGCGCAGCTCATTCACTTCTATGTCAGCTGCCGTTTGGTCAATGGAATGTGCTGCTCCGGCTCTCAGCCACTCACTGAACAGAGAAGATGCAGAGAGAGGTGTGAGTGCAGTGGGAAAGCAAGACCTGGCACTTGCAGGACAGTACTGGCAACATTTGAAAATTTGCAACGTTTTGTCGCTAAAGATGTTTAAAAAGTTGTGAAGTTGGCAACACTGGTCTGCACTGATAGCTAGATAAAAGGCAGGCTAAGCTCCACCTCTCCCTAGCAAATAGAAAATACAGAGGGAGAGGAAACATGTTTTTATTTTATTTATTTTTTATGCATTTATTATTTATATATATATATTTTTTTTAAATGTACATTCTACTTGAAAAGCTATCAAATACACAGAGTACCCAAATGATGCTCTGTCTGGGTCTTTTTTTTTTTTCTTGAAAACAATTTGCCCTACCGATCTCTGAACCACTGCCGTAGAGCATTTGTGAGGTCTATGGCACTGATGTTGGACAAGAAGGCCTTGCTCGCAATCTCAGTTCCAGTTCATTCCAAAGGTGTTTGATGGGGTTGAGGTTAGGGCTCGTTTTTGAAACACAAAGGTGTTACAGGGTTTTCAACACAGAATTAGTTAAACTACTCCATTTGATCCTTGGCATTGTACTTGATGATGTGATGCTTGCATGCAGCTGCTCCGCCATGAAAAACCATTCCATGATGCTCCTGCCAGACAGTTTTTGTGCTGATATTAATGCCAGTGGAAGTTACAGTATATAACCGTAATCTATAAATCAACCAACATTGGCGACTTTTATGCACCATGCCTGTGCATTTGGTGATGCCACTCTGTGACTTTGTGTGGTCTTCCACTTCGTGGCTGAGTTGCTGCTGTTCCTAAACACTTACACTTTACAATAATACCATCAATAATACAATTACAGTTCATCGTGGAATATGTCTGATATGACTGATGTTACCATGGATTTAAGGTGCATTCAGTAATGTCAGATTTACTTTAATTAGGAGATTATAAGTCAGAGTTTTTTTGTAAATTCTTAAATTGTCTGTGTTTTTCAATCCTGGTCTTGGAGGCCCCTCAGCACTGCACATTGTATCTTATCTGATAGACCAAATTAAGGTCATGAATGACCACAAAATCATCTAAAATGTGAAACATTATTCAGACTATTATATAACTGTAAGGGGTTATCTTTCTAAGCTTCTAATCTATACACATCCACATATATTACATCATCTTTATATTGTGGATACATCACATCTTTGTAAAACAGAGAAACACAGCAGGGTGTTGTACCCCATCAGTTTTCTGCCATGGTTAACTGTTCTTCTCCATGTATTACCTCAGCTCAGCTGCTGAGATGAAAACCAAGATCACCTTCACCCCTTAAGGTGAGAATTGAAATTGTTGAGCAATGACTTTTGTCCTCCCAGAATATCCGTTTTCTTATTGTCACAGACTGAAAGTAGGAAATTGTTTTCTGATTCCCCTCTCTCTCTCTCTCTCTCTCTCTCTCTCTCTCTCTCTCTCTCTCTCTCTCTC
>FLSR01004883.1:5123556-5137324 GCA_900092035.1 Leuciscus waleckii | reverse complement strand
CTCTCTCTCTCTCTCTCTCTCTCTCTCTCTCTCTCTCTCTCTCTCTCTCTCGGATCGTATGGCAGCCAGTGAAACTGAAAAAGTTGATTACAGGATTTGGGTGATGTTACCAAAGATGGAGACCTTAAATGCCAAAAATCTATTCTCATAGATCTATTAAGAATAAGGGCACAAGGAGCAGTGGTTCAATCTCAGTTTTTAAACCTTTCACAAATAGATGCCCCTTTCTAAGTTCTTTTTCAGTCTTGAGAGAAAGAATGTTCAGAGTCATTGCATTCACTGGTTATGCTCTGAAGATGGCAGGAGCTAGCAAAACCCTTTAGAAAAAAAGAAAGAGAGCAGTACGGTTCTATGCTGGACTGTACAACAGTGATGATGATTTCTCTGCTCACTTCTACGATTGTCTACCCATTGCATCAGAGAGCTCAAAAGCGGAGCTGAAGAGGCCAGTGTGTGAGCAGGAGCTGCTCATTGCTCTGAAAGAGATGGAGGGGGGTAAGGCCCCTGGCATAGATGGACTCCTTGTGGAGTTTTACAGAGTGTTTTGGGCAGTTTTGGGCTTTTCTCAATGAGAGCCTATCTGAGGGGTTGTTGCCTTTAAGCTGCAGAAGAGCGATTATTACAAGATATAAAGACCTGGAGACCAGTGAACTTGCTAATCAATTCCACAAAGTGTATTGTTCTACCTAAGGATGAGGGTGGACAAGGCTTAGTGCATTTGCCAAGCAGAATGGCAACATTTCGTTTACCATTCATTCAAAGATTTTTAACACGACCTGCTGATTTGGTGTGGAGGAACGTGACCAAGGTCATTCTACAAAGGGTGGAGGGACTTGGACTTGTCTAGTCTTAGACTAGTCTCTTTTTGGATTACATGAAGTTGTACCTGAATGGTGTATCTCCATTTTTATTGTGGACCATTTCAAATATGGGGACTCTTCACTTTCGAGATAATGGACAATTCAGACTCCTTATTTTGGCTTTTGGAGGAGCCCCTTGTCAAGATAGATATAACAAATGCCTGGCCTCACTCAGAAGTTGTTTGCCTCTAGAACTGTGAAGCTGAGGCAAATTGTCAGTGTGGCTGGCCCTGACTTAAGTGATGTTGCAGCAGTAGCCCTTTTGCTGGGGCACAGGTCAATTCGCAATCACACTACTTATGACCTTTGGAAAAGGCTTTGAGGTTCCTGATACAAATGATCATGTTCCGAAAATTAGGATTACTCTGGGTCTTGAAGGGCATGTCAAGTCCTCTGCTAGACCTTCACAAGCTGCAAGACTTGGATTTGGATACAGTAGAGGGGAAAGTGTGATAGGAAAGTTTTTAATAGAGTTGGCAGTTAATGCATTTATTTCTGTTATCAATCGAATTGTTAATGATCAGTGTGTATTTTGTGGTTTAAGGGAAACAGTTTTTTGTTGTTTTTTAGAATGTGTTAGAATTACAGTAGAAAGGATGTCATGGTTGCTTTGCAACAGCATTTTTGGAAGCTGAGTCCTATGCAGCTCTGTTACTATGCACCATCTCACCTCAGTCCACCTTTACTGTAGGGATTCATAGCAACAATAGATTCTTAATATTGATTATTGGCACATTGCGAAAACATGATATAGTCTTGTCATATCAACTAATATACAGTTGTTGTTTTTTATTCACTTTGGTGCTATTTTCACAAGTAAGGTGTACATTTTCAAAACTCTAGTACAAAAATCCAAACTGATCACAGTTGTAACACAGCTAGTCATTCTTTCAAATCCTGAATAATAATCAGAGTAAGATCTTAATTGCAGTAAGATGTTTACATGACATGAGCAGAACTCTTAATTCCAGTTTACATGCAATTTTCATTATTCTGATTATTTGCTAATAAGTATTGTTAAACCACACTCATATAGGCATACAGCATGTGTGTTACCGGCCATTGTTTTAATCTACTCACATCAAATTCAAAACACATTTTTACGGACATACTGGATATTATTCGGCGCCGTGATGAATATCACAATGCTGGGTTTGCCTATGCTGTGGCCGAGTTCTTCACGCAATCTGAATGAAGATACAAAGCAGAGGCTGCGCACTGTGCGTAGCGAGTTGTGTTGACAGAGTTGAGTGATTTGGTGAAGAGAAAACTTTAGAATAATGTCGCAGAGTTCATTCATGAAGTTGGTGAAGTAATTATGAAACGCATTTAATTTCAGCTGTAAACCTGCTTTACAGTAGACAGTGTTTAGTTCAATTATCGTGTCAATGTTACAAAGTTCAAAAATTATGAAAATTTACTAATTATGATAAATTTAACTATAAAGCAGCTCTACAACAGACAAAGGTGTCATTATTCAGCTCAAGTCAGCTCCGTGTTTGTTCGAATCAGTTCAAAAACAAGCAAGTTTACTGTGCTTTTATATTTATACTTTCTCTCTAATGAAAACCAACAAGTTTGAAACTTACAGCACTTCACATCCAATCACATCTCAGTTTATTTTGAAATGCTAATATGATTTTTTGGGTTTCATGTATGTGCTTATTAATTTCTCTCAGGATCCCCGGCAGACTGAATGACAGGAGGACACCATTAGGAGAGCTGAACTGGATTTTCACAGCTATTACTGACACAATTGCATGGAACGTCCTGCCGAGAGGTTTGTTCTGATAAAAATCCAACTATTCAACAATCTATGAAGATTTAGTTTCATGCCAATCAACAACGAAGACCTTTCAGGGCTCCCACAAGGGTGACAAATTCATTTTGATCATTCAACGTCTGTTAAATGACTTGGCTCAGTCAGAACCCAGATTTGCCTGTTAACTTTGCTTGTTCCACAAAATAACAAAAAATGGCAGAGATGTTACATATGCACTTAACATGGTGACGTGACGTAAATATGCACATAGTGTGGTGGCATTTACAGTATGCGGATGACTCTGGTTACATTTTAATTTAATAGTTTGGATTTTAAGTCATTTTCCGATCCCACTACCCCACTAATATCCTTTTTGCTACAAAACCAATAACATTTAAAAGATTATAATAAAACATCTTCAAAAGATTGAGTGTGAAAACATATATAGATTGGTGCCCTCTATGAAAATACATGTTGATACTGATTTTAACAGTTCAAGAGATACATTTATTTATTTATTTTTATTAAGGCTTGTTTAATATAGCTCTTGATTTTTTTCTGTATTCTATGTTATTCAATATGTAGCTCAATGTTTTTGCAAATTATTGTTTTTTTTCTTTAACCCCATGAAAAAGACATGATCTGGATTGGACAGATATTGTTACAAATTACATATATGTTGTTTACTGCAAAATCACCTCTAGTTAAAATTTTTTTTAGACAATGACTGCTTGTAAGTTTTTATTAAACTAACACAAAATGAATCTTTGAAATCATATTTACTTAAATGTATCTATATAAAATCATTTTAGCACTATCTCACTGACTGAACTCAGCATTCTTGCAAATTATAATCAACAGGATTTGTACACGGTGCTTAAAGTAGTTGAATTACTTGAATTTGACTTTTTGAAATGTAGGTTCTGGAAAACCCTTGAAACAGCCATTTTGTATAAAGAAGTACTTGAAAAGTGCTTGAATTATTGAAAGACAATATATGGGAAATTTATTTTTAATTGTATTGATAAAACAATATTTTCACACAAAATTAACGCTGCAGTCCGTCTGATATAGATATAGAGGCATTTTGCATGGCTATGAGCGTGATATTGCTCATATAATATCCAAGTATATGAAACAGCTTTTATTAAAGTCAAATCATATATTAATGGAAGAAAAAAAAAAAATCAGGTTCAATAAGGAAAGTGATTTCTTTGTCATAGAAGTCTTTCAATGGTTAAAGTTACCACTGTCATTGCATGTGCTGCACTTTACCATTTTGTTTTATTAGTTTATTTTTATTTTGACCTTTTTTAGAATTGAAAAGATAATAAAGAAAGATATTGTTTGATAAATGAGATCTCTGATTGTAGGCCTAGTCCTTGAAAAAAAAGAAAAAAGTAATGCTTAAAGTCCTTGAAAGTCCTGAAATTTGCTTACTTATAAGATGAACTTTTAACATGTTACGCAATCGCGATATTCATAATATTCTTAATTTTATATTGTCAGCAAAGAAATTGCGATAATGTCACTTATCTTCCATGTATTGCTCAGTCCTAGTTTAGACACAATTTGGCAAGTTCATTTTCAAATTTATATTTGCTTCTTCATACAAAATAGTTCCAAAAGCCAAAGCAAGTTCAGCCGTTGCATGTCCCAGAGCTACTCACAGACTGCCAGCAGTATACACAGACAGTAGAAGTGAGAAAAATGGTGAAGCATCCTGGTGCTGTTATATTGAATATCATCACTTTAACAGTGCTTGCCTGGCCAGTCAGATTACAGGACCAAAACTAACTGTTGTATAAGGAAGTATAATGATGCTTGTTTGTGCATTCACAAGCTCTGTAAATGCTATGCTGGCAGTTTGTACAGTATTCTTCATTAAAGGACAAGATTTTCAAACACTAGCAGCACAGAACACAAGCTTTGAAGATTTGCTTCTGTCTCTTTACTGAGGAGGAACCAAGCCTGATTCTGTGGGTATATCCTAACCTCTCACAGTCTTTAATACATTTTTGTGCATCAATGTTGCATAATGAAAATCCCCAGGCTTTAATCTGCCATGCACACACATCATAATCATTGGATCTCATTAAGACTGAGCATTTCTCACAACAGAATTTAGGATTTTAATCAAGTACCTGTTATCACATAAAACATAAAACATTTAACAAAAAATCTTTCTCTCTCTTTCTCTATAGATCTCTTTCAGAAATTATTTCGTCAGGATCTTTTGGTGGCCAGTCTATTTCGTAATTTCCTTTTGGCTGAGAGAATTATGAGGTCATATAATTGTACACCAGTCAGCAGCCCCAGGTTGCCACCTACATACATGCACGCTATGTGGTAAGTGTATGGATGTGAACACACATACATCATTATTTTCCCAAATATGTGCAACCTTTGTTCAGACAGGACAAAAATCTGATTGTTTTGGTGTATCTGACTCATATATTTAGTTGTTCATTGTCAGAGGTGTCAAAAGTATTCACATTCATTACTAATGTAGAAGTATATATACTAGGGTTTAAAAAAGACTTCTGTAGAAGTTGAAGTATCAACTCAAGCTTTTTACTCAAGTAAAAGTGTAAAAGTACTGGTTTCAAAATACTTAAAGTATAAAAGAAAAAGTAATGAAATGAAAAAAATGCCATTAAGGACAAAAGCTTAGGCCGCTTGGGGGCCTATATGCACTACCCCACCTCCTCCAAAAACATTATCCTAAATGTCATAATGACTATAATGTTATTAAATCGTTTATGTTGAAACATTTGGGATGCACTAGCCACTAGGCTACCTGTTTCAGCCGCATATATGGCCATTGAAAATGAGCGCATTTTAGTACAATGCAAATACATTAAAGAACCATATATGTGTACTTTTGAGCATTAACGTGTTTCATGGAGCGGAAGATATGATGACTTGTTGCCTATAAGCATTGTAATGGTGCACAGTGTTGCCAGATTGGGACGGTGATTTCCAGTCCAAAAGCTCACCAAAACCCGCCCACTCCAAGAAAAAAACTGCCAAAATTTTATTATCTCAACTCAAGTCGCAACCTCTCAGTAACAGTAACATTTTGTTTTATTATATTTCTACTAGAAGTCAAATCGATGCGCCAGGTTTTAAACAGCATCCCACGGAGAAAGAGAGCTTTTTCTTTATTCCCAGAGTGAACGGCACTATTAATTTATTTACATTGGTATTTTACTCATAGCTCTCTCCCTCTGCATTTTACATGAACTATATTATGAATCTTCATTCCCCAGCTCTCTCCCCCTGTTTTCTGTCATCAGTATCATGCTGTTGGCTAAACCTGCATTGTGTAATCCTCAACAGTGTATGATGGAATAGAAACAGTGCTTTGTTCTTCACAGTAGTTGAAGCTTGAATCTCATAACATGCCATTAGCAAGAGAGTAATAGATATCAGTTTCAAAATGGAACATTTTGCTCTTCAGTTACACTAGGCAGAAAGTTCTTCTGAGATTATGAAACAGGAGATGAGATACGAGAGAGGCGGAAACAGAGGGAACATTTGGTAAAGAAGGAAAGAGTTATGGGAACATTTTAGAGGAAATATGGTGCCTTCCGCTATTAGGAGGAGACATGATAAAGCAGGGAAGCGAGTAAGGAGCGAGAAACAATACAGGAAACAGACAGAGAGAATGATCTTTGTGAAATGATCAGTCCAGTGTCCATCATTATTATCAGGGCTTTCAATTCAACATGTTAATTTAGTACAACAAATTGGTTAATTTATCAGCATTTTATGCAAGTAATGTACAGTATATTATTAATAATCAATATAAACAATAATAATATAAAGGTCTCGGAGGACCTTTTTATTATTTTTATTTTTTTTATGGGACGACACATATTGAAGCAGCAGTGGGAAGGGAAGTATAGCACATAGAGCTTCTCTGAAAAAGTTGGAACACAAAATAATAGTAATAAGAGGGAAAAGCAGATCAATCTGCAAAACTTGTAATACACAATAGAGCAGTGGAGTTGAGGATATTAAAGCCCGAAGAAAGGCCCTATGCTGTTGCCTGTTGTCATGATCCACTATTGAAGCTGGCCTAATGATAGTGGGGTCACTCTTTTTGTATATTTACATTCCACTGGGAGAAATCCTGGTGATTAGAGACTAGCAAAGCGTATTATAGTCACAGCTGTAGTCTGGCTCTTCAGTGGACAACACTTTTGATGTGTTATGTAATGTCATGAATTAAATATAGCCAAAGTGTTGCGGGTTCTGTGATCAAAGCAATTCTCTCAGCCTATGTGGCAAAGGAAAATACAGCAATGCAAAAAAAAAACAAAAAAAAAACAAAACAATGTTAAACCTCAGTGTGTAATCCTATGTGGCAAAGGAAAATACAGCAATGCAAAAAAAAAACAAAAAAAAAACAAAACAATGTTAAACCTCAGTGTGTAATGGAGGTCTAAAAGTTCAGTGCTGCTTCTGTATGTGGAGTGTCAAGAGATTAGTTCTTATGTAATAATTTAACATGCAGCCTTTGAGAAGTGCAGTGAAGATTACATGCAGATACTATAAAGCAGTGCTTCTCAACTTGTGCTGCAGTAAGTGTAACTAACCGTATAATTATACAGAGTTAGTATAGCGAGATAAATAGGCTAATCCATTTTTAAAAAGGAAGTGAAAACACTTCCAATACAGTATCTTTTGACGTCAAAAGAAATGTGTCCAGTCAAAGCTTACTGTATTTGGTGCAGATCCATCTGTCACTAGATGGCTAGCCAAATTAGGCAGATCCAACATGGATAATTATGTAACTTGCCCCCGTCCTCATAAACCATGAACAAATCTGCTCAAGGCAGTGGCGTGCAAAGACCTCCGCGGGGGCAGGGTCGAAATTGCGTTCCAGGGCAGGGGAAATCACGTTCCGCGGGGCTCTGCAATGCGACCAAAAAGGACACTTTCACGATTAAAGGAGCAGGGGCTCAAAACCAACCCACCCAATAGACATTGCACGCCACTAGCTCAAGGTTATATTAAATACAATTTAGGTACTGTGTTGGGTTGCCCAATGTAAAATTAGGGTCCTGTTGCAAAATTTGAGATCCAAATATCTTATTCATTTACAGGAAAAGTTTATACCAATTTAATTTTTAGTTTTTGTGTTTACAGTTGTGTACAGAATGGTGAATGAATTTTCATCTGTGGGTGAACTAACCCTTTAAGTGTAGAAGTTAAATAATCTTTCTCAAAGATTTCAAACGGGTAAATTTGCAGGCTCCTCTCTCCCTTAATAATGATTGTCATGAATAAAAAATGTGCCAGTGCATCTTTTCATGTGATCAGAGCCTAGACTCTCACAGCAAGAAACGTGATTGTGGGATTGACTAGTGTGGCATCTTTGTGTGTGTGTGTGTGTGTGTGTGTGTGTGTGTGTGTGTGTGTGTGTGTGTGTCCAGGCAAGCATGGGACCTTGCGGTGGACATCTGCCTCTCCCAGCTTCCCACCATCATCGAGGAGGGCACAGCCTTCAGGGTGAGCATGACTTATACTGGCTCTGAGTGAAGATCACAGAGAAAGGGCTATTACCTGATCAGTAATTCAGTGTCTCTTACATCTATTGTTCATTTTCCTAGTATTAGCACTGTAGTCCTACTTATGATGAATTAGTTGTACAATCTCTAATCATACTCAGTGAATTGTATATTCCCCATTGTTAGTCATTGAATTTAATCTGGTCACACCACCCCTCTGAGTGCAGTTTTTTTTCTGATGCTGTTCAGTTTTCTATTAGTACCATGCCTTTTTAGTGTCTGTAGTTAGTTTTTTCTAAATGTTTAAACAATATGATATACAGAAATGGAATATTAAGTTAACTTCAACCACAGAAAAAGAAGCTGAAGTTCAGCTAAATGTTTCATTGCCTCTCCCACATTAAGATCTTGTCTAAGTAAAATTATTATAGTATTATTATTATAATTTTCAACAGACCAAGACAGAAATTAGGATGTCATATTCAAACCTTCATTTCTCTCATGGACACTTGCTAATTGTTAAGCATGCCTCTGATGGTTTTATTTACTTCCTTTTTCCACCTATTCTTGTGCTCAGTTTTACTGAATATTAGGTGCAGTAACCTGTTGTTTTGGACATTACTAATGCTGTTACAGCTTAATTTCCCTTCTGAGATTCCCTTCTAAAGTGTTTTCCAATGGCCTGACTCTTGTGACTTTCAGAGATTTGCAGGGACGCAAACAGCGCGCTTTTCGGCGCCTCCCGCTTTTTTCACGTCAGTTTGGGTGACTTGGGTCTGAGAGCGTCGATTATAATTTCACAAAGTCATCTGAAGCCATTCCATAGCTTAATGTAAGGGACAGAAGTCTTTTACATCATTAAATTAAAGTTTACGGAAACTCGTTTTCCCTCCTCTGCGGCTGTCAATCATTCTCCATTCAGTATTCAAACAGCGCGCGCGCCTCGTCCGGTTACAGCAGGATGCACGGTAAAACTTTCTCCAATGTGCGTAAGTGCGCATTTAAAAGTTCACATTATAATGTCGGCCGGTACCGGTAGTAAATGTGCTTTAGAAATAAACGGAACTTGAACTTGAACTTGATAATGTGAATATATCATATTCACATTATAATGTGAACTTTTAAATGCGCACTTGTGCAGCGCTGCACACTGTGACTCCATGTTGCTTTGAGCACATCATTCTGTGCATACGCGCTTTGTGCGCTCTGTTTTGAAGCTTTTCATATTATCATGGTTTTGCGCACTGAAAGATTATTAAAGCCTATATTTTTTATACCTAGCCTGCACAATACATTTAAAATAAGCATAATTTAATTGTATATTATTTCAGTGTAGTGTAGGCTATATAAATATATACACTTCTGAATTCTTGACATTCATATATAAATATAAAATTTTGAAATGTATGATTGCCTCATTGAATTTTATAAGAGTACTAATAGTAATTTGTTTTTATTAACATGTTTAGATTTTATAAAATTACTGTGCAGATTTTCTCAAGAATGACTTTTTGCTGCTGATTTATACACTCACTAAATTGAATAAAAATACATAATACATTTATATAATATTTAAAGGTGTTAACTGTAATCTTACACTGCAAAATGATAACTTACAAAGGATTAAATTCATCACAATTATGTAAGTATCTAGATATTTGCCGCGGGGCGAGGGCTTTGATAACCTCTCTCTTTTTTGACCATACATGTGTTTGCATCCCTGGATTTGGGAGTTAGTTTCTGTTTTGTATAATGGTTGCAGTAAGGTTGAGTTATCAGCCTGATGTAATTTGTGTTTAGTGCAACAGTGCCATTTCTGGCACTCATATTGCTAAAAACAAAACAAAACAAAAACACACACACACATTCACCCTTGTCTTTATTGTTACTTTTGGGATTCAATTATTTTTTATATGCTTGTAATTGTGTGTGTTTGTTTGTGCATCTGTGTAAATTAGAGAGTTGCTAATGTCCTGTTATTTCATCTTGAAAGTGTGTGGTAGAACTGACAATTTACAGTCTATTCAAAGCTGCTGTGAATCAGAAATCCCCTTTATCCCCTTTATAGCTAAGCTATATATCATGCACATCGTTTTCCAGTTAAGGTCCGTATTCTGGTTAAGTCATTATGAAAAAGGCATTTGCATGCTTCAGAGCTACTGGAATATTTTTGTATAATAAGCTTAATCCACTTTTTTTTTTTTTTTTATGCTTTTTTGATTATACTGGAGATCCGTTTATTATGCTCTTTTGAATATACTGGAGATACGTTTATTATGATTCATTTTTATTTTAAACTGTAATTTCATTAAATTACGATTCTTATGAATGTTATTAATACACAGTTTAATGAATTGCAAAATGTAGTCCCTGAGAAATGTAACACAGTAAAATGATAGTAAATGGAATAACAGCAAAAAATAAATGAATAAATAAATTAAAAGCCAAAGACCTGTCTGCCTAACTCACATTCACACAGAAAGTGAAAAGACTTGAGATGGGCACGGTGAGTAAATGAGTGATGGGGCAGGAGAGAAAGTATTATGTATAAGAATTATATAACTCTGCTGGGATTGTCAATACAGCCATCCTAAACACTTATGTAAACTGTTTATGGCTGATTTAACAAAGTGCTCTTTCACTGCTTCACTTGTGTGTGTGCTTTCTTTTCTTTTTTTTTCTGTATCACAATAGAGTATGTTTGTTTATTCACAGCATAGTCCATTCTTCGCTGAGCAGCTGACAGCCTTTCAGGTGTGGCTGACAATGGGCGTGGAGAACAGAAACCCACCGGAGCAGCTGCCTATTGTCCTGCAGGTAACTTCCAACAAAAACTTTCTCAATAGCTCAATAGTTTCAACATTAGGGAACTGCCTACCTAGACAGCATTTTTATTTAACATTGATCATTTTATTGACGTGTCTATTCCAAAAGATTGGCAGCAACATCATTCTGCCTCCTTAGAAACCTTATTTTATTTTCATGTGGGCCATCTAAAGCATAAACTATTGTATGTGAATCATAAACAAAATTCCTGTAAAATAGTAGCTCTAGCTCTGTAACCAGTGAAATTTAAAAGTCAACATTTTACAGCAGAATGCTATCATAGCCGAAAATTTCAGCGGAAACATAATCATTTAAAAATAGCTTTGGAGTTATATTCATTGTAAATTATATTAATTATTAAATTATGAATTAATTATTCAGAGCGGAGTGCCTAAAACCCCCTTAGCTGTTCTAAATCCACTGTAAAACATGGCTTCAAGGGGCTTATTGCTTTTATAAAACGGTTACTCCATAAAAATATTCATTTTAATATTTTTTTTTTCATAAAATAAACACCAGCAACAAAAAATATAACGTTATAACATAAAATAACACCAGCAACAAAAAATATAACGTTATAATAACCTTTATTTTATAAAGCACCTTTAAACGCAGCTTCTCAAAGCTCTGTACACATAATAAACAATTGGTAAAAGCAACAAGAAACACATCAACAGGAAAATGCAAGTTTAAAAAAAATATGTCTTAAGTTGACCTTTAAAAGTCTGAGCTTCCCTAAGTTCAAGAGGTGGTGAATTCCAAAGGACAGGTGCATAGAAAGAGAAAGCCCTGTCACCCATAGACTTAAAGCGAGTTTTAGGAACAACCAGCATGTTCGATTGTGAGGAGCGCAACCTTCAATTAGGAGTGTAGGGTTACAACAGTTCTGCTAGATAATTTGGAGCCAGGCTGTGCAAAGATTTGTATGTGAGCATCATAATCTTGAAATCCACTCTGAACCTGACTGGGAGCCAATGCAAAGATTCCAAAACCGGAGTGATATGGTTGCATATTCTGAACCCAGTTAAGATCCTGGCGGCAGAATTTTGTACATGTTGACGCTTGTGTAGTGTAGATTTAGAAACTCCGGCTAAAAGGCGTTACAATAGTCTATCTGAGAGACGACAAAGGAATTTATCAGCTTTTCAGCTACAGGAAAAGTTAACATCGGCCGCAATCTAGCGTTGTTTCTAAGATGGAAGAAAGATGTTTTAACAGTACTCTGAATGAAAGAATCAAATGAAAGATTAGCATCAAAAATAACTCCAAGGTTCCTCATTTTACTCTGGATACCCAAGACAGAGCCATCAAGAGTCAAAGACAAAGACCAGCTTTGGAAGTTTGGTGACGGGAACCAATGAGCATAACTTCTGTTTTATCATTGTTATAACTAGTGGTGCACGAGATATCGGCCGATATGGTCATTTTTTTACACATCGGTATCGTTCCGATGTCAAAATATGGCCGATGTGAATAGGCCGATATTTGACGTGTGAAGTTGAAGATGAAGTTGACGATGCTGACTCGATCTTAGCAGTAGTGAATGTGCCTGAGATAAATACACATTGCATACAGATGACATAAGCAGAGAACAGTCTGTTTTCTTTCGTTTTGAATTGTTCTGATTAAAAATAGACATTTCAAGCTTTCTATATATGTCTCCGGTCTGTCAGGCAGGTCGATTTCGGTTCATTGATGAGACGCGCTCCAGGTTCACGCGCCCTCGCCTCCGTGTCCTGATTAAATATTTTCTACTATATTCACTTCTTATTTAATTCAATCCAGGCAATTGGTTGATGAAACATTGATCAAAATGAAGATACAATTAATACAAAACGAAATTAAATTTAAAGACAGGCTTTTTGTGCTTTCTGTTTGAGGTCACAGTGAAAGTTTTAAAGCAGTCTTAGTCGCGCTTTCAGAGCGCTCACGTCAACTGTCCCGTCCGTAACATTGTTAACGCAGTCCAGTGCGACTTATGTTTTTTTCCTCTTCATGACACATTTTTGACTGATCGTTTTTTGAAGTTCATGAACTTGAACACAAGGACTTTCTGGACTTCAAGTCCCTCTCCAACCACATACTCAAAAACAGAAAAAAAGATGAGGAAGGACAATCAGTGCATTGGCAGAAGATTAAATGGTTCCGCCACACGAAAGATGAACCAAAAACAATCTTCTTCAAGTATGATTACACCGCCCCAACCTTCCGAAAACTGACGGTGGCACAACAGGCAACAAGAGGCAACAGAGGCACCAGAACCACACACCCCAGCTCATTGAATGAAAATCCTCCAGTGATCAGGGCCTTAAAGAAAAAAGACCTACTCACCATGTGCACCAATCGGAGTATTCCTCACTGTTATGCAGAATTCTATAGCACTCTCACAGTGGGCAGTGAGTGAACTTTTTAGTTCAACTAAAGTGAACTAAAAAATGAAATGTGTAATAAACAAGAGAAATCAAACTGTGTGAACTTAAATGTTAAACTGTTTGAAATTAAATGTTAAACTATTTGACATGAATGTGAACTCATAAATGAGAATTGAAATTAAACGGTTAGAAATGAAATGTTAAACAGTTTGAAATGATGAAAATAAATGACTATGTATACAGTATTTTAAATAAAATGAAAAGTTATGAAGTTAGAGTGTTTTTAACCAATGTAGATAGACATGACAATCTGGGGCTCAGGTCAGGAAGCAGACAGACTGGCTAAACCGACCCTCTGCTAGCGGCCTCGCCTCACCCTGGTCAGATAAATCACATCACATAGCGCCCCTTTCATCTACATATCCTCAT
>FLSR01004883.1:5091177-5120181 GCA_900092035.1 Leuciscus waleckii | reverse complement strand
CAGACCTCCCTCATATTCTTCACTCTTTCTATTTTTTCATCTCTCCTCTTCCTTCCTTTCTTCCTTCCGTCCATAGGCATCGGGGTATTAAGGAACGCCCTGTTATGGCCAAGGTGCATGCTGATAATTTTCACAGTCCATGATTTGACGTGACCCTGCAATCTATTAATACCTTGATGGCAGGGTGGCGTATTGTTTTGGCAGGAGATTTCGGGCGTTTCAGAGTTTGTGTGTTTTTGTGTGGGCAATGAGGTGGGCAGTCCTTCTGTTGCGCTCCTTACACAGCATGCTCTGTCTCTGGGCAGGCCTGTATCCAGACCCCCTCACCATGCTAAGAGTGTGTGCCACAACTAGATGCTTTAAATACATACACACGTATACAGGGTTTTAAAATGCTGGCATAGGAATATGCAAACTAGAACTGTTCTTCTCTTGATCTCAGTTCTTTTGATCTAAAGGTGTATGCTTAAATGCTTAATTATTTTTGAAAGCTAAAATCAATTTTGCCAATTTTGATAAAAAAAATGTAATTAAAAAAATTAAAAAAACATTTTAAAGGGGTCAGATGATGCTTTTTTTAAAGTTTATTGGCTGTAATAAAATGGGTTAACATGCTTTAATGTTCACATACTGTCCATGATTGCATTATTACATTATTCCAAGTCAGTCTGAAACGCACTGACAGAGTTCCGGTTTCTACAAAGCCCCTACTTCCGAAAAGTGCTCTGATTGGCCATCTGACCTAGTGTGTTGTGATTGGCCAAACACCCCAACCATGTATCAGAAATGTAACGGCCGAGTTTAATTACAAGCTTCAGTTCCCAAGGTTTCTAAAGCAATTGTAAACACACAGCTATGTTGTCGGTTCTCTTACGAGAGGTTCTCTCGTATTGCGTAAGTAGCTTACGCTGCGGGAAAGTCATCTTTTCTCGAGATCTGAAGCCAAAAAATGATCCTTAATTTTTATAATTTTGTCAACGCAGTGCACAGCACGCAGACCTAGGGCAGGCTTACTAGCGTGCCCATTGGCTGCCCTGCGGCAACGCAGCAGCCTATCGCTGAGCCTTAGACCTGACGGCACGTCCAATGAGCGCGCTTGGCGCGCCTCATGCGTCACAGCCCGCGAAAGAGGGGGTGTGGCTTAGCGTATATAAGCGAGGCTCAGAGGCTGCTTCACCGATTTCTGTCTCTTCAGCGACGCTCTCCGCATCGCTGGACTCTGAGGAAGCCGCCGCCGTTGAAACAAGCGACCAGCACGCTGAGGATATCAGCCTGAGGAAGCCGGCCGTCTTCGCCGCCTTCAGCCTTCCCTGCCTGCTCCACTATCCGGCGGATTATATCCTTCTTTGCTCTGTGTTGTGTGTGTTTGTGTGTTCGCCCCGCGACACACTGCATCTAAAAGAGCGCGAGGCGTTGTTGCAAATGCCTCGCTCCTCCTGTGGCTCGCGTAGAGCCCCGCTCAGCGACAGCGACCGCCATGTGATCTGCGCTCTCTGCCTGGGCCTCGACCACGCAGCCCTCGCCCGTACTTCGGGCGGCTGCGAACTCTGCGAGGAGATGCCGATGTTGACCCTGCGGGCTCGACTCGCCTTGTTTGACCCTCCTCCTGCCTCTCCGTCTGCCTCCTGCCTCTCCGTCTGCCTCCACCACGCCGCGTAAGAAGAAACGTCGCCTCAGGGGATGAAGCAGACAACGCTGCTATCATAGACAGCTGTTTACCCCCCTCTGTCAAGGGCGTGCCGCTCTGAGCGCCCTAGTGTGTGCTTATGTACTGCGCTAGCCATTCTATTGGCCGCCCGGTTCCCACTCATCGTGTTCCCCGGACTTCCCCTGGGACTCATTTAGTGGATGCTGGGCGCGCACGGCGTTGACAAGGGAGTTCCCGCAGCGTAAGCTACTTACGCAATACGAGAGAACCTCTCGTAAGAGAACGTATCGGTTACCTAACGTAACCTCTGTTCTCTCTAGAAGAGGGAACGAGTATTGCGTAACCCGCCGTGCTCGCGCCGGAGCTCATTCGCTTCAGCGACAGAAACCAGTGAAGCAGCCTCTGAGCCTCGCTTATTATGCTAAGCCACACCCCCTCTTTCGCGGGCTGTGACGCATGAGGCGCGCCAAGCACGCTCATTGGACATGACGTCACGTCTAAGGCTCAGCGATAGGCTGCTGCAGTTGCCGCAGGGCAGCCAATGGGCACGCTAGTAAGCCTGCCCTAGGTCTGCGTGCTGCTGCACTGCGTTGACAAAATTATAAAAATTAAGGATAATTTTTTGCTTCAGATCTCGAGAAAAGATGACTTTCCCGCAGCGTAAGCTACTTACGCAATACTCGTTCCCTCTTCTAGAGAGAACAGAGGTTACGTTAGGTAACCGATACGTTTTACTGTATCAGTTCAATCAAGTCAAATTCTGAAAATGTGGATCATCAAGCAGATTGATTGGAACCAATTTTGCAACCACAACTTGAGCAGAAGGTTTATATTTTATCTCTCTTACAGATCTTATCCACTGATTCCTAATTTCATCTGTTTTTGGAAGACCAAACAAAGGGGTTTTGCTTTTGCACCGAAACACAGCGTCACCACAATATGGCGACAACACTACAACTCACTGAAGCCTGGCTTTTCTTTGTGTGTGCCTTTGGTCGTGTAGTATGCTAATATTTCTTATTGTGACAGACATTTGCAGATGTGATATCTTGAATTTGATTTAGGTGCTTTAGGCAGATCTGGAGCAGTGTTCCCTTTTGTGGGAGACTGAGCTTTGTAACTTTTCAGACAAGTGCCCATCATACATGTGAAGTCATTTAGTACTGTTTTAAAGGTGTCTAGACAGTCATACATCATTGTATCCCAACCTTTCACATTCATCATTATTTCCCTACCTTGTCTTATGTACGGTACCCCTACATCTGTATAAGTAAGGCTAACATACACCTTCATCAACCAGAAACTGGTGTTCCTTGTATATCATATTATATTAATATCATTTAGAATGGTCAGTAATATTATTAGCTTTAAATATAAAGAATACGCAAGTTAAAAGTAAGTCTTTCACAAGTTGAGGTCCGGGTGCGTGACATCATATCTGTTTACCATATTTGTAATTTTGCATGACTGAAACGTATTTTGACGACCCCTTTTATCAGTAATACAGACACATATTGAAGTGTTAATGAATCACCACCCTAACCACAGATGTTCACACACATACAGGTGGGCAATGATTAGCTTGTGCCAGCCCACAGGGAGTGTGTGTGAGCCTAAGCACCTGGTCAAATGATTATATTAGTTTCCATTGTGCATGGGAATGTATGTCTTCCTGCTTTTGTGTATGTGTGGGTGTGAGACATTTAGGTGATTTCTGTTGGTGTGGGGTAAAATAAATATTGTATCTTTCATTGTATTTCATCCATGGCCCTGCTGTAGAGTTAAACACTGACACACTTTTGTCCTCTCCTCACTGACTCCACTAGCTGTGGAACAGAGCAGAACTTCAGATTAATTTTCTCCCATCTGGTTTCTCTTAGGTCCTCTTGAGTCAGGTACACAGACTGAGAGCACTAGATTTGCTGGGGCGATTTCTGGACCTGGGTCCTTGGGCCGTCAGTTTGGTGAGATGGCATATAACACACCTCTAACATTTATTTTTTATCTTTCTTTTACTTTAAAGCTTACATAAACTAAACTATTTCTTATGTAACTGTATTTAAGAAACCTTTAGATAATACATATGTCAGTCAATTTACATACACCTCCAACCCTAATCAAACACACCTAAACAAGATAATCAATGTCTTTAGGATTACTAGAAAGCTACGGCCAGCTGAGTTTTTATCAGGGTTGGAGCTCAACTCTGCAGGATAGTGGCCGTCCGGGACTGAAGCTACCTATCCCTGCCTTATATGTAATTTAGATGTTAATATAGTTATGTAGCGGCTAGGGTTTGCTGGAATTCGCATACACAATCAAACAATGATATTCTGAATACAAGATACCTGTGAAAGAAAGAAATCTAAATAAATCAATCAAGTTTTTCAAAGAAATACCTTGAATACGTCATCCTCTAATCTATCTCTCTCTCTCTCTCTCTCTCTCTCTCTCACTCTTCTTTTTGCTCTCTGCAGGCTCTTTCAGTGGGGATTTTTCCATACGTGTTGAAACTGTTGCAGAGTTCAGCGAGAGAGCTCAGGCCTCTTTTGGTCTTCATCTGGGCAAAGATCTTAGCTGTAGATAGTGTATGTAAAACTCTTCATCCCTTGCAATTCAGCAATTGCTTTAACCAAAATTCCACATAGTGTACATTTTCTAAACAATTAACATTCAGATACTAATGACCAGCTAAAAACCTTTTAGAATCAAAAATATCTAACGTGATACTCCAATCTGATTTAAAAAATGAAAATGAATTTTAAATATGTAAAGTTAGAAAAAATGTCTTGTGTATTTTAATTACAAAATTTGATTAAGAAAAATATATATTTTTTAAACTTAATTGTAGTACAAACAACTGAATGTTTAAATGTTTCCACAGCAAATCGATTTCTATTTTAGACAGTATTCTATAATGCTATTTTATGAAGGAATTCTCTGTTTATTGGCTTATACAGTGTAATTGATATTTATCTCTTGCATTTTTCCGGATGCTCTAAGTATTTGAGACTTTATTCTGTTCATGTTTTTATTTATTTATTTTTTCTATCTTAGAGTTGATAGATCGATCAATCTATGTGTTTTATGTGCATTACTGATTGATCAATATGATTTAGAGATCATACACTCCCGGTTTAGACAGTCCTAGTTTAACTCATGTCAGCTCAGCATTTTAAGTCATTATTCACCAAAAAAAGACAGAAAATAAATAGAAACAGATGAAAATGCTCTTCTTTAAGATCACATTTTAATATATTTGTACACCAGAAACATCAGAAACATTCAAGTTTGTTCCTTGTTTTCGTTTGTGGAAAAACTCATCTATCATCCAAACAAACTCTATTAATAAATCAGACTTAAAGTCAGTGTAAATTGCCATTAGAATCCCATTTTACTTTCATGTCATGTCATCCCATACAAAAATCAGCCAAACCAAATATGAATTTGCTTGATATCCAAGTAGCTATTTGGCTGTTGTTAACATTTATTCCGTAGGACATTTCAAAGGAAGGATAAATAACTACAAATTTTCTTTGGAATAACATGCTGTGATGAATTGTTCACTAAAAAGTAAATACATTTTTCTGATTTTACTGATTTATAAGTGCTACACTGATTTTTTTTTTTATATATATATTATTCTTTTTTATTAATTTATAATCTTTAATTTATTTAAATTTTTTTCTTAAGTATCATGAGTTTCTATTTTAATGCACATTCATGGTGTAGGAAGGATTAATCTGTGCATGTTATTTCAAAAGATTTTTTATCTAAATTATTGTTAAATAACTTTAATAACATTCAGAATGTATTTTTGTAAATGTATTTTGGAGTGTGGCACTGGAAGGGCAGTGGAAGTGAAAGCGGTTTGCCATCTGTCTCTGACAGCAGTGGTTAAGACACCTGCAGAGATAGATGATCATTCATGCACATCCCTCACAGAGACTGCAGCAAATCACACTCCAAAGCTGCTAAACAGGCTACTTAAAAAAAAATAAAAAATAAAATAAAGAAAAGCAGACCTTATTTTAATTATAAATTGAAAACCCCCATAATATCGACAGAACCAGTGGCACATTATTATTCTGGGTTTTGACGTCATCCCTGCACTACTCTACAGGGATAGGCGGTTTTGCTGTGGTACCAAACTGTACGTTTTTTTAAACTTATAAACGATGCTGCCAACTATGTCTGTAGAAACTTTCGCTGTCTTGGAAATGTTCTTGTAGCCATAGCTTTTTTGGATAGCCATTTTATTCTTGTGATGGCAAAGCAGAATTTTTGAAGAAACCGTGATACATCTCTCTCTCTCTCTCAATGTAAAGTTTTTACATTGACTTTTAAGCAATTTAATGTGTCCTTGCTGAAATGAGTAATTAATTTCTTTCAATACAATCTTACTGACCCCAAACCTTTTACTGTTCAGATGCAGTAGGCTATGTACAAACTGTTTATATTATAAAGAGTGATCAGTATGTGTCATCTGTCAGTTCACTGAGCACATGGCACTTAACTTACCAGATCAAATAGAGAGCACAAACAGTCGATAGTAAAACTTGCCCTTTCCGCCTTGCCCACACTATCCTCCAACACACATTCTGTTTGAGATGGGACAAATTGCTTTTCTCTCTCTTTCTGGTCATTCCAAGGTCTGTTATTGTGTTATTGGTTTATCAGTGAAGTGTCTCACGTGCTGCAGTTACATTTTCTTTAGGGGAGTGTGTAAGTGTTTTATTTAGAGAAAACTCAGATGTAAGAAGTTTGTATTAGGCAGCAAAATTGGTAGAAACAGTTGTCAGCTGTCAGTATGGTGTTTGTTTCATTTTTGTCACGCCTTCAATTCCTTCTCTTTTCCACTCGCCTACTCTCCCTCCTGCTTTTTCTCTCCCTCTTTCTTTTTTCTGTAGTCATGCCAAGCTGATCTTGTAAAAGACAATGGGCACAAGTACTTCCTGTCGGTGCTGGCTGACCCGTACATGCCCGTAAGTATCATGCAGATGGTACTGAATCATTTTCCACTTTGTTCAAAACAAAATCTGTTTTGTTAACTTTATCTGCTGTGCTATATTTGCAAAGTTCAAGCTATGCTTTGTTTTTGACGAATTAAATCACAGACAGGCAGTGAAATGTACACTATTAATTAAATGAAGTCTTAGACATATGAATATTCAATTGTTGACTCCTGATTCTTTGTTCAGGCTGAGCATCGAACTATGGCTGTCTTTATCCTCGCTGTCATCGTCAACAACTACAACACAGGACAGGTATCTTATCTATCTATCTATCTATCTATCTATCTATCTATCTATCTATCTATCTATCTATCTATCTATCTGGCTGGCTATCTCATCTGTCTGTCTAAGATCTATAGTAAAATTACTGTAATAGGATTACATTTAAAATGCCATTTATTCCTGTGATGGCACATCTGACACAGTTTTCAATGTCACATGATCCTTCAGGTATTTTCTAATGTGTTGTCTTGCTGTTCAAGAAACATTTCTTATTATCAATTTCAAAAGCTGTGCTGCCTAATATTTTTGTGTATACCATTTTTTTTTTCAGGATTCGTTGTAAATGGACCCCAAACCTTTGAATGGTAGTGTACACTACTGTTCATACGTTTGGTGTCAGTATGTTTTTTTGTTTTGTTTTTTAAAGACATTAATATTTGCATTCAGCAAGAATGCATTAAATTGATCGAAAGTGAGAGTAAAGATTTCTGTTTAAAATAAATGTTGTTCGTTTGAACTTCCTATTCATCAAATAATTATTTTCCACAAAAATAATAAGCAGCAACTTTTTTCAACATTGATAATAATAAATGTTTCCTGATCAGCAGATCATTGCACGTATTTACATAAATCATTCTATTATGCTGATTTGATGCTCAGGTAACATTTCTTATCATTATTAATATTATCAATGTTGAAAACAGTTGTGCTGCTTGTGATACTTTTTTCATAATTCTTTGATGAATAGAAAGTTCAATGAAGAGCATTTATTTGCATTTATTACATTTATTTATTACATTTAATAAAGCACTTACATTATAAATGTCTTCACTGTCACATAATTTCATGCATGCTTGATGAATAAACGTATTCATTTCTCTCTTTTTTAATCTTACCACAAATGTTTGAATGGTTTCCACAAAAACATTAAGCAGCAAAAAGTGTTTTCAACATTGATCATTATATTAATAATAAATGTCTCTTGAGCAGCAAAGAATGATTTCATGTGACACTGAAGATTGGAGTAATGACGATGAAAATTCAGCATTGCCATCACAAAAGTAAATTACATTTGATTCATTGGTCCATCAGGAGGCATGTCTGCAGGGTAACCTGATTGCGATCTGTCTGGAGCAACTCAACGACCCTCACCCTCTCCTGAGGCAGTGGGTGGCAATCTGTCTGGGCAGAATCTGGCAGAACTTTGATTCTGCACGCTGGTGTGGAGTTCGAGATAGTGCCCATGAGAAGCTCTACAGTCTCCTGTCTGATCCCATACCAGAGGTTCTGAAAGTTGGCCAGACTAATATTTTTCTACTATTAATCAATCTAGTAGTATATTTTACTAGATATTAGGGGTGTAAGAATATATCGTGCCACAATATATCTCAATACAAAAATTTAGCAATATGTAGGGTATCGTGGATAGTGACAATATTTATTGTGTATAGTTCACCCAAAATGAAAATGTATGTGTTAGAAAAAAAATCACGTTTTCAGAGTTTTAGTGTCAGTACTACATTAAACTACTATATGCAATGTTGAATATAATGTATAATAATGCAATGGGGGAATATTTGTGGGTCCTGATCATTCCAAATGTCTTATGTTACCAGTAAAAAGTGGCCTACATTATTTTAAATATATCTAGTCAGTGACAGAGTGCAAGCATATTCGTCTAAAATAATTCTGTATTTTCAGCTTCAGAATCATGAGTTTTTTTTATTCTGGTGTCACTATTGTCCTGTGCATTGGGTTACCAGCACCATGTCCAAGCCTATTAATTTAAACACCCAATGTAATGCCAAATTTAGAATTTTAATCAACAGTAGATTTTCTGTTAACCTTGTATCATAGGTCATCTTTGTCTTGGAGTATCGCAATAATATCGTATCGTGAGTTCAGTATCGTGATATGTATCGGAACGTGACATGAGGGTATCGTTACACCCCTAATATATGTGGTTTACCTTTACAGTGCCCTGAAATTCAGATCCTTAACCAGGACCATACACTGCTATAATGCATTACAAACTTACATAGATTTCTTGGTTTCTCTTTTTTTCTGTTATTTTTAGCCCAGGTCTATTCCTGTCCAAAATATGTATCTTTAAATATGCTCAAAAACAGAGTTTTACCTTGTTACTATAGAAGTACCATATTATAAGCACCATAACCCTAACCATGGCTGTTGTGTGGTTCATGAATGTATTCTGTTGTCTCATTGACAGGTGCGGTGTGCAGCTGTGTTTGCGTTGGGTACATTTGTGGGGAATTCTGCTGAGAGAACAGATCATTCTACCACCATTGATCATAATGTTGCCATGATGCTAGCACAACTCATTAATGATGGAAGTCCCATCGTGAGGAAGGCAAGTTTATTGGAATTTCATTTCAGGCATTTTTCATCAGCATCAGATTCATTATCATTTTCTTAAAGCTACACTGTGTGATATTTTCCCCCATCTAGCGGTGAAATTGTATATGACTACCCAGTGAATATTAGTTTCTGTTCCTTTCAATTCCGAGGGCGTTTTAACTCCTATGGTGGCCGTATTCCATGATTAACATGGCTTCCAGTTCGACTTTGTCCATGAGTGTTAAACTATTCATCACCTGTGATCCGTCGCAGCACAGATTTATGTTACAAGGTAAACAATACTTTTTCACTATTGACGCAAGGAAAAGTAACGCAAGTTATACTAGAGGTCGTTCTGGCGTTATGCACAACCAGTGTAACTTCTCTCTTTTACGGCCGTGACGAGAGCATTGCTCTCCTTGGCTGTGAACCGCTCGGGACGCGCGCCTGGCAAATCCGCCGTTACAATAGCAATGCGCTATGGAAAAAGCGCCTCTGCTCTTAAAGGGAATGTGAGATGACGCTCTGATTGGTTTATTTCACGTTACGCCCAAACCACACCTATGAATAATGAAGCTACTTCAGACCACCCCATTTTAGATTTGCGCCTGGCGCAAGAGTCATTTATCCCGCAGGGAAAATAGCAACAGCGCCGAGACCCGCCCACAAAGTTACTTGCGCTTTGCGCTTGACACTTGCGTTTCAGATCGTTAAAATAGGGCCCAAAAAGTTACACAGTGTAGCTTTAAGTCTGCTCTAATGCTGAGAACTCTGCATTTTAGAACTCAGGCTTGTTAGGAATCATGAATATCTCAGAGTGATTGACAGTAACACTTTCTACTTCCATTTTTTTTTTTGTCCAAACGTGCTGTCAAGTCAGTACATCATTTATTGCCATTAGCATGTATTATCAAACATGTGTTTAGAGTACGGGAGACAAAATTTGTGTTTCTCTTACAGATCCTAGTGTAAATTGTACATACAACTATTTTACATTTTAAGACTGTAACCACAGTACACATAGGATATTGCACAACAAAGTACAATATACACAGTATACATAATACACACATACTGTAACAGTGAAGCTGGACAAGCTATGAGACACAATACAGACAGTGTACACAGTACACGTAGTACATTGGGGGACATATTACAACACTAATACAACAATATTGGTGTGATGATGGCATCAATGTGACTAGGATTTCTGAGTGCCATGATGGTGTTGAGAATAGATAGGTTTTTGGAAATTGTATGCAGTTTTAGCAAGTCTATGATATTATTGCAGTTGTTAAACAATCCTTGAGAAAGTGACATGCTGGCTACTGAAGTCAACAACAAAGCAGATGGTGAGTGATGATTTCTGAAACCTTGTCCAGCCTCACAATGGCAGAGGTTAAGGGAGTCTTACATATTGGGGGAAGATGCTCTTGTGGAGTCTAGATGGCCAGTATCTATTTCTAATCAGCAATGACTGCAAAGAAAATGTCCTATTGTCGGCCTTGTAGATGCTAGAGTTCTTGGATTTTTGGGACAAAGGTTCCAGTACACACAATACTGTAAATATGTTAATTCTTTGTCAATGTTTATTCTGACTAAACCTACAGTATTGATGTCTTTATACATTACATATTATTATTAATTTTTTTAAATGTTAATATGTGTCTTGTTATTGTACTGTATATGCGTGTACTGGAAGCTTCAATGTCAAGGTAAATTTCTTATAGGAATGAAAGCAATAAAACTATTTCTGATTCTAATTTTGGTAATGTTCTCAGCTGTCCTTACTGTCTGCTTTAAGGATTTGAAATGGGTAGCTTTAGATTTTATCAGAATTTGGTCAGAACATTCTCTTGGTGGCCCAGTTGAAGGGGTGGAGGTATTATGGAGGTAATGTTAAGGATCCAGGTACAATCCTCTGTGAGAACCAAATTGAGTTCTCTTTCACTACGTATTGGGCCTGTATGGTCCAAAATACATCACACAGTCTGTGTGTTTTAAGGGTTAGTTCACTAAATTACTTTCTTCTGTGGAACATAAAAGAAGATTTGTTGGAGATTTTTTGATCGCTCACCCCTAGGAACTTGTCACAATGTCTACTATTGAGCTATCATGACCAGTAGGGGTGGTTGGCATGGGACCTTCTGAAATCTAGGATTTATTTTTATTTTTATTTTGGACACCTCCAGCCACTCCACCTCCGTCCTGTGCACTGATTCATAATTTTTGTTGATAAAGCCTACCCTGGAAATCCAGAGTTCCCGCGAGAGCACAAATTGAATTTGCTTAGCGAGTCACTCTGGCATCGAGTAATGATGCTAATTTAATATGCCCTTGTATCCGAGCTGCACCAATCACATCGGATTATCTGATATAGGCGGGCCAGAGGCGAGCTAAACAGATGACGACAGCGTTGTGACGTCGAAGTCATTAGTAAACATTGCAAGATGGCTATGGATGAACACCAATTGTTTGAAACGGCTTTGGCCGCTACAATGAACGAGTTAGACTTGGCTAAAACAGAAGACAGCGCTCAAATTGTTCCTTTGCAAGAAGGACGTTTTTGCTGTTTTGCCGACCGGAAACGGCAAGAGTCTAATCTACCAGTTAGCTCCGCTGGTACTGTAACTAAGCGTATGGGGCTTATTTTGTGATTGGGCATAGTGTTATCCAATTGCGTGCAGTGAGATTTTCAATGCATGCTTGGTGCCGCCCCTTGAGCTGGGCTATTTTCATCGATGCCAGACCCTTAATCTTTCAGATTTGGGTCTGGATTTCCAGGCTAGATTAAGCCTACAACGGTTGTGTTATGTGCAAACTTGATGATGTAATTACATCTATGCTTGGCAGCACAGTCCAGAATGAGCAAAATGAACAGAAGTGGACCGAGCACACAGACCTGGGGGATGCTGATGCTTAGCCTGATTGTGCTGAAGGTTTTGTAGGCAATCCAAACCCTCTGTGGGCTCTTTATTATATAGTCCAGGACCTGTTTACACTAAAAGGTATTTAGGGCCAGCTTTACAATCTGCTTTTGAGGAATGATTGTGTTCAGTGTTGAGCTAAAATGAACAGAATTCTCAAATAGGAGTATTTTTTTTCCTGGCAAGGTACAATCAGGTGAAGGGCAGAGGATATGGTATCTTCTATAGATTGGTTGAGGTGGTATACAAACCTTTAGGGAGTTGAATATGGAGGAAAACCTTGAAGGAGTCCTATTTACAAGTTCATAATTTTGTTAATGGGGTCTACTAGAATACGTCACCTAATGTCAAATTATTCTTTTTTCTAATAATTTATATTGTTTCAGCACTTTTCACTCTCTGCCTTAACACTCTGTATTAGTTTATTTTTTATTTATTTTTATTTTTAAACCTGCTTTCCAAAAAGCATTGTCTGCTCTGAGCCCGCCCCAGTCTGTGGTGATTGGTCTACCGTTTAGAGCATACATCGGTACCGCCCTTTACCATAACTGGCAAGTATCAGCTCTGGAGGCTTCCTGAGGCACTGTAAACACTACTGTAACTACGCTAAATATGGCCTCAGTTCGGGCCAGAGTCCGATAATGACTCCACTATTGACTCACTACATTTTAACCACTGTTTCCCAAGTTCAACCGCCTTAGGAAGGCTGAAAAAGTGGGTGTTTTAGATTCAGGTTGGAAAAAATATATCTCTTGGACATGTTGACAACACAATACTAATGCAACTCAACCGGCCTCACACCCTTTATGTTGCATATGCCTTGGGAGGAAATTAATTAAATGAGGGATATTGTGATGTGTACGTTCCCGGAAGAAAACCGAAGACTACTAACTAGTAATTTACTAGTAACTGGTGATTTAAAGTCTCCTGAAGTGGAAATCAAGTTTTTAATATTGTTTATATAATATCCTTTAAGCAAACCTTGCACAAAAAATTCATAAGTCAACACCATTGTTGAGAATTTTCTCCTTAAAACCGCAGTGAAACAAAGACTGTCTCAGAAACTCTGTTTGAAATTGCCCTTGTTCTCTACATCACAAATATGTTGTAACCCAGTGGTTCCCAAACCTGTCCTGGAGTACCCCCAACACTGCACGTTTTCTTTGTCTCCCTAATCAAACACACCTGATTCAACTCATCTGCTCATTATCACATGGGTTAATGAGCTGATGAGTTGAATCAGGTGTGTTTGATTAGGGAGACAAAGAAAACGTGCAGTGTTGGGGGGTACTCCAAGACAGGTTTGGGAACCACTGTTGTAACCAATCCTGTCAATGTACAGGGTGGGCTTTAGCATATCATTAACTATGCTTTGAAGTAGGAGAGTTTCAAGAGAAGCCAGGTTATCCCGCTATATTTTTCTTTTGATATGAAAAATTAGGTACGTTTAGCAATATACAGTGGGGAGAACAAGTATTTCATACTGTTACGTTCCACGTGTCTTTGTATATGTTTCTGTTGCTCTGTCTCTTCATTCATTGCTTTCAGGTGGAGATTGCTCATTCGCTGCGTGTAGTCATTACGGGCACGCGTCATCAGCTGTTCCACCAATCCACTACTGCGCTGCTGGGTTTAAAAACTTTTTGATATCTTTTTGATATCTTTTGATATGAAAAATTGGGTACGTTTAGCAATATACAGTGGGGAGAACAAGTATTTGATACTGTTACGTTCCACGTGTCTTTGTTTATGTTTCTGTTGCTCTGTCCTTCATTCATTTCCTTCAGGTGGAGATTGCTCATTCGCTGCGTGAGTCATTACGGGCACGCGTCATCAGCTGTTCCACCAATCCACTACTGCGCTGCTGGGTTTAAAAACCCCATTCACAAGAAGAGAGGCAGATCAGCGCCAGATCTCACTTAACTTGCCCTCACAGAGATGCTTTGTTTAAACGTAACCACTATTTGGAATGTCTTCGAGTTTAATACCATTAGAGACCTGAGTAACACTCCCTTGAGTTTTGTTGTAGTTTGAGTATGCCTAGCACGCGATTTGAGAAAGCGCACGCCCAGTAACAACGGGAGGTAGGCTTTGTGATTGTTAACTAGGCGTGGAGTGTTCGCCAGTATTGTACTTTCGTTTTTTAGTTAGTGTAGTTTATTTAAGGCGGCGTACCCGCTGAAGATTTTTCTGAGCATTTTTCTTTGACAGTTAGTTTAGAGGTACAATTAAAATGAGATATTATAGTTATGTTTTGATTATTTCATTGATTTGGCGACACTCCTGTTTTTCTTTTATTTTGTATTCATTTTTGGATCTTGTTGTGCACCTAATCTTTCATCCTGTATGAATAAACGTTTTTAAACGTTTGTAGCGTTTCTTGCTGGTTTTTCCTGCCTTCACACACAGCAACTGTGCCTCACATAAATGTTATGTCATCATCCCTTTTTCCAACTTTAAACACGTAACATTTGGTGGTGGCAGCGGTGGGATGTTCCTTTAAAGGGATATCTTATTTCTTTGGGATGAGTTTTGTGAGTTCTGTTGTTTGTGTGTGCGGGTGGAGCCGATTTTGCAGGTTTTCCTACTTACAAAGCATGTAGAGGTCTGTAATTTTTATCATAGGTACTGCCGATTTTGCAGGTTTTCCTACTTACAAAGCATGTAGAGGTCTGTAATTTTTATCATAGGTACACTTCAACTGAGAGACGGAATCTAAAACAAAAATCCAGAAAATCACATTGTATGATTTTTAAATAATTAATTTACGTTTTATTGCATGACATAAGTTTTGATCACCTACAAACCAGTAAGAATTCCGTCTCTCACAGACTGTTAGTTTTTCTTTATGAAGCCCTCCTGTTCTCCACTCATTACCTGTATTAACTGCACCTGTTTGAACTCGTTACCTGTATAAAATACACCTGTCCATACACTCAATCAAACAGACTCCAACCTCTCCACAATGGCCAAGACCAGAGAGCTGTGTAAGGACATCAGGGATAAAATTGTAGACCTGCACAAGGCTGGGATGGGCTACAGGACAATAGGCAAGCAGCTTGGTGAAGAAGGCAACAACTGTTGGCGCAATTATTTGAAAATGGAAGAAGTTCAAGATGACGGTCAATCTCCCTCGGTCTGGGGCACCATGCAAGATATCTCCTCGTGGGGCATCAATAATCATGAGGAAGGTGAGGGATCAGCCCAGAACTACACGGCAGGACCTGGTCAATGACCTGAAGAGAGCTGGGACCACAGTCTCAAAGAAAACCATTAGTAACACACTACGCCGTCATGGATTAAAATCCTGCAGCGCACGCAAGGTCCCCCTGCTCAAGCCAGCGCATGTCCAGGCCCGTCTGAAGTTTGCCAATGACCATCTGGATGATCCAGAGGAGGAATGGGAGAAGGTCATGTGATCTGATGAGACAAAAATAGAGCTTTTTGGTCTAAACTCCACTCGCCGTGTTTGGAGGAAGGAGGATGAGTACAACCCCAAGAACACCATCCCAACGGTGAAGCATGGAGGTGGAAACATCATTCTTTTGGGATGCTTTTCTGCAAAGAGGACAGGACGACTGCACCGTATTGAGGGGAGGATGGATGGGGGCCATGTATCGCGAGATCTGGGCCAACAACCTCCTTCCCTCAGTAAGAGCATTGAAGATTGGTCGTGGCTGGGTCTTCCAGCATGACAACGACCCGAAACACACAGCCAGGGCAACTAAGGAGTGGCTCCATAAGAAGCATCACAAGGTCCTGGAGTGGCCTAGCCAGTCTCCAGACCTGAACCCAATAGAAAATCTTTGGAGGAGCTGAAAGTCCGTATTGCACAGCGACAGCCCCGAAACCTGAGGATCTGGAGAAGGTCTGTTTGGAGGAGTGGGCCAAAATCCCTGCTGCAGTGTGTGTGCAAACCTGGTCAAGAACTACAGGTAACGTATGATCTCTGTAATTGCAAACAAAGGTTTCTGTACCAAATATTAAGTTCTGCTTTTCTGGTGTATCAAATACTTGTGTCATGCAATAAAATGCAAATTAATTACTTAAAAATCATACAATGTGATTTTCTTGTTTTTTTGTTTTAGATTTTCTCACTCACATATGATAAAAATTACAGACTTCTACATGCTTTGTAAGTGGGAAAACCTGCAAAACCGGCAGTGTATCAAATACTTGTTCTCCCCACTGTAGCGGGTTAATTATGCTTTTGATGTATGTTACCATGTTATAATGAACTATGTCTTTCTACACTGACATTTTATGTTGTTCAAAGTGTGTCTAATGATACAGATTTTTAGAAGGCAGACTAAGATGGTGAGCGGGAACATGGTTTGTGCAACATTAGCAACACATTATTAGCAGTTTGATAACGTAGTCAAGCAAAAGGCTAATCATATTAATTACCATTTTGTGTCCATTGTAGAGAGTTATACATAAAACGCATTACTATTCTGATACATCAACTTGTAGACGCCCCTGTATAATTCACTCTTCCCCTTCTTCTGAATCAGTTTCTTGTTCAAACATATATGGCTGAATTAAACCAGTATTTCCACTTGCCATTGTGCAGAGTTTACGACAGTAAAGTTGACCAAGTGGATCAGGTAGTCCGAGCTTTTGTGATTAAGTGGAGATGGGGCTAATTTGCATATGAATGGATCAGCGTATAGTAAATAAGCAAGGGTGTAGAGTTACATTCAAGCTATGTATGTTAACATTCTACAATTTTAACTAATCAAATGTGTTTCTGTTTTAAAGCCACGTTCCGTTATTATTATTAATATTATTTATTTATTTTTTTGCCTGTTTTGTTGAAAGGGGATAGTTCATCAAAAATGAAAGCTTTTGTCTTCATTTACTCACCCTCATATTTTTCAAACCCATAAGAATAACAATCATCTTCAAACAACATAAATAATTTTTGATGAAAGCTGAGACATTTCTGTCCATTCATTTAATGTCCAGGCAACCAAAACTTTGATGCTTCAGAATGTTAAGACATTGTAAACGTGTAGCCTAATCCATAGGAATCAAGAGGTTTAATCCAATTATTCTGTAGAGACATAATCACTTTATATAAAGTGATTTATTTTAGGCTTTTTATTTACATTATATTTACATATAACATTAACATTAACAAGCATACATATAGCACGTATGTCAGATGCCCTGTATTGACTGTATTAGCAGTGTTGATTTATGTTTACCTATAGTGACTCTTGTATTGTCATAGTTCGCTTGAAATACTTTTGGAAAGCTGACTGTCCAACTAACTAATGATTTTTATAATGGCAATGAATCAAAGCTGAATTTACTTTATCTGGACAATGACTTTTTTCTAGAGCTGCTGTACAGCCAAAACAAACTTTGTTGCATTCATTTCCTGTCATCACTGTAAAGCTGCTTTGAAACAATCTGTATTGTAAAAAGCGCTATATAAATAAAGGTGACTTGACTTGACTTTATTAGACATTTCCTGCTGTGTGATATGCTAAAATCTAAAAATATTTGTAAAATATTTTTTTGGTAATTATTTTATAATCATACACATGTCATATTAAGTGAACCACTACTGCACTACCTTTCTATGGAGAGTTGGGGAGAGCAAAATAAAAATGATTAAAATTAGTCACCTGTAGTGACCCTTTTTGCAGTGACGCTTGCCTAACTGGCCCATGTTGATCTATATTGACTTGATTATCTGTATTGGTGTCTGGATTATCCGGTAATCTGGATTATCTGTCATGGTGACCTATAGTGACTTTTTCATGATGACCTGTTTACTTTCAGTAACTTTTTTTCTCCTGTATTTTGTCATGTTTAGGAGCTGGTTGTTGCTCTTAGTCACCTAGTGTGCAGTATGAGAGTAATTTCTGTACTGTGGCTCTGCAGTCATGGAGGAAGAGAAAAACTATGCTGTGGCTTCACCTGCAAATTCTACAGGTAATTATTTATAAACTCTTTTAGATTTATTGGTTTTCTCAGTGATTTATAGAATTAAATTTTCCTAATGTAATACTAACATACTACTTAATGTATACTGCTCAATATACTAAATATATGCCACATTTCAAATTAAGGGATACTGCATTGTCACATTAAAATGTTTAAGTCAAAGAGTAGATGTTAAAATTTGTGGTTTATTTTGATACTTGTTGATTCAACACATTGATATTAGAATTTCAAGTGTGCATTTTGCCAAATATAATTGGTCGGGCAGATATTCCATACATACAGAACATTTACATACTGTGCACTTACGTAATGCATAATTAGTAGTATGCTGTTCTAAACATAGTCATGGTCCATTGTTTATCCGTTATGTCCGGCTGCCACTGACCTTTGACTTTTTTTTTGTTTATGTAGAGACAGGGAATGTTACCCCGGGCAGGGACAGTCCTGCCATCCCTCGTTTACGATCAGTGAACTCCTACACAAACCTCAGAGCTGCCACCACCTCTCGAACCCTCAATAAGAGCCTTCAGAACCTCAACCTCAACGAGGAGGGTGAGTCAAGCTCCACTCTATATCACTAAGCCTGAATTCTCTTTATTCTCAGCTAGAAGTCAGCAGGTATAATGTTGAAAAGAAAAAATTATAAAAAAAATGTGGGGGGGTTGAAAAAATACAATATTGAAAAGTTTTCAATTAATTTTTCAGTATATTTGGTTCAAAGTGATTGCTTAAATCATGATGCATTAAAGTGCCTAATTAAAGGTGTAAAGTACCCTGATAAAGAGGTTGACTGTCAAAAAGTATTTTATGTATTTTGAAAATACAAAAATACTCATCTTAAATGTATTTAAAATACAAATTGCATTAGATTTTTTCCAAAGGCTTTAAAATACAAAATACAAAATAGTATTTTGTATTTCAATATGTATTTTAAATACATGTATCTGAAATACTGCCCACCCTGGGTGTAATAAGCCAGGAAAGAGAGCTTAGTTCAGTAATTGCACACTATTTGATGCTATCTTCTCTGAGACGTGGAACTCGGACAAGAAAAGGATACTTTGAGCTCAGGTGCACACCTAAAAGGTCAAATGCACACATGAATATGTTCAAAATGCTTGTCTTAAGGCCTGTTCACACCAAGAACAATAACTATAAAGATAACTAAAATGATGACTATTTTAGCTGCCACACCAACACACGATATCTGCCGCTTTAGATGCTCGAGCTCTTTAAAGCCTGGTGTTTTCTGATTGTATATCTGTGGCAGGCAGGACGGGGCCGAGAGCCATGGGAACGGAGCGATTGCTAATGAGTGTCACCTGTGTGCCACAGCAGTCTTGAGTCTCACGGAGGAGCTTCAGAAGGATAAAAGGAGACGAGAGCGGACCAGGCCTGGACTTTATGCCAGTGTTTTGTTTTAATTTAAGTGGCAGTCGTCCATGAGGAGCTGCCGTTTTGCTTTCGTTTTGTTATTTGTTTATTTTGTATATAAAAGTTAAGTTGAACGTTTGCCGGTTCCCGCCTCCTTTGTGCTGCCCAATCTCCTCAGAACCGCAATCCTCTTCAGCAGCGAGTGCTGTCCGACAGCGTGTACCTCCTTCCTCCTGGGTTTCAGCACCAATGTAACAAGTAGAGATGCACCGATATGAAATTTCTCAGCTGATACCGATGGCCGATTATTCAGAATGATATCGACTGATACCGATAGTTTGTTTTTTGTATATTTTTTGTTAAAAATCTCTCCCAAATAATACTGCAAACTATACAGAGAACCCCTTTCATTTGGTACACTATAATATTACAGGTTAAAATTAACAACAGAGCTATTATATTCAACTGCTATTTATTTCCAGATATAATATTACACTTAAATAAAAGCTGAAATGTTCGTATACAACTCATTTACACATTTAAGGTAGTTTTCATAAGCACTTGTCTTATGGCAAATTTATTCAAACATACATAATTAACAGTAAAAAAAAAGTTCTCTAGTTTTTTATTTATTATTTTTTTATAAAGCTAATAACTAACAAACAGATTACTTTCCTGAGGTAAATGCAACATTAAGTGATATTGTTCACAAGCTTCACAAGCAAGTTTTATTGACATCTTTCCACAGTTGAAACACTGATTGAGTGATTGCATGAGACATGAAATGGGTTTCGGTAAGTTGTTCTCTAACTTTCAACTTGCCTTCTGATATTCATGCATGCTTTTCTAGATATAATTTGTATTAAAGTGGAAGAATAGACTCGCACGCCGTGCTGCTGCTTGAACTGAGGCACTACGGTGATCTGTCACGTCACAGTTAAGAGCGTCAAAACGCCATTTATTGTTTGAATTTCGTGATAAAATGGACAGAATTTGAAAGATGACACTTTGTTTCTTTTTAGAAGTAACAAAGCACAGAGCTATTTGCGATTATTGAGTGAGAGGCCCACTACAAATAATGCTTAGTATGGGGAAAACTGCAGATCTGGCAACCCTGGCTTGAACTATGGGTGATTCATAGGGTCAAATAGAGCCTGCTTTTATGTAGCTGTTTTTAGCTTTTAATGTGTTATTGTCGCATTAACTTGCCTTAACTAACTCAACACGAGATATTTTCTCTGTCACTGACCATCGACTGTTTTTAAACAATCGTCCGATGGCGATGAAAATAATTGCTTTTATCGGCCGATACGATTGTTGGCCGATACATCAGTGCATCTCTAGTAACAAGGTTTAAAGGCTCAGGGAAGGAGGAGGCGGGAATTGGTGAACGTTCAACATAAGTTTTAATTACAAAATAAACAAATAACAAATAAGAAAAGAAAAGAAAAGAAAAGAAAAGAAAAGAAAAGAAAAGAAAAGAAAAGAAAAGAAAATTAAAACAAAACACTCACATAAAGTCCAGGCCTGGTCCTCTCTCACTGTCATCACTCCTGCTTTTATTCTTCCGGAGCTCGCTCTGTTCCCATGCTCTTGGACCCGCCCTGCTTGCCACAATATCGCTCCTTGTGCTGTTATCGTTATAGTTGTGGTGTGGTGTGGACTCTGATCATCTTTTTTATTTAGAACAATTTGTAGAACTATATCTTGATCGTCCTTGGCGTGAATGGGCCTTTAGTGAGTATTGATGCAAATACAGTCGATTATACCTTTATGATGAAAATTGTCTTAAATCATAATTAATTCTTTCATTTACTCACCCTCATGCTGGTCTAATTTCTTACCTGAATCCTTATTTCATTTATCTTTATTCTATTGCCTGAAATTAGTTTGTTTACTTATTTATTTTTTACTTGTCTTCAACACAAGGACTTTCTTTAGGACTTTTTACTTACATAGTTAGCTTAGTAGTGGTATTGAAATTGGTATCAAGAATTCAAAGAAATTTCACTGATATTTAAAAATGTAATACTTTAAAAAGCTTATTTCCAGCCAAAAAGAACTACAGTACTGTGCAAAAGTCTTAGGCACGCTAGTATTTTCACACACATATTATATTAACGTGAAAATATTAACATGCCTAGGACTTTTGCACAGTACTGAATATTGTTATATATATATTGTTATTTTAAAATAAATATACTCATATTTTGATATAATATTATGGTCATATCGCTCATCTATATTCCCAACCATGCTTGTGTTTATATGTGTGTTATAGGTGGTCCAGCAGCATTCTCTCCAGGGAACCTGAGCACCAGTAGCAGTGCCAGCAGTACTCTGGGCAGCCCTGATAATGATGAATACCTACTCTCCTTTGAAACCATTGACAAGATGAGGAGAGTCAGCTCATACTCTTCCTTAAATTCTCTTATTGGTGAGATTCCCTGTTTCAGCAACACCCATAGACTAAACCTTCATCGGATTCCTTTGAAAATGAATGTTGAGATGTGTACGAAATTAGTTCTACACACAAGATATTTATTTAAAATCTGACAAATGTCTTGGAGTAAAACATTGCACAATGCTTTAATGTTAAGCTTGCTATAAGCGAATAATTCAATGGCCTGTGGTCAGTTATTCCATCAGGTGATACAAGACCTGATCCTGATCATCCTTTCAGGATTTCATTTGTGATAACCAGCTGGATGTACATTATCCCGCTTATTACGCAGCTACTTGCAACATAAGTAAATAACTGGGACAAAATATTAATTTGAGCTGAGATATTTTATTAGTATGTGAAACTTCCTAGAAGAAAAACATTTCCTAGCAAGCATTTTGTTGCAAAGATGAACAAACAAGTTCAAACTAGATTTAGGGGATTATGTTGTAGGGGAATTACCACATGAAGAGACCTGTATGCTCAATGAAGACCAGGAGTGAAGCTAGCTTAAGATATTAAAACACTAATACTTACAGTCAAATGGATAATCCTGCAAGCACAATTAGATAAAACTTAGGCAATATTATTTCCCTTCAAGGCTAAGATTTGGCAGGACTTCACTGGAACAGAACAGGAAAGCTACATCCACACAGGGCACAGAGCACTGATACAAATTTCTATACATGATTCTCTGTCAAAGTTAGAAAGCAAAAATCTCAACGCAAAAGAAAAGGAACTAAGTAAAAGAAATAAAAGTAAAATAAGTGAGACGAGAGTAGTTAGGTGGCTTGCATGACGTTGTTTGGTCTTAACTTCCGTCTTAACCCATTTTACCAGTCTTAAGATGTAGTCTTAACCAAATGCTTTGTTCGTATCCTGATTTTTTAAACTCAGATGTTTGTCCAACCCTTAGAGGAGTTCTGACCAATTAGACATTATCTTTAGTTTGGGACATAAATCTTGCTCCTCCTCTCACATAAATTACCTCTTATCTTATTAGTCACATGGTCTCTTAATTTTCCTGCACTAGCAGCGTATGATTTAGACCTGAATTTTATCATGAGAGTACAATACGTTTTACATGGATTTGATTCATACCATAATTTAAGAAATAGAAAATCATTCATCCTGATACCAAGCACACCATAATTCCTATGAACTATTAAATAGTTATTAAAAAGGGCATAACAATGAGTGATTACAACATGATAGTCTAATGTGTGGTTACAGACATTATGTAGAATTACTGTATGCAATGTAATGATGTTTGATTATAAATCCGACTAGCATTGTTTTGGAATGATCTGATTCATTTTGATCTGTAAAGGCAGTCTCTGATTTTAGAGAGGATTTGAGTCCTGCTGTTTAAAGGAGAGGTCAAACAGAGGTCTGACCAAAAAGAATCAAGTATTTAAGAGAGCGATTTAATAATTGTGATTTAAATACCACTTGATAACCCTAATAAATATACATAAAGCCAAAACAAACAGAACATCCAAACAGAACTAACAAAGTAAATGTCAAAGAAACAACATCATAATAGACTCAATTTAAAACCTGCTGGTTATTGTAAATATTCCAAGATGTAAATTGTCCATCCATTTGAACATATCACATAATTTTTCAGTCATAATCAAATGATTGACAGAGCAAATGTTTAGACCCATTTTATTTGTCTGTAAGATAAGCTGGTTAAGCCAGTATGACACACCACACCAGTTTTATAAAACTTCTAATCTATGATTTATTAATCTCACTATAATCTTGACCTGATGGCTAATGGAAGATATGACAAAAACAGACTAACTGCAATGAGAGGTTGCAAATGAATTGATGACTGAATCATTTTTATGTGAACTCTTACAGTTCTCACATGTACTGAACTAAACTGAATTGAATCCTGTTCCACACAAGCTTGGTATGTTCCCCTTCTTTGAGAATTTAGAAGGAAGTCAATCCTTGTTCATGTATGGCCTCTGCGGATAAATGGTTAAATCAAGAGAACAGAAAACTAAAAATCCCTCCGCAGCTGAATTTTAGTGCTATTTCAACATATAGATCATCTAAATTTAAGTAATTAAGTCGCAATCAAACCTGCTGTAAAATCTCTTTTTTCTCTCTCTCACTCTTTATTATCTGACATTTATTTTTTGCTCTGGTCAGCCCCTTCAGATATTAAACATTTTTACTTTTATCATTGTGAGGCCAGATGAGGCTTTGTTCCAACATTCAAGCTGTTATTATTCTGATTCCATTATATTTCAATCCATTTAATTTGTTTCTGTCTCATTCAATCATTACCTTTTTTTGGCTCACCATTGGTTTTTCTGTATTCAGCCACACATGCATCCCTTTTCATTTTCTTCACCCTTTCACTCCTCTGAGTTGCATCAGTGCAGTCCACACCAGCACCTTACAAAACCTCTTCATTTTATCTTTATCCTCTGACCTACTGTCAACCCATCCTTTCCTTATATTCTCCTTTTCCTCTACTTAGTTTTATTTTATTTTATATAATCTGTGACTAATGCATTTCAAGTATGAAGTCCTTACTCAACCTCAGAACCTGTGTTTTGCATAAATTAAATCAGTAGCCAGGCAATGCAAACACATGAGTGCTAGCACAGAGTCCGGGATTCGAAGCACCTTCCAGTTAACATGGATACTTGGATTCAGGGTGTTTTTTTATTTTTTATAGCAGGTGTTGTGCTTGAAGTGAAGTTGCAGAATATATCATAACATTGTATAAAGGTAAAATAATTTAACTAGGGGTGTCATTCAGTAGATAGAAATCACAGTAGATAGAAAAAATCAGTTCTGGACAAGATATGGAAATATCTATAGGTACTGTAATATAAATATTCTGCTCTAAAATGTTTCTTTGAATAGATGTTAATAGATATTCATCAGTTAGATATTGTTTTCTTAATGAAGACATTTAGTACAATGAACATTTTAAATGTATTCGTCTCTAGGATTAATATATGGCATCAAATCTCTACAAATTTTTTTTTATAAAGAATAATAGCAATCATGAACGAATGGACAAGTCATGAAAAAAGGATGCCTTTTTTTTTGCCAAAACCTGATGCAAATCTGATGCAACAATAAATAAATAAAAATATTTTTTTCTGAGCAAATATTAATTTAATTGTAACTACTTTAATTAATCAGTATATCATCTAGTTCATTAGATTATGAAGTGATTATAAATGTTTAAGCGATTGAAAGCTTAATTACAGATCATTGGTGTGATCTTTTAAAGAGCCATATGTAAGATGGTGGCCAAAACTGGTACTGCAATCACTTTCAAATTACTTTAGAGCGGTGTATCCCCTCCCCCTCCCCCTGACTCGAGGTTGCCAGATAGGCTGCAGGATCCAGCACGAACGTTTGTAGCTGCAGCTGTGGTAACTAGAGCTGAGTTGGCAACCCGGATGCCGAAACACTACTGACTTCGTGATTGGTAGATAGCCAGAGGGTGGAGCTTCAGGCCAAAACACAAGATGACAAAAGGGCTGCAACTTCACTTTTTAAATGACAATATCCTACTGTTGTCAGTGATATAAGTATTTGAAATGAACATGATTTCTTAATGTCTAGTGACATATCAGGGCCATTTTATGATTAATTGAAATACATTTCTTACAAACAGCTCCTTTAAGTTACAGCTGGTCAGTAGAATGCTTGTTTTTTTGTTTTGTTTTTGCTCAAATACACATTTATCCAGTGCTGATGCATGGAAAGTGAGCTAGAGCTTTTAGCATTCTCTGCAGTAGTATGTTTAGCACTGGAATAATATCATAATATACTATGATATGCATAATCTGCTTTGGTTAGGAAAATGTTTTGTCAGTGTTATAAACCTCTAACTTCATTATTGGGTCCATTTCTTAGTGTGTTTTGAAACTGTGTCAGGTTGTGACAGCACACCACTGCAGTCTTGTTGAATATTTCATGCCCCTCTGTTGAATATGATGGCTCTGTTTACATCGGCAAATAAAAATAAAGGAGTGTGCCAGAGCCCTGCCCCATCCCGTATTATACTCTTACTTTCTCCACTGGTGACTATTTGATGGTTGTTGAATTCTCTTAGCTGCAATTTTTTAAAAATTTGATTTGTTTTTGATTTGTTGAAAATTACTACTAATTTCAGTTAAAATTGCTTAAGATCAGCATTTAGAGTGATGGATCATTCAGATCATTGAACATCTGCTTTCCGTACCAGCTGTTATTGTGTGGATAAAGAAAAGTCAAGAAGGGAGAGTGAGGTGGAGGAGGTGTCCTAGAGACTGTGTTCATGAAGCGCTTTGGATTTTGCATGCGTTAGTAAGGCAGACACTCTGCATTCCAATGATGAGGGGCTCCACACTCACACAGCACCACAGGGAAAGCAGAAAGTCTTTCTGCATCACAAATACGCTCAGCTGCCTGATGGTCTCTTGACGTTCACACACACTTCTTCATGCGCTCCAGCACAGGTATACTCATCTGGCCGATAGGATAGTTAGCATACATGCACACATTACAGATGCGCCCTGTCTCATAATGAGGTGAGGATGGCACCTCTACGTAATTTAAGGAATGTGTGTTTTGATCACCGGAGTGGTGCAGAGCAAGATGAACTAGTGACTGACACTAATGACATGCTGCAGGCGATGATAGAATGAAAATGCATGAGAAATGAGAGAAAAAAACAAAACACAAAAGTCTTATAATGTCATCTGCGGTTGCTGGTTCACTCTAGGGACAGGAGAGAAAATGTCAGATTGAAATCAACGTTTTCCCACAGCTGTTTCCTGCTTCTGAAATTACATAATTTCCAGACCAGGCAATAACATCAGGATAATGGCTATGACAGCTTCTAATGAAAGATGGAGGAGATCTGCCGATTACTTTTGTGTAAATCAATAATTCTCTTTGTATTGGTACAGGGAGGTGAAGTAATTAATTACCTTAATGACTGTACAGGATATTCATTTTTATCTGTTTCTTATACTAAATTAACAAAAGCATAAACAATTTTAACTGTCCTGTATAAACTGGTGTGAGTGAATAATAGAGAATGTCTTCAGTGTTTGTTAATTCTCAGCAAAATTTGGATCGGAATTGCTGTAATAGTGCCATAATATTGCTGATTTATGATTTTTGATTTATGAAGTCATAATACCCTGGTATTCTTTTAATATTGAAATGTTAATCGTTCAGTACCATGAATTCAAAATACCACTGTATTTTCATTCAATAGCATCACTTACCATGTTGCAGCGGCAGTATTTTTTGTAAGGAATATCCCAGGGAAGATCTAGCTTCAGTTTAACTCTACTGAGTTGTTTCTACACAAATTCTCATTAAATGCACCAATTAAATAATTTCCTTAATTTAAAATGAAACTAACAAAATGTTTTCTCTTTTCAGGAGTGTCTTTTAACAGTGTATATACTCAGATTTGGAGGGTGTTACTGCATCTAGCAGCTGATCCATTTCCAGACGTCTCTGATCTAGCCATGAAGGTTCTCAACAGCATCGCATACAAGGTACAGACAGTCCTTGGATCCTCATTACCCATTTTACTGTGCTTACTAGGGCTTGACATTAAGACATGGCAAATGTGGGTGGATTTCAGCAGTGGTGTGTAATGCATTTACTCCTACTAGCCACTTTGGCGGGTTGAATTTTATAGGCTATATAATATATACATTTTCAATTGTAGTCTTTTAAAAAAGGCATCTAAAATAACAACCTAAGTGCAATGTAGTGTTCTCAAAAATACAAATTTTTCAATATATATCGATACTGAAATATCTGAAACTCTTCCAATACTAATTTTCCTCAGAATAGACACACAATACCAACTCTCTCTACTCTTCGACAGTGAGTTGACACACAAACTGCCTCCCCTCACTCACTCGTTTCATTTGCTCAGGATGAATATTGTTGGTGTTACAGGGCTTGAATTTCGGCGTGAGATTGCACGTATTGCGCAGAATTTTACTCATTCCCTCAGATTTTGTGCTTACATCCAAACTGTGTGCACATAAAGCCACCTCTCAGTACTAAATTGAGTTATTTTTTGCTGCTTATTGACCTTAAACAGTCAAATACACACACAATAATGTCAAAATGCCAAGAATATTTATTGGCGAGTATACACGTAGACGCAGACAGTTATATCTTAGGTATATACAGGGTGGCCGCGGGTCCTTAAAAAGTCTTAAAATGTCTTAAATAAAGTTTTCCTAATAAAAGGCCTTAAATAGTATTAAAATGTCTTAAATTCAGATTCGATAGGTCTTAATATTTCTGGTCATGTTACCGCAAAGATTTCTCAGTCTGACGGACCTAATGTCCGTCAAATAACCAGTGAAGCATCGAATCGCCAGAATGATTCAGATTTTTTTACATAAACAGCTATTGATAATGATAATGTAGGCTTTTTCTGATAACGCTGTTGAGGCTCGTGCTGCTTGTCTCTGTGTCTGTGATAGATTTTATAGGAAGAAATCAAAACAAATGAGCATAACGGCAAACATAAAGAAACATACCGAGGTAAAAATTCAAAATGTTGAGTTTTTTATTTATAACATGTGATATAGCCTAGTTAAGTAACAGGGTTTCCTGCATAGAGAATTATGAGGCGGCGCCTCCGTCAAATTTCGTGCCGCCTCCGGCTCTCGACAATAACAAATAACTATGGGAATCCCCGAAAACGTGAGGATGATTCCGTTTTATTTCATTTAATGTAAGTGGCGATTGATAGCCAATAGTTGATAATAATATAGGCCTACCTAATGTACTGACGGTAACAATGTTGCGCTGTTGAGGCCCGCGCAGTTATTTATAACATATTATAGTTAAGAAACAATATATATAGGCTATACACACGACCAGTGAGCTGTTTTCCTGAATGCCATGAAGATTGAAACCGAGGCTGATTTCATAACAGTTCAATAAACAAATAGTTAAAATTAAGTCACTTACATTTTAGACGCAATGACTATTTTTGTTCTGTTTCAGCAGCGAAAATAGTTCCAAACAAAGATCACAGCAGAACCA
>FLSR01004883.1:5078229-5090927 GCA_900092035.1 Leuciscus waleckii | reverse complement strand
ATATACGCATGTAATATAATGTGTATTTCCATCACAGGTTTGGTCTTAAATTTCATTCAAAGTGGCATTAAAAAGGTCTTAAAAAGTCTTAAATTTAACTTGTTTATATCTGTAGACACCCTGTATATAGGTTATATCTCATATAATAAGTAGAGAAAGTCAAGTCACCTTTGTTTATATAGCGCTTTTTACAATACAGATTGTTTCAAAGCAGCAGAGTTGATTTCATTTTCATTTTAAAAATCATTAGTTATTAATTTAGTTAATTTATCTATCTATACAGCAGCTCTGTAGAAAACAGTGATGCCTCGTCCAGCTCAGTTCAGTTCTCATACATGGTGTCAATGCAGGCAGATCAGTAATATTGTTGAATATTAAGAAAGATAACGCATGTGTAACAGTTCAATGGATAATGGATCTGTGTGTCAGGTTTAAAGGTTTAAAGCCTAATTTACCTGCTGCCAAATTTTGAGATAATGTAAAAAAAATACAAGGCAGTTTTTTCCCCATGTTCAGTGAAAATGCTGAGTGGCTAATAACTTTGGAAAACCGCTGTCAAGCCCTGGTGCTATTTATACCTACTATATCTGCATATATTTATATTTAGTGTTACTTTATTTGCTTTTATTTGTTCCGGTCCAGAACATTTTGTGCTACAAGTATTGGAGAATAAAACATTGTCAGTGTCAAGTTTTTTCTGTTTGGCCGATATGTCGGAAGCGGGACTTTTATTTTGATGTCACTGAGAACACCAGCCCCTGAGCACACAATGCCCCCATTCACCGTCTTCATTAGTTTGCCATCTCTGTTTAACAGTTTTGTCTAATACGTACAGTATGGAAGCTTGTTTCCGCCGCAAAATAAAGATACTAAAAAGGTAATTGCTACTTTTTATGGCACAATTCTGACTTTCTCTCAATTGTGAGTTTACATCTCACAATTGTGACATTTGTTCTCAGAATTGCATGATATAAACGCGCAATTGTGAGTTATAAAGTCAAAATTGTGTGATACAAACTCCCAATTGCTTTTTATAAAGTCAGAATTGCAGGATATAAAAGTTTGATGTTTTTTTTTTTTTTTTTGATATAAAATTTTGATTTTTTTTTTTTTTTTTTGCGATTGCAAATTTATATCCTGCTCTTCTGACTTCTTTTCTCAGACTCAGACTTTCTCAGCCTGATTGCATTGTGCCAGTAAAAATTACTGGCCAATGGCGATTGAGCGTGCGAGCTAGGAGCGGAGCCATCCGCTATATAGCTCAGCGCTCATTGCCATTGCCTCTGAATATTTTTCATTCATGAAGCAAGTCTAAGTCTAATGACTAAATGTAAGTCTTGCAAGCATACCTTTCGCCTTTGATACGCTTTTAAGAGGATGCCACTTTCATTGCTGCTCTCCTTCCAACGTCTGGCAGAAACACAATGTCCATCAAGGAGGGTCGAACGCACGACGCATCTTTGGCTTTGGCCAGAGCCAGGATCCCGAGTTGTTCAGGAAACTGCACTCGGCCACAGACCTGGCGCTCATAAGGCTGACCCAACCAGAGATGAGGGCCTCTGAGAAAAAGGGCTGCAGCTCCTCCATCACGTTCAAGATCCTCCTCCGCTAAACATTAATCTAAGCACCAGGACAGATTGCCCACTGCAATCTCCTCTGGCTCGAGGATGGGCCCAGAAACAGCTGTGAGGCCCATGTCCAGGCAGTACAAGTACCCCAAGAGGCAAGGACCTCACCCAAGTAAGCCTGAGCCTGAGCTTCAGCCTCGTTCCTGGTGGGAATGGTCAAATGAAGAGACCGTCACAAAACTTGGACAGTGAGCTGCCAGGCAAAAGGGTTCGCCTTGCTGTGTTGCACCCATCTGTTCCCTTGCCGGTTGCAGGCTACAGTAGCCTGCGAGGCGTAATCCCTGTTCATTCTCTCGTTCCCAGCATGAGTGTTCCCCAGGTGCACTGTGGTGGTCTAGCTCGTGCAGGGACTGTCAGTGTCTCCCCTTAAAAGAGAGCTGCGCCCTGTTTCCAGGCAGCGAGCAGCTTGAGATACTTTCCGAGTTGCGTGCACTTCCAGTGGTGTCAGAATGGGTAGGGAACACAATCCCAAATGGTTATACACTTCAGTTTGCATGCAGACCACCCCACCAGCGGATTACTTACAGCAGTTTGTCTAGTTGGTCACAAGACTGTTTTGAGTGTGTCGCGGTGTGTGCAGTCAAAGAAAAAACAACAAATGTAATTGTATGTTTTTCTGATGCAAGACATTTATTTTGAAAGACGTGTCTGAAAGCTGTTGTCACTTCTGACAGATGAAGTTTAAGAGTGCCTGAGAAAAACGTGTTGCCTGATTCAGTATCTACAGTCAGATGAGATGTTGTCAGGATATATGTCGTGTCATTTTTCTAACGTTATTTTCTAACTTGTTACAAAATAAAAAATCTCTCACCTCAGAATAACAAACTTTCCTGCCCTGTCAGTCATTGTACTGATGCCCGTGACACTCTTCAATTCTGCGCACATAATGTGGCAGAGCGCACTTTATTTTATAATTGATTCATTATAAATAAAGTGCAAAAGAAATTACGAGCATACAACGTCGTAGTTATGTTATCAATTAGCAAGTAATGAAATGACCAAAAAGTACCAATAAATTACGTAACTGGTTCGTCGTGTGTTAGCTGGAAAGGATTTCAGGTATATTGTCCATTCTATTCATCAGGATTAGTTTCCATATGTTGGAAATGGGAATTTTCAATTCTTTAGCTATTTTCTTACAGCCACGTTCTATTTTGTGTAGCTCAACAATCTTTTGCTGCTCATCAGAACTATATTCTTTGGTTTAACTCATTGTGATGAATGATTAAGGGAATTTGGCCTTTGTGTTTCCTCATATTTGTACTCCTGTGAAACAAGAAGTCATAGCTAGACAATTTCATATTCCTAGTCACCCTGGTGTGCTAAAAAAATGTAATATTAATGAGAATATATTGCTGACCTGACGATGCATGAGCATTTTACGACGGCAGGCCAGCTTGCAGCACTTGGACGACTGCAAAGTCAAAGTGGCACATAAAATGCCTAGAGCTGAAGGCAGTATCTTTTCTTCCTTCTATTCGTGAAGCTCTTGTTTGGGCAGACAACACAGTGTTTTTTTTTTTCTTCGTATATATCAATCACCAAGGGGGTATTCGATCTCACCCGCTTCAAAGGCAGGCAGAACGTTTCCTCTTGTGAGCGGACAGGAACCTCCTATCGATACAAGCAGTCCATGTCCCCGGCCGTCTGAATTGCGGCCCAGATGTGCTGTCCAAAGGTGGGACAGTTGACGGAGAATGGAGGCTGCATCCTCAGATGGTCCAGGTAATTTTGAGCCTGTTTGGGGAAACGGATGACGAATTGTTCGCCTTGGAGTAAATGCGCATTGCCCATTGTTCTTTTACTGATTAGTGCTCCCCTAGAAGGGTATGCGTTATCAAGCCGCTGACGCAAAACGGTCAAAATCATGCCACCGGTGCTGCACAAGATCAGGGGGGAATAGGAGACTGTGCTACTGGTCGCCCCGAACTGGCCAAACCAGCCATGGCTTCAAGAGCAAGTGGAATATCTGTTGGCTCCCTGTTGCCAGTTCCACTACAGGGGGACCTGTTGTCTCAAGTGTTGGGTACTGACACCCCTGGCCAGAGCAATGGAACCTGCATGGCTGGCAGGTCAGTGAGATGGGCGGATATTGAATGTGCAACAAAGGGTCTTGGATTCGATTGCTGAAGCAAGAGCCCCGTCAACCAGATGCCTTTACACTCTGAAATGGAAAGTCTTTGTGTCCTGGGGTGTAAAGTGAGAAAATTAGGACCCATCAACTTTAGGACCCTGTGTCTGTCATTTTGTAATTTCTACAGGACTGTTTGGATAACGGGCACACACCATCCACTCTAAAGGTGTGTGTAGCTGCCATTTCAGTTTTTCATTCAGCCATTGATTATTGCTCAGTAGGGAAGCACAATTTAGTAGCAGGGTTTCTCAGAGAAGCGAGACTGCTGCATCTTCCTCATCCTAACCTGGTACCCATCTGGGATTTGTCTCTGGTGCGTAGCGCACTTTCCAAGCCACTTTTCCAAGCACAGGTTTGTGCATGCAACGGTACTGAAAGTGCTCTCATTTAAGACTGCACTTTTACTCGCTCTGGCATGTGTGAATTGAGTAGGTGATTTATATGCTCTGTCTATAGACACTGCTGGTTTGGAGTTTGGTAAAGATGACTAAATGGTCAGACTGACCACGGATGTGCGCCCAAAGTTCTGTCTACATCATTTAGAGCACAAGTTATAACGCTGCAAGCGTTTACTATTTTCTCCTCAGGAGGCTGCATCCTTTATGTCCCATCCATGCTTTGCATGCTTATATGGACAGATGTAGTCATTTTAGGCTGACAGAGCAGTGTTTGTCTGTTTCCGAATTTGCATTAAGGTCCGCCTCTTTCAAAACAACGTTCGTCTCACTGGATTGTAGAAGCTAAAGCGTTAGCGTATGCTTCTAAAATTGAGACTTGTTCCAATGTAGTTCATGCTCACTCTACTAGGAGTATGGTTTCTTCATTGGCCTGAAATGAAGGGATGTCTATTCAGGACATTTGTTTGGCGCAGGTTGGTCTTCTCAGAACACCTTTGCTAGATTTTACAACCTTCAGATTCCCTATTTTGCACCTCATGTTTTGGTTGTGCTGAGCGATGTAAGCTGATTTGCTATTTGTTGTTTTCACAGCTGTCCAAGCCCTTCCCTGTGAACTGTGTGGTTTCAACTACGTCCGGTACCAAGCTCTGATCTGATACACCGGTTTGGTCACTTTGATTGGAGTATTTATTCCTTGCCTTAGCTAAGCGCTCAAGTTATTCTTGGCCTTGACATGTGCCTGTGTGTCGACTTATGCTTAGTGATAGAAGTCACTTGTTTATTTCATCAGTTTGTTACTTTATGAGTTTATTACCCTTGAAGTCAGCTCCTCGCCCTGTTATAGGCTTGTCATTCTTGTCTTGTCTTATTTATACAGCACTGTTAAAAATAACCAAAGGTTGACCAAAGTGCTTTACATAAAAATTCAAAAATAAGAACACATAACAGTGCTGTATAAAACAAAAACATATAAAACACTAAATTTAACCATTATATGCTACCAACATTAAGTGAGCTTTCAGCAAATTCTTAAACATCTACAAAGATTTGACGGACCTGATGGATAACGGCAGCTCATTCCACAGTCTCGGCCCTATTACTGCAAAGGCTCGATCACCTTTATGTAGGTGATTTGTCCTTGGTACTACATGAACTTTTTGATTTTCTGAGCATATTGTTCTGGAGGGATTATACAGGATCAAAAGGTTTGCTAAATATGGTGGGGCATGGTTATTTAAAGATTTATACACAAACAATGAAATGTTGTACCTAATTCTAAGATGGACAGGGGCCCTTTTAGAGAAGCTGATACAGGGTAATTGATTCGCGTTTCTATACCCTTTTTAAGAGCCTCACCACAACATTTTGCAACAATTGTTGTCGAGACATAGATGCAGCGGTGATACCAGAATACAGAGAGTTACAGAAATCCAGATACAGAAATGGATTACTCTTTCAGAATCTGCTTTTGATAAAAAAAGGTCCTTGACCTTAGTCTCCTTGACCAGCAAATAATGTCCCCTAGAAATACAGGTTGAATGGCAGTAGGAGTCTTAAAAGTGATAGGCATATGATCAGAGAAATGAGTCTCTCAAACATTTACATTGTCAATTTGCAGATTATGAGTTAAGATCAGATCTAACATGTGGCCTAGTTTGTGGGCAGATCTTTTTAACCCATTGTAGCAAATCAAATGATTCAATCAAATAAAAAAAAATTCACTTGAAAACGTGTCATTTCCACAACAAATATGCGCATTAAAATTACCCAAGAGTAAAAAGCGGTCATATTTTGTAGACATTTCACTCAAGAGATCAGAGAATTCAACAATAAAACTCTTTTTCGTAGGCCAATGCACTAAAGCGACCGTAACAGGGTTTGTAGATGTGATTTGAAACCGTTGTAGTTTGAAACTCTGCAGTGGTTCAGCCAAGAGTAACTGACATTGAAAGGCTTTTTTGTATATAGCTATTAGTCCTCCCCCACACCCAACGGGCAAGTTGATGCATACATAGCCCTCAGGCAAAAGTTCAGATAGCGATGATGAGTCTCCTAACTTTAGCCAGGTTTCCAATTTGAAGAAGTCCAGTTCATTATTCAGAATAAATTAATTCAGAATAAAAGTTTTGTTTACTAACAAATGGGCATTTGTCAGAGCTAGCTTTTTTGGTGTTAAATCCTTAACAGGAGATTTCTCACGGTGAAAATAGTGGATATTCCTAAGATTCACACCTCTCTCCTGAAAGTGTGGTGGAATAAACCTTTGGGGAACCCCCAGAGAACTCGACACCACCGGTTGAATCCAGCCTCATGCCCGAAACAATCCGGTCACAGCAACGGCCAGAGGCAGTGAAGAAATCAGGCTTGTCGACTCACGACTAGATGTCATCAGCATCTTTAATTTAACAGCAATGTCACCACAACATTATCTTTTCCAGTGTAATTAGTTTCTTTGCTCTTTCTTTATCACTGTATGTAGGCGATCACTGTTTGTTTGTTTGTTTTTACTTAGGCTAGTAATAGTTTTATGTGATATTGGAAATACAAGATACAAGAAATAACTATATCATGATATATATTGTTATCATGAAATAAAATAACTTTTGATCATTTCGCCCAACCATGGTACATACGTATCAAACTTCCATTGTTACCTCAGTACTTTTTTGTAAGAATTCAGAAGTGAAAGTCCACAAATTTGCAGGCCTACATACTACATCTGAGACACCTGCTACTGTTAAACTTTCCACATTCAGCCCTTTGTTATTGAGCAAATGCGATTAAAAAGAAACTGCTCTCAGTGGCCTAGTAATGTGAGCAGCAGCTCTGAGAGGCTGCCTTAATTTAAGAAGGCAATAACCACCGCTGACTTCTGTCTTTCAATATTAAGCCGTGTCAGTCCCCAGCTGAGGCTCCTCATCAATGGCCTATGGATCCCTACCCACATGTTGCACAGCGTTAGCACTTAATACTCTACTAATGAATTAGCCTGAGCTGAAAGAGCACTACACTATTCTACTCACCAACTGTTCGTCTTCCATATGCTGCATTGTGCCAGTGTATCAGATAAAACTAGTGACACTACTAACTTTACTACATTGTAGCATCTGGACCAATCAGACACACAATTATTTATTATGTAATGAATAATCCAACAGACGTCTAAATACTGTAACAAGTAAAGCTCCAAGTAGGCCCAAGCAGACTCATAGATGTCTGTTCTCCCACTGATCATTATCAGCTTTTACTCCCCATCCAGTAACTAGTGGACCTCAGACACATTCCAGTTGGGGCAAAGTAGCCACATGCAAAACCAAAAGAATGCGAACGCATTACTCTCACTTCATTTCCCTATGAAACACACATAATGCCCATAAAAAAGGACTCTTACCCAGTCATTCATAGAAAACCTATGAAGGAACAGGCATGTTTCCAGAACATTTTGTGTATGATTATAGTTTGTTTTGTACTGTATACTGTTTGATGCATGCTTTATGATATAATTATTAGATAATGTACCCTTTACTTATTCAGTTGTATAATCACTTGAGACATGCACAATTTTGTATCCAATTTCCCTATTTGATCATACATTATTTAATAGTGTTTTGGGCTATGTATTAATCCTGGAATGACCATGTTATTATTACTTGATTAATCAAATCGCATATATATTATTCTTGGTATCTACGAATTTGTATTTTTGATGACCTACATGATCTTGTATATTATATGTTGATACCTATGCAACATATTAGTGTTACAAGAATCTTTAATAGTTTCTGCATTAACACCCAATCCAGTTACATATGCAAATTGCCATGCTCAAGACGAAGGATCGTAAAACTTTCCCTCCGAAAGCTTACGTTACCATTGACTCAATGTCACATGGAGGAGTGTCATCCCCCACAAATTAAAGGGCACTTTCGGAGTGGCCACCCTCTCTCTTGCTGCTTTTCCTGGTTGCTAAAAATAGTTTCTGAGAGTTGATAGATGACCAATACTGTGTGTTCGCTGGACGAACAGATTAATTGATTGTAATGATAATTTAGCTACATCAAGTTAATTCGATTAACTGATCCATATATATATACAGTATTAACAAGTTATGATTAATTATTCATATTTCCCTTTTGAGATAATTTGCTACAACATTTTTTAGTTGCTGTCTTCAAAATAGTTTAACTTGTCCAGTAACAAATTACTTTTTTCCAACATGTAGCAGTGTATCAGCTGTTTTTAAAAGGTTAGTTCACCCAAAAATGAAAATTCTGTCAGTAATTACTCACCCTTATGTTGTTCCAACCCCGTAAGACTTTCGTTCATCTTCGGAACACAAATGAAGATATTTTTGATAAATCTGAGAGCTGGCTCACCCTTCATAGGCTGCTAGGTAATCGATATCTGCCATCCCAGAAAAGTTAGTAAAGACATCGTTAAAATAGTCCAAGTGACTACAGTGGCTCAACCTTAAGTTTATCAAGCGATGAGAATACTTTTTGTGCGCAAAAAACAAAACAAAAATAACGACTTCATTCAACTATTCATTTTCTTCTGTGTGGGCCTCTGAGTGAGTTCACGTAGTGTAACAGCGCAGCGCTTCTGGGTTGTACGTCAGAACGTAGGCTCACTATTGGCCAGCATCACACACATGGCCAGTGTTGGCCAATAGTGAGCCTACGATCTGACGTACAACCCAGAAGCGCTGCGCTGTTACACTATGTGAACTCAGAGGCTTCTTAAAGGGGTGGTTGATTATGATTTCACTTTTCTAACGTAAGTTAGTGTGTAATGTTGCTGTTTGAGCATAAACAACATCTGCAAAGTTACAACGCTCAAAGTTCAAAGCAAAGGGAGATATTTGCTTTTAAAGAAATCGCTTTTTAAGGACTACAACAAAGGGCTGGTAGGGACTATTCAACATTCCTCACGGGTTAGTGACATCACCAACCCTAAAATTTACATAAACCCCACCCCCGGAACACGATTTATAGATTATCAAGACGGAATATGCTAATCAATGACTAGAAGATAACACACATAAGCTACATAAATTCATCACCTAACCATTCAGAAACGTCGTGTTGCATTCTACATGTTGTCACTTCTTCTTGAGTCTCTCCATCATTGTCTGAATCCGGTTTGAACATAAAAGGCTAAACGTTTTTGGAATTTTCAGTGCATGTCTGTGTGAGTGCAAGCTGTTGAAGCTCCGCCCTCTGTGCTGGGAGCAGCAGCTCATTTGCATTTAAAGGAACAGACACAAAACGGTGTGTTTTTGCTCACCCTCAAAAATGACAATTTTAACATGCTATATAAAAATATCTGTGGGGTATTTTGAGCTAAAACTTCACATTCACACTCTGGGGACATCAGAGCTTATTTTACATCTTGTGAAAGGGCATTATACCACCCCTTTAAAAGTGCTTCTTCAACATTGCATTGCTCAAGGGTTTCCAGAAGTTTAACTTAACTTCTGTACATTAACTTAACAACAGTGGAATACACTTTATATGGCCACATTTTTTGGTTTCCATTTATGTGAGTTCATGTAGGTTCATATGAATTTTGAGGCAAACATCTTCCAGAATTTACTCTAAAAATGTGCTTTCCTGACTGTGTCATGTGCATCACCTTAGAAGTGGTTTCAAATGTTGTTCTCAAGGGTATGCGAGACTTCACTAATCAGTAGATTTGTCATCACATCTCTTTCGAGCTGGGGTTTTTGATTTCCAGAAAACACTCTCACTTTGACGTCATCTATCATAAGAAAGCTGTAGAGAGACATATTGTGTACACCATGCTGGGCTATGTTTTTAAATTGAATCTTTACAGTGTCTCTATAATCTCCTGTTACAGAGTTTGAACTGAAGAGAGGGGAGGGGTAGACAGAGTTCTGAAAATTATCTGACAAATTATCAGACACTCTGGCTTGATTTCTTGGGGCTGCTTGCATCACGTCTACATCAGCTTGAGCCCAATTGCAGCCAAATGACTAACAATGGCTTCTAGATTTTTGAAGCATGGGTTTGAAGGTTTTTTTTTTTTTTTTTTTTTTAACAAACACTTTTTTTTTTTTAAAATTTTTTAACTAGACACTGATTGATGTTAAAAAGTCTCTAAACCATGATTGCAGAACTTTTCGAGGTTGTTTGAGCAGAGGGTCATGTTGTAAATTTCTACAGTAATAATCAAACTCAGCTTGTTTTGTCTTTGACCTTTCTTAAGTTCCGGAGCAGCAGGTGACGATGAGTGATTTGTCACGCTGACATTTGTGCAGTGGTACTCAGATAGACCTGCTGAGTCCAATCAGTGCAAAATAACACACACACACAAACACACACCTTTGAGCCTGTTCTGACTGACTGATTTACTAGTACTAAAAGTACAGTATATACTTCACTGGTGATGGGAAAGTGCATCTCCTAAAGATGTAGAAAGACAATATGCAGCATTGAGAGTGTTGCACTACTACAATATACCACTGCATCTTGTTACTACAGACCTCTTTGTTGTTTTGCTATAGTGTTTGTTTTAATAAAGTCTCAGAAAGATCCCTCAGAAACTTCTATTGGCAATATTAGGCAATATTTATTATATATGTTTTGAACTTTTAGGAAAGCAATGCATCCCAATAACATTTTATAACTTATCCAGGATTTTTCGTGTGTACATTTATTTAAGTGTATTGAAACTCAATTTCACTTGAGAATCAGAAAATATGAGCTTATATTTTGTTTTTCATTGATTGTTCTGTGCACAAACATAGTGTTGTTTAATGATACTTCACCCTCTATACCACTGAGGTGCCTCAGCTTTTATCGTTCTCACCAGTTCTTAGATTAAATAATACAAGAAATTTGGATTTGGAGTAAAAAAATAAATAAAAAAAATAGCAGGAAACTATGAAATTATGTATTTGTGCAAACTACATAAATAAACAGATATTAGCTTTTCCAAACACTAGTGATCTACCTATAGAGGCAGTATTTTGGGACATCATAGGCGTGCTTACAACACATGGCTTTTCCAAAAGATAAGTATCTTAATTATGCTGCTTCCTTAGCTAAGTGCATTGTTTTAGCCAAATTAAGGCAGCATCGCATATATCCTTTGTGCACAGGACAATACCAAAATGGATTGTGACAAGCTTGGTCAAATAATATAATAAAATCTATAAAATAATCTTCTGATTAAAAAATCTTTGTGTAATTATTTTACCCAATGTTTTTGTGTGATGCATTTATATTTTTTAAAGCTACGGGTGTATTAGACAGCCTTTAGCCTTTGTGATGCCTCACTTTAGAGGACACCTACAGTTTTAGGATGCTGCCTATGAAGGCAGTAGGTAGATTTTGTCTCTATTTTATGGGGGTTGTACAATGTTAATAAGAAAATAAATAAATGTATTTATTTTTATCTAATTTATTTGGTCGTATGATCTCTATCTCCTGAGTCTTTTTCACTGATTTTGTTTACATTTCAATAATCCACATCATATCTTTTCTCTCTTGATATTCATATCTGTTTTTCTTTTTAAATTAATGAATCTGTGGGACACAAACACAAGCATTTTAATGTTTGATCTGCTGCCCAAACACACAATAACTTTATTTCTGTCTACTCAGTCATGATGAATCTGTCTCTCTTTCACTTATCTGCAGGTTTTAGCATAAAAATCAGATTAGACCATCTCTCCAGATGGTGATGAGAGGATGGAATTGTTAACTATATTTTGATGAAGCAAATAAGTCAACTTTCTGGGTTTTTGTAGACAGCATTGTTTCGGATTTTTACCCTTTAAGGTTGCGATAAGAGTTTTGAGGAAGAGTTTTGCTGATGCTTTTATCTCTAGGATTGCAGGTAAAACAGACATGCATTCTCTATATATGCATGCATTAACTGTATTGCATTTTACTTGCAGTCCTACAAGGCCACCAGAAATTATTTTTGTTTCAGTGCTTAGCTATCAAACCTTGAAATGGGACAGTAGTCACCGCTGGTAGATGGGATTTTTGTTGCTTTTAAAGAATAGCAGAGATCACACCACGGGCCCTATTTTAACTAAGTGCATGGTCTAAAGCAGGGGTCACCAAACTTTTTTCTCTGGGGGCCACATTATCGTTCCTGACTGTGATGGGGGGCCGGGGCCGGGTCAGCTATATAACATAGAATTGTATGACCCAGACCAAAATGACCACCAGCAGGCCTCATTGTGTAGTAGAGATTACTAGCCTGGCACAGCCATCCCCACTACTATATCCACACTTCTATATCAACACTTGATTCCTGGCACATATTTGTTTATCTTTACTAGTGGTTTGCAAAAGTTGTAATCGAGTCTTCACACTTTTTTTTTATTAAAGTTATTCTTCACAAATAATTGTTGGTCCACTGTTCTTTGAAAACTCTGCACTCTGTTTTAGGGGTGGAACGGTACACAGAAGTCACAGTTCGGTTCATACCTCGGTTCAGACATCACGGTTCGGTACGAGTTCGGTACAATGGAGGGAAAAGCAAAACAAAAATGCAGAAGGC
>FLSR01004883.1:5040712-5056542 GCA_900092035.1 Leuciscus waleckii | reverse complement strand
TAGGTGAAAGAGGCTCTATGTGATGGGATTTATTTGACCTTGGTGTCTCGAGGCCGCTAGCAGACGGTCGGTTTATCCAGTCTGTCTGCTTCCTGACCTGAGCCCCAGATTGTCATGTTTGAGCTCTAAGACTATGAGCCATATTACTGGAGAGAAGAGCAGCACCATCCCAGGAGGGATGAATACCATCTCTTTTCAACAGGTCAGGTTTGCCCCAAAAGCTTTTCCAATTGTCTATGAATTCTATATTATGTTGCGGACTCCACCGAGACAGCCAACCGTTAAGCGAACACAATCTACTAACTATCTCATCTCTCCTGCGAACAGGAAGGGGGCCAGAGGAAATTACAGTCCTTGACATCGTACTTGCAAGTTCACACACCTCTTTAATATTAATTTTGGTGATCTCCGACTGGCGGAGTCGAACATCATTAGTGCCGGCATGAATAATGATCTTAGAGAATTTACGATTAGCATTAGCCAGCACTTTTAAATTTGCTTTGATGTCAGGCGCTCTGGCTCCCGTCAAACATGTGACTATGGTGGTTGGTGTCTCTATTTTCACGTTCCGTGTAATAGAATCGCCGATAACTAGGGCACAATCATTCTCAGTGGGTGTTTCACTGAGCGGGGCAAATCGATTTGTTATGGTAATCGGAACGGAAGAGTGGTTTTTAGATCCGCGACTAGAGCGATCCCTCACTGTCACCCATTTGCCCGGCTGCACAGGCTCTACTTCAGCCGGAACCGACTCATGTAAAGTGTTCAGTATGCTATGCACATCCAAAACATCTGAAGCTCTAGCACTCTTACTATCCTCAATTAAAGTTTGGATGCGTGTTTCTAATTCTGAAATCTTCTCTGTCAACCTAACTGTCTCCTTACATTTATCACATGTAAATCCTATATTGTCGACAGAGAAGGCTATGCTAAACATGTGACATGAAGTGCAGGTGACAATAGCAGGACAAGACATTACTCACCGTGTTTGTTGAGTGATTCTTACTCACCTGAGCTTTTATGAACTCAAAGGCGCGGGCGCGCGAGAGAAAAATAAATAAATAAAAATACCTGAGCGCACGGTTGGCGCGTTAGCAGGCTAGCGAATTACTAGCGTTTTGTGCTAGTAGTACTAATAACAAAAGCTAGCGATGTCAGTTTAATCTGAGATGTTGGGTAAAATGTAGTAGTATAAACAACTAGAAATGGTAGTAAAAGATGGTTCAAAACAAAGAAATACAAGGCTAAGACGGAGCTTACAGCACCGAAGCAAACAAACACACTCACAGCAGGCAGCGAGGCAGACAGGAGAACAGTCGACTAAACAGCGAACAGTCTGGACACAAGTTTGAGATGTGCATGATGGATAATAAAGATCTAAGAAAGCTTTTTCAGTGCAAAATGAGAAATCTGTCTTGAGTGAGAAGAACTCTATTCCAGTCCATTAGAGTGATGGGTGTGATAAGTGCATGTTGCTGGTGACTTGACTGTGTTTACTTGTAAGGATATAAAAACTGCTCGGGAGGAGACCCTTTACTGTGACAAATTCACATGCTTCATTTCCATTGAAAACTCTTAAGTCATTAAGATATTGATGTGGAGCCCCAGAGCTCCAGAAAAAAAGACAGCTGTATTTCTTACTTTGCTTGAGGAGCTTGGATGTGGGTTTGTGTCATGGGATCTGCCTGTTCCCAGAGCTCCTATCTGGAAGACTGGGTCAATAAGGGCTAATTAGCTCGAGCTCTGATTTTCAGCTCTGTGTGTGCATACATGGACACTTTATTTAACTTGTTGAGCAGTTTCCTCATTCTTACAAGGTTTTTTTAATTTATTTTTATATTTTTTTTTTGTCAACTCAAGTAAATTTTATCTATATAGCGCTTTATACAATACAGATTGTTTCAAAGCAGCTTTACAGTAAACAGGAAAATAATGATCAATGATGCAAACAATTCAGTTCTGCAATAAAGCAGCTCTAAAAAGACAGCGTCATTTTTCAGCTGAAGTGTTGATTAAGTTGTTTAAGACAATAACTGTGTAAAGTTAATGAGATTAGTTAAGCTTAAGCACCTTAGGAGAAAACAGTGATGTCATCATCCAGCTCAATTCAGTTCTCATCCGATAGTGTTAGTGCAGTCAAAACAATAATATTGCTGAATTTTAAGTGTCCCCAATTAAGCAAGCCATGGTAAGAGAATGCCACAAAGCGATGACAAAACAAAACCTTGGGAGAAACCAAGCTCAGTCGGGGGATCAGTCCTCCTCTGTCCAAATGAACAAGCATCATGTGATTTAGGATTCCTTCTGCTTGAAGATCACATTACATCACACTGGCATATGGAGGGAGGGGGAGATGTAGCCGGCCTTAAGGGTCTGTTCAGAGGGCTTGTCTGGTTCTTGTGGTCTTTGCTGAGGATCTATACCGATGGCTGGCAAGTTGACAAGGTCTTCACTGGGGATCTGTCTGTAGGGCTCGTCTAGTTGTTGTGGTCTCTGCTGACATCCAGGGCTACATTGTGGTCATCTCTAGGTGCAGGTTTACAATCTGGTCTGGATACAAACCGGATCTGGCTGACTTTGGTAACCTTGGGATAAGAATGAGACCGACAGACAAATATTAGCCTAGATGCCATTTCTATTTAGATGAAACGAGACATCGGATGTTATGGGAAGTGTTCCTGGTTCCAGTTGACCTAACGATGCAGCCTAACAATCCTTTAAGGGATTTGAATTATAGAAATGTGATAGTGTGTTATGTGTTTGCTAGGTTAAAGAGATTGGTCTTTAATCTAGATTTAAACTGACAGAGTGTGTCTGCCTCCCAAAGTCTTTGAGGAAAGGGACCATCACCCACAGTCGATTTTGATATTCTAGGTATTATCAACTGACCAGAATTTTGAGACTGCAGTGGATGTGAAGGACTATAAAGTGATAGGGGCTTGTTCAAGTACTGTGGAGCTAAACTGTTCGGGGCTTTATGAGTGATCAGCAAGATTTTTAAATGTATACAGTGTTTAATAGGGAGCCAATGCAGTGTTGACAGAACCTGGCTAATATGGTCACATCTCCTGGTTCTAGTAAGAACTCTAGCGGTTGCATTTTGGACTAGCTGGATTTTTTTCTTTAAAGCCTGCAGGGCAATTGTAAAGCATTACAATAATCTAGCCTTGAGGTCATGAATGCAATAATTAACTTTTCTGCATTTGACTTTAGAGCATATGTAGTAATTTACAGATATTTTTCAAATGAAAAAATTTGGTTTTACAAATGCCAGAAATGTGGCTTTCAAATGAAAGATTGGTATCAAAGAGCACATGCAGGTTCCTTACTGATGACGAAGACACATCCATCAAGAGTTTGAAAGTATTCTAGGTCATTATGAAGATAAGCGTCACAATCCTCACTATAATATTATTATTACTATTATAATAAAAATTCTGTATTATACAAGCTAATGGCGCTTTTCCACTGCATGGTACGGTACGGCTCGGTTAGGTACGGCTCGCTTATGGCGCATTTCCACTGCATGGTACGGTACGGTACGACTCGCTTCGGCTCGCTTTAAATGGTACCACCTCTGTTGAGGTTCCAAGCGTACCGTACCGATACTAAAATGTGACGTGAAAACACTGCAGATCACTGATTGGTCAGACAGAATCATCACTACCAGCGTCTTGTATTTACGACACGAGACACTAAACCCGCTAGATTTAAATAGCCAGTAGACAACAGCCAACGCTGTAGCACCTGTTTTAAAAGTATTTGCTTAAAAAAAAAAAGAGTATAAACTTCAAAAAAGAAACGGCTGAATCGTGGTCAGTGGACGAGGTGCAGACATTCCTCTCGTTGGTTGCCAAGGAGCGGATGGGGAAACACGGAATGAAAAATTCGCATTTAATATGATGATGTCATGGCAGTAGAGACGGCAACTATAACGATCAGTCCCACCCACTTTGAAGCGGTACTACTGCAGTGGAAAAGCAACCGAGCTAAAGCGAACCGAACCGTTACAAAGCGAACCAAACCGTGCCGTACCGAGCCGAGTCGTACCACGCAGTGGAAAAGCGAAGCGAGCCGAACCGTTCCGCGCCAAGTCGAACCGTACCGAGCCAAACCGAGCCGAACCGAGCCGTACCATGCAGTGGAAAAGCGCCATAATAGTGTTTATATTTCATTAAACTTAAGTGAGGCATAAACTCACAATCTTAATTTATAATTTAACAATTAATGTAAGAGAAATGGACTGAATGTTGTATTAAATTTGTATAACTGATTTAACATTTTTGATGTATGTATCAGCATGAAAACTAACACCATGTTTCCTAATTTACAGGGTGAAAAGCAATGGTCCTAGTTCTGAGCCTTGCGGTATTCCATAATAAAATTGTGATCAATATTATACCTCTTCATTTACTGCTACAAATTGGTGACAGTCAGATGAATACGATTTGAGCCATGGCAGTGCAAGTCCACTAATGTCAACGTAATTGTTGTCTATTCAGAAGAATGCTGTGGTCGATAGTATCAAATGCAGCACTAAGGTCCAGTAACACTAATAGAGAGATGCAATCACAATCAGATGAATAAAGTAATTTATGGTTATGAGCTGTGGGTCATGACTGAAAGTACAAGATCCCGGATACAGGCGGCCGAAATTACCTTTCTCCGCAGGGTGGCTGGGCGATCCCTTAGAGAAGGGTGAGAAGCTCGGTCACTCGGGAGGAGCTCAGAGTAGAGCCGCTCTTCCTCCACATCTAGAGGAGCCAGCTGAGGTGGCTCTTGCATCTGTTCTGGATGCCTCCTGGACGCCTTTCTAGGGCTGGAGGGATTATGTCTCCCGGCTGGCCTGGGAACGCCTCGGTATTCCCCCGGAAGAGATGGAGGAAGTGTCTAGGGAGAGGGAAGTCAGGGCATCTCTGCTTAGACTACTGCCCCCACGACCTGGCCCCGGATAAGCGGAAGAAGATGGATGTAACTCTAATGAGAGCAGTATCAGTACTATGTTACAGTCTAAATCATGACTGGAAATCCTTGCCGATACCATTTTTTTTCTAAAAAGGAACATAGCTGTGAACATACATTTTCTAGTATTTTTGAAAGAAAGGCGAGATTGGAGATTGGAGATCGGTCTGTAGTGAACTAATTATTTAGGATCAAGTTGCGTGTTTTTTTAATAAGTGGCTTAATAACAGCCAGCTAGAAATTTTTGCTTATCCTTATGACAATGATGAATCAAGAAGAGGATCTATGACTCTGGAAGCATCTCTTCAGTAGCTTAGTCTGTATAGGGTCTAACATACTGTACATATTGTTGATTTTCAGGATTTAACAAGTTTAGACAATTCTTCTTTCCCTATAGCAAATAATAAATGTAATTGTTCATCAGGGGCTCTTTATAGCACTGTCTGATGCAATACTGTAGCAGATGGTTGCATGGTTACAATTTTCTCTCTTATAGTATCAATCTTATAAGTAAAGAAATTCATAAAGTCATTACTGGTGTGAAACTAGAGAGTGTGAGAGATCAAAGTTTTTTACACAATTACTTAGTTTCTGTACTCACAACTGTCAAAACCAGGTTAATGTCTGTAATTATATGTGTTTATGGTTTTAAACAAGATGACCCTTTTGGTGCTTCATTATTTGAAAATGTAATTTATTTATCTCTCTTTCAGATTCCAGAAGAGCATGATTTGGAGAGTCAGGTTCGTAAGGAAGGGAGTGGAGATTCTTACGTAACGCTCGTGTACGCCGACAAAGCCAACACATCACTCAGAGAGGTAGAACTCCAGAATGTGTTATATACTGACAGCAAAGACTACTTGCATTATCATTCATTAATATATTTAGTTTTGTAACTTGTTATATTACTTGATATTTCACAAAATGTTTCAAATGAAAAAAGTTTGTTACACTGCAAAGGCAGCATAAAGCAGCATATATTCCTTGAAAATGCATTTAAACAGGCGCACAAGGGAATTACTTTTGCTGAAATAATGTTCAACATTAATTGCGGAAATAATCGTATAAAATTTGTTTTAAATATGGAAATATGAATACAGAAACAATATGAATATAGACTTTAGAAAGTTCTAAATACAAATATGAAACTAAAATATATGCTCTTATGAAAACAAGTATAAAGCTGCACTCATGCTGCATTTCATTTACGCCTAACCAAAGCAGCATCAAGAGCCACTTACACTAGGGCCTGAGGTGGAGAACAACTTGGACAACGAATTGTATGCAGCTTTATTACGTATACACAGAATTTGAACAAGCTCAGAGTAGCCTCAACTTGGCTGTGTAAATCTTTAGGTTATTAAACCCAGGTCTCTGATAACGAGTGAGGTATCCCGCTAATCACCTTGAGCGTGACCAATCCTGGAAGCACCAATAAAACCTTGTCTGTCAGTTGTCAGACCAATCAGTACTGTGGTGCAAGAGTACTGCCTCCCTAAAATACATCACAGCATAACACATAAGTGTGAGGCGAAGCCCATCTCGCTACCCCACTAAAAATTGCTAAACTGAAACACCCTTAAATAATGCCCATGAGGTAGCCAAAACTCTTGTGGAATGAGCCCACAGCCCTTCTGGGGGATGAAGACCCATGCTATTTTAACTGAATATAATAGCTTCCACTACCAGATGGGACAAGTGTTGAGGTTATATAGGTTTACTCTTTTGAGAATCAGCCTATGAGACAAATAACTGATTGTACTCTTTCATTCTGTCACAGAGCAACACAATATGTGAACAGAACAGAGAAAATAATTATGAAAGCTTAATAAATAAATAATGGCATTGTCAATCCCCACATGGCAAACCGAAATCACGGCAAGATAAACAGTAGAAAAGGCTCTGCCCTTATTTAAAAGTTCCTGCAGAAACATAACATATCTGCATGAGAGAGCGTGTTAAATCTGCTCTTTCACTCTGGATCATTTTGTTTACCCTCTGAGCCAAACCTGTAACACTTGAGTTTAAACTCTCACTTTTTTTTCTTTTTTTTTGTTTAACCTCTTGTACTTTCTGAGGTATTTGTTCTGTAAATCCTGAATGGGACAGAAAATACCAGGAAATAGGCTATTTCTTCCTCTAGATCCTGAGCTAATATCTTCTGTGCTGTGGACATTACACTGTTGAAAAGTGGTGGTTTTAAAGCAAACTGCAGACAAAAACCCTGGCTGATTGTGGATAAAAGGAAGGAAAGTGAGAAGAGAGGTGGCATTAAGAGCCCTCACTGCCAGGCCAGAGGAACTTAAGATCTTCTGAAAAACTAAGGCTCCTCATGCGTCCTGGCAGTGAAGCTAAGGCAGATGAAGCCATGTTTTTTTTTAAACACATCTGGAATGAGCTGTTTAATGACCAGGGCAAATGACGGCAGTCTTTTACCGTCATACAAATCTCTGTCCATTCCCTGGCCCACCGGCTGTGGCGGCCAATCAAAAGAGTTTCTCTGCTTGACCACATTTCAAGTTGGTCAAGCTCCACCTGAACAGGACTCTTTGTTCAACACACTTCCTAGATGTGAGAACAATGAATGCAAGGCTTCTTTTCCCCCTTGCTCCACTGCTTACAGAACTAGCAGTCACAAATAACTGTTAGAAAAAGAATTATCCATAGCATGTTGAATATCTAGGTATCCCTAGCACAAATAATATTCACAGTGACAGTGAATATGCCCACTATCAAAAACAGCAGCATTTGTCAAAGTACTTTGGCGGCTTGTCTAACAGTTAAGCTTCTTCTGAACACATGCTGAAGAATAGCTTCCAAAGATCTTCATGGGGAAGAGAAACCAATCAGAGCATCATCTCACATTCCCTTTAAGAGCAGGCACGTTTGTGGGCCCCACTTTAACGATCTGAAACGCAAGTATCAAGCGCGATACGCAAGTAACTTTGTGGGCGGGTCTTGGGCGCTGTTGCTATTATACCGGCGGGATAAATTATAAATGGGATAAATGGGTTGGTCTGAAGTAGCTTCATTATTCATAGGTGTGGTTTGGGCGTAACGTGAAATAAACCAATCAGAGCGACATCTCACATTCCCTTTAAGAGCAGGCACACTTGTACCATGGCGGATTGCTCTTATAATGGTGGATTTGCCAGGCGCACGCCAGGAGCAGTTCACAGCCGAGGAGACCGACGTTCTCGTCAGGGCCATAAAAGACAGAAAAGTGACATTGTATGGTCATGGGAGAAACCCACCCAAATTAGCTTCGGTTAAACAGGCGTATAATAATTTTGGTAAATGTAGGTAGGCTAGATTTATGCCTATTTTTCACATCTTCATGGACACACCGCAATGATTCCCTCATGTGGAATATTTTTCCTTGTAATTATGTATGATTTGCAAAAATGGCAACTGCTGCGTATGTGTAGATGAGAGAAGCAAAGTATAGTGCAACACGCTACATTATGGCCTAGCATGCGATACTATGCGATAGCAATACTATCTGAACGCGCCACTGAAAACGCGCCACTGACTTTAGACTAGGTTTTTCCTGGTCTGTGGCGGAATTGTTTTCTGGAACTGCAAAATAGCACCAGGGAACGTTTGCGCCGGAACATGCCGCCTCTTTTCGCTGAACCGCCCCCGGGAGCGCAAGTTCATTCCCTAATTTACCGACTGTGTCTGTCGAGGGAAATGTCCGCTGTGTGTCGGGTGCAAAATAGGAATGATACATATGTCGGTGTACAAAGTCAATTGCGCTGGGTGCAAGATAGGGCCCCCATGGTGTTATTGGTACTTCCAGGATTGGTCATGCCCAGGTTATTCTCTTAGTGAGATACCGAATAAATGTTTGAAAGACAAACCTGAAAGCTCAAACTTGCAGTTGCTAGTCTATAGTAAACCTCTAGAAGAGATGCCCTGACTCTCTATACATTAGATGCATCTGGGTAATAATGATGTGGAATTCACAAGTGGAACTGGGTGAACAGTTGTTTGATGTAGTTTTTCTGTGTGAAAGCCTCAAGCTTAAAAGAAAGCAATGTGCTTGGCTCCCTGTCTTAAGTCAGCAGAGTCTCAAACTGAATAGCTAATGTGCTTACGTCAATGCCGGAACACACGCACAAGTAAGCAGGACTGATTGCGTCAGAGCGGAGGATCCGGCTCACGCTCGTATGTCTTTCTCCTTTCATCACACTCTCCGTCATCCTCCCCTTTGAAACCAAGAGTGGGGCTGCCCTCATTCAGTCTCGCTGGAGGAACTGAATGAAATCCTCAATTCCCTCTGAGTTTCCTTCATGCACATTTTTTTTTCTAATCTGTAAGCTTCACACTGTAGTACCCTTATTCACTTTCCTCAGAAACCAAAACACTGCTTTGTTATTAGTAAAGCTCAGTATTTCACTAATTAAAAATGTTCTAATAATAATCAATACTAACCCATCCTTCTCGTTTTTAGGAGTGACACGGTTAGATGATCAGATCTTCATTAATAGAAACCCAGGAGTGCCATCAGTGGTGAAGTTTCATCCATTTAATCCCTGCATTGCTGTAGCTGACAAAGACTCAATCTGGTGAGTGACTGGAATTTTTCAAATAATGCCACTTGTGTATGAGGGGATGATGGGTATCTATGCTTTTCATAGCATTACAAATAGTAAAGTCACTTTTATTTATATTGCGCTTTTTACAATACAGATTTTTTCAAAGCAGCTTTACAGTGATAATAGGAAATTAATGCAACAAATATTTTTTTGGCTGTACAGCAGCTTTAGAAGAAAGTCGTTGTCTAGCTTAATTTTTTGGTTGTTTAATTTCCATTGTAAATATCTTGAGTTATAACTTACACGACATCATTTTCAACTGAAAACACAAAACTTTTAGTGCATTCTGGCCGTTTATTTACACGACAACAGCATTTTGGTGGCCTGAGAACACAAACTTTGAAGTAGGTTTCAAAGTGCAAGTTTTTGAAAATGAGTTTTGAAAGCAATACTGTTATCATCTCCGTGTAAACTTCAAAAACGTGAATCTGTGACAGCATGCACATGCGTAGTATGCGTTTAGTCTATAGGCATGCGTGTTTGAATGCATGTGTGTGAGGGCATGTAGTCTTTCTTAACAAAGTGACCTTGCCAATTGTCTGGCATGCATAATACAGCGTTTTAAATCGTTTTCGCAGATCCGTGTGAGTGGGTATCATTTTGAGATGTTTTCATCTGTACAGAGGAAAAAACTGTTGTCGTGTCTATGAGTCCTTCATAAGGGATAGTGTAGTTGACACGGTCTCTGCTGACACTTCAGAGCTGCGTTGTGGTCGTGTCTAAGCGCAGGTCCTTCATCTGATCTGGATACGACCCGAATCCGGCTGACTACGCTAAACTTCGGAATAAACAGAGAGATAATATTAGTGTAGATGCCATTCTTCTTATGATGTAACGAGTACAATAGGAGTTATGGGAAGTGTTCCTGGTTCCTGCTAACCTAATTTATGCAGCCTAATAATCATTTTACATTATTTGAATTATAGAAATTGATAATGAGTTATGTGTATGCCAGGTTAAAGAGATGTGTTTTTAGTATAGGCAAGGCATTTAAACTGACAGAGTTTGTCTGCTTCCCGAACAATGCTAGGAAGACTGTTTCAGAGTTTAGGTGCTAAATAGGAAATGGATCTACCGCCAGCAGTTGATTTTGATATTCTAGGTATTATCAACACTTGCCAGAATTTTGAGATCGCAATAGATGTGAAGGACTATAATGCATTAAGAGCTCGCTCAAGTACTGGGGAGCTAAACCATTTATTTCTTGTTAGTAATTAGCAAGATTCTAAAATGTCTACGATGTTTAATAGGGAGCCATGCAGTGTTGAGAGAACTGAGCTAATATGGTCATATATCCTGGTTCTACACTGAACAAAATTCTAAAAAGCAACACTTTTGTTTTTGCCCTCATTTCTCTCAAATATTGTTTACAAATCTGTCTAAATCTGTGTTAGTGAGCTCTTCTCCTTTGCCGAGATAATCCATCCACCTCACAGGTGTGGCATATCAAGATGCTGATTAGACAGCATGATTATTGCACAGGTCTGCCTTAGGCTGGCCACAATAAAAGGCCACTCTAAAATGTGCAGTTTTACTGTATTTGAGGGGGTCCGAAAACCAGTCAGGATCTGGTGTGACCACCATTTGCCTCACGCAGTGCAACACATCTCCTTCGCATAGAGTTGATCAGGTTGTTGAATGTGGCCTGTGGAATGTTGGTCCACTCCTCTTCAATGGCTGTGCGAAGTTGCTGGATATTGGCAGGACCTGGAACACGCTGTCGTATACGCCAATCCAGAGCATCCCAAACATGCTCGATGGGTGATATGTCCGGTGAGTATGCTGGCCATGCAAGAACTGGGATGTTTTCAGCTTCCAGGATTGTCAAGTCAAGTCATCTTCATTTATATAGCGCTTTTAACAATGTAAATTGTTCCAAAGCGGCTTTACATTGATACTAGAAAATTAAAGTAGCAGAGATTGTTTTGGCTTTATAGCAGCTCTAGAATAAAGTTATTGTCCAGCTAAAGTTAGTTTGATTGATTCACTTCCGTCGCAGCGATCATTAGTTATTAACTTGTCGCTAACACGACAAGTTCTTTCTGCGCAAACTTCAAAAACGCGAACCAGTGAGAATGCCGATGACGTGCACATGCACATTACAAGTTCAGTCTATAGGTATGCGCGTTTGAATATATGTGCGCAGGCGTGTAGTCCTTCCTTACAAATCAACCCTCAACATACTACTTGTCTGGCCTTAAAATTTATAATACAGATTTTTTATCGCTTCTGCGTAGCCACGCGAACCGGAATTATCCCGACAACGCTTTATCAGTAGGAGGTAAAGGGAGGGGAGGGAGGCCTTCACAGGGGAGAGACTAGTTGACATTTCAGGACTGCGCTGTCGTCGCGTCCAGGCGCAGGTCCTTCATCAGATCTGGATACAGCCTGGATCCGGCGGACTACGGTAAACCTCGGGATAAACAGAGAGACACATTAGCATAGACGCCATTCTTCTTATGATGTAACGAGTACATCAGGATTTATGGGAAGTGTTCCTGGTTCCGGCTGACCTAATCTATGCAGCCTAACATTGAATTATAAAAGTCTATAATGTGTTATGTGTATGCTAGGTCAGAGAGATGTGTTTTTAGTCAAAGTGTACAGAATTGTGTACAGATCCTTGCAACATGGGGCCGTGCATTATGCTGCAACATGAGGTGATGGTCGTGGATGAATGGCACAACAATGGGCCTCAGGATCTCGTCACGGTATCTCTGTGCATTCAAAGTTTCATCAATAAAATGCACCTGTGTTTGTTGCCCATAACAAACGCCTGCCCATACCATAACCCCACCGCCACCATGGGCCACTCGATCCACAACGTTGACATCAGCAAACCCTCACCTACACGACGCCATACATGCTGTCTGCCACATCTGCCCTGTACAGTGAAAACCGGGATTCATCCGTGAAGAGAACACCTCTCCAAAGTGCCAGATGCCATCGAATGTGAGCATTTGCCCACTCAAGTCGGTTACAACGACAAACTGCAGTCAGGTTGAGACCCCGATTAGGACCACGAGCATGCAGATGAGCTTCCCTGAGACGGTTTCTGACAGTTTTTGCAGAAATTCTTTGCTTATGCAAACCGATTGTTGCAGCAGCTGTCCGGATGGCTGGTCTCAGACGATCTTGGAGATAAAGATGCTGGATGTCAAGTCAAGTCACCTTAATTTATTTAGTGCTTTTAACAATATGGATTGTTTCAAAGCAGCTTTACAGTGATAATAGGAAATTACCATAACAGATTTGTAACAATAACGACTCGGGGTAAATGTGAATTAGCTCAAGAATATGGGAATTTTGGAAATATTAATAATTATGACTCATGGTCATAATTCATAAGTCGCATGTACATTTATTTTAGCAATTATCGAGATTACCTTGTTCTGTAACTGTCTGATCATTACAATTAAGAAGGGGGTATCCCTTTTCAAACTCCAAGAAAGTTTTATCTTCTGGCCACGAATATCAAACTTTCTGAGTTTATGAATTAAAACTACTCAAGGTAGTCAATATCGAGCTTGTAGCTTAGATCTTTTTAGTTTCATTGACTTTTATAAGGTGGGTTTTCAAACACAGAGACAATTAAAAGTATAAATGGGTTTATTAATAAAATGGCATACACTAGAGATTATATAAACTACAAATATAAACGTACGTAAAAATGCAAACAAACAAACAAACATTTGACCGAACAAAAACATAAAACATAGCGTGATCAGAATGCAATGAAATGAAAGAAAGAAAGATAGACAGAGAGAAGAGATAGAGGGTAACTTAATTCACAGACCTAAGAATTGGACACCTGAAATCAGCGTTTAGAGAGAGTTACGTTACGTGCAAGATTCTGTGTTCTTTAGTGTGGTGCTGAAAAGGGGGCGCGCGTGCGCGTGTCTGGCTGGTTTGCGTCTAGCTTCGTCTTGTGGGTCGTTTCGCAAGACGATGTAAAGGCTCACTTGACTTTAACGTTACCGAGAAAGTTCAGATTCATCTCCCAGGCAGGGAGAGGTTTAAAGTCTTTGTTGCAAAGGACGCAGCTACGACTCGAACATGTGTTCATCGATAGAGAAGGCCAGGGCCTCCTTCAGATGTTCCTTGGAGAAGCGCTGCGCCGGGGAGAAGAAGGTCCGAAGAGTTGGAAGTTGAGTTGGATGAGAGTTGGAAACTGAAGGTTTGGACTTTTATCAGTGTCCCATGTGCCGTCCCCTCCTTCGTGTAGGACGAATCAGCTGTCGAGATTTTTTGAGCGGGAAGATTCCTTTGTCCGGTTAGACACGCCCACTCGAATGAGTCATGATTGACTTTAACTTGAGAGATTTTCTCCAGACATATGAACTTATAAAACAATGCGCATCACTGAATTCTGCTATCGGAATTCAACTCCGGAGTGACTTTATGGGTAAAAGTCCTTTTCTGTAGGGGGTTTCTGTTTCAAAGTCCAGAGTGTGTTTGTGTGTGGGTTGGTGGTCAACTTTTATGACCTGCCAATGAGATCGGGTTACGGGATGCGATTCTACTGGGAGAACATTCTTCAGAAATACATTTCAGAGCCAAACACTCGAAGATCATAACTATATGATCAAAACAACATTAATCACACATGCATACAGGAAGTTCAGATACAACTCTGAGTTATATACATTAAAGGATGTTAAGTTACACAAAGGATGTTTGTGTGTGTGTGTGTATGTGTATCTGGAATGTCACGAGTCTATAAAAGTCACGGGGAGTCCATGCTGAAATGGGGGTTTTAGAGGGGATTCTCCAAAACAGGGTTTCCTTATGGACTCAAATGTCCCTCGGGGGAGCCACAAAGATGCAATTTTGACCGTTCAAGCAGACTTGGAGGCGCCATGAACAAACTTGTTGTCTAAGCAGACAACGAAGGATGTGTTTGGGAGATCAGGATTTACTAATTTGAACAGCATGTGACCGCATGTCATAGTCATTGTCGTTACAGATTGTTTAGGTTTTACAACAGCTCTAGGATAAAGTTATTGTCCAGCTAAAGTTAGTTTTAATTGATTGATTGATTCACTTCTATTGTGAAGATCCTTAGTTATTAACTTAGGGGCCGCTAACACAACACCGTCTAACAGGAAAACCCTTAACGAGTTCCGGCCACCCATCTGCACAAAACAGTGCCTGGTGTCTCGAGAACGCACTCCCTGAAGTAGGTTAGAAGGTGCAAACGATTATCCGTTATCTCTGCGCAAATCTCAAAAACGCAGACGTCGCGCCATGCGCATTACGTGTTCAGTCCAAAGGTATGCGCTTTTGAATATATATGTGACTGCGGTAAACCTCGGATAAACAGAGAGACTAATATTAGCGTAGACGCCATCCTTCTTATGATGTAACAAGTACATCAGGCTTTATGGGGAGTGTTTCCGGTTCCGGCTGACCTAATCTATGCAGCCTAACATTGAATTATAGAAGTCTATAATGTGTTCTGTGTATGCCAGGTTAAAGAGATGTGTTTTTAGTATAGGCAAGGCATTTAAACTGACAGAGTTTGTCTGCTTCCCGGACAATGTTAGGAAGATGGGAAAATAGGAAAAGGATCTACCGCCAGCAGTCGATTTTGATATTCTAGGTATTATCAACTGGCCGGAATTTTGAGATCGCAATAGACTTGACAGACTATAATGCGTTAAGAGCTCGCTCAGGTACTGGGGAGCTAAACCATTTAGTGCTTTGTAAGTAATCAGCAATATTTTAAAATGTATATGTTGTTTAATAGGGAGCCAATGCAGTGTTGACAGAACCGGGCTAATATGGTCATACTTCCTAGTTCTGGTAAGAACCTAGCTGCTGCATTTTGGACCAGCTGTAGTTTGTTTATTAAGCGTGCAGGGCAACCACCCATAATGGCATTACAATAATCTAGCCTTGATGTCGTGAACGCATGAACTAATTGTGACATAAAATATGTCACAAAAATATGACATAATTTAGATATATTTTTAAGATGACATTTTTTATTTATTTTTACAGATACTAGACACGTGACTTTCAAATGAAAGATTGGTATCAAAGAGCACACCCAGGTTCCTAACCGACAACGAGCCATCAAATGTTAGACAGTATTCTAGGTTATTACGTGAGGACGTTTTTTGTCCAATAAATAGAAACTCTGTTTTTTCAGAATTAAGTAGTAGGAAATTGCTAGTCATCCAGTTTTTTATATCAGCTATGCATTGTTAATTTTGTGAATTGTAGGGATGGGACGGTATGAAAATTTCATATCACGATTATAGT
>FLSR01004883.1:5017123-5040696 GCA_900092035.1 Leuciscus waleckii | reverse complement strand
TCAAATGTCCCTCGGGGGAGCCACAAAGATGCAATTTTGACCGTTCCAGCAGACTTGGAAGCGCCATGAACAAACTCGTTGTCTAAGGAGACAACGAAGGATGTGTTTGGAGATCAGGATTTACTAATTTGAACAGCATGTGACCGCATGTCATAGTCATTGTCGTTACACAGTTCAATATATTTGTGTAGTTGTCATAATTAATGTTCAGTGGGTGTTATATAATGGATGCTCACCGAAGAAGCAAGTCCTCGCATTTGCCATATGACTGGCCAGCCACGAGAGCATGATTCACCGCAATGACTGCCACATATACTTATTTTGTCCAGCATCTCTTGCAGAAAGGTTAGAATAAATGACACATCTCACGAGGACGGGTCCTCATTCCGGACTGTACACTAGTCAGAGAACATATAGAGGCATAGAGGTGCCTCGTAGATGGGGCTTTAGCCTTCAAAATGGTGTTAGTTACACTAGCATAGAGCTGTAAGACTCTTGTCGAGTGGCCAAACGTGCAGGCACCACAGCTGGGGATGCCAAATCGCCCCTCTCGCTTGCGAGAAAAGGTCCTTCCTCAACGGGATCGGCCAAAGGGCTGCAGGCTGCAGCTGTATTAACTTGGGGAACCACGTCTGGTTCCACCAGAGTGGGGCCACCAGGAGCACAGAGCCTCTGACTTCCCTGATTCATCTGATGGCCCTTAGGGAGCAGGGCAATTGGAGGGAAAGCATACAGGTGAGCACTGGGCCAGTCGTGGGCCAGGGCATCTCGGTCCTTTGGTAAAATGTTTGGCAGTGAGAGTTGTCTTCTAAGGCGAAGAAGTCCACCTCTACCCTCCCGAAGACGTTGTACTGTGAAGAGGTTGTAGTGTGTGAGTAGGTAGGCGTCTTGCCATCCTGTAGAGGGACTTAGACCTGAGGCCGCCTTGGTGATTTATGAAGGCCATCACCGCCATGTTGTCTGAACGGACAAGGATGTGGTACCCCTTTAGGGCTGGCAGGAAGGTTTTTAGGGCCAGAAAAACTGCCATCATTTCGAGGCGTTGATATGCAGGATCTAATCCAAGGCTGGACCAAGAGTTGAACACCGGTCTGCCCTCGCACAGAGCTCCCCAACCTGAGTTAGAGGTATCTGTCATGACCACCTTCCTTCTGGAGGTCAGTCCCAATTGGACGCCTGTTTGGTACAGGTGAAGGGGTCACAGCTCTGATGCAGAGCTGGTTCACCTACAGGCGAAGGCGTCCAAGGCAGCAAATGTTTACGGAACATGGGCCTTGAGCCAAAATTGAAGGGGCCACATGTGAAGCAGGCCCAGTGGAATCACAGAGGAGGCGACCGACATTAGGCCGAGCATCATCTGCAATGATTTGAGGGGAAGAGAAATGAACGATAACTGTACCCAGGAAAGCGACACGCTGAATGAGAATGAGCATTATTTGCCAAGTATGTTTACACTCACAAGGAATTTATCTTGGTGACAGGAGCTTCCAGTGCAGAAGTACAGACATACTGATAGTGCAGACATGCATAGGAGTTACACAGTAAAAATTAAATCTAAAAATAATATAAAGATAATATGACTGACAGATTGGGGTTGGCACGGAGAGCTGGGTCAGTTTGGCTGTGAAAAGATCAGGCATGATGGTATTGAACGTTGAACTGAAGTCCACAAACAGGATCCACGCATAAGTCCCTGGTCTGTCCACATGTTGCCAACACCAGTCTTTTAAACGACTTCATGACCCCAGACGTAAGGGCACGGTTAAGGTCTCTGAGATCAAGGATGGGCCTGAGCCCACCGTCTTTCTTGGGAACAAGGAAGTAGTGGCTGTAAAATCCTGACTCACTACTCGTTGGCAGAACCGTCTCCTCTATGTGTTTTGATAACAGACTGTGCACTTCAGATTGGAGAACGTGTACATCACTGTTCTGAACCGAAGTTCAAATAATACCTCTGAAACTAGGGGGTCTGCGGGCGAACTGGAGTGAGTAGCCTCGTTCTATAGTCTGCAGAACCCAGTAACTTGGGGGCTGCTTACACGATACCGTTCTCACAGAAAACCTTAATGCGCTCCGGTCTGCTCATTTGCACAACAACAGTGCCTGGTGGCTCGAGAACGCAAACCTTGAAATATCTTCCAAGGTGCAAGCGTTGAAAAGTTTGAAAAACGGCATGCACATGCATATTACGGCGTGCACATGCATATTACGTGTTCAGTCTATAGGTATGCGCATTTGAATATATATGTGCGCAGGCGTGTAGTCTTTCTTTACAAATTGACCTCACTAAATGACTTGTCTGGCCTTAAAGGTGCCGTAGAATGGATTATTTTATTATTTTATAATGTTTCCTGGGGTGCCCTTATAATGTTAGTATGTTTTTTAGATCAAAATTGGTTATAATTTAGAAATAAAAGGCATATTTCCTAGCCTGATTTCATCTATTGATTTGAACACTCTGTTTGAAGGGGCGTGTCTGCTGTGAGACTTCAGTGTTGTTGCCCACTGCTGTGATTGGCTGACATGCTTGCAATGAAATATCTGGCATTACATATAGAGCTATCTGGAAAACTTTTACTATTACAGCTTTTATACGTTTTTACTATTACAGCTATCGGGATTAACGAATCATGAGAAGTTTTTTTAAGTATTTAGATCTATTCCCATCACATAAAAGGTTGCAGATGAGCATTGAGCAGACGACAGCCTGTTGATCGCGTGAATGAAGATCTTATCACTGCAACGCGATTTACTGATGCATAAACAGTGTTGAACGACTTTGAGAGAAAGATTATCTGTCTTTGAACTTGAACAATTACACATCAGAAATTCACATAACCCACTGGTTCTTCAGAGGCTCGGATGAAGGAGCTAAAAAATACTTTTGTGTTCATTTGTACATCCAAACACTGAGCAACTGCCATGCTTCGTTCGCTCGTTTGCAAGCCATGATGTCTCTCGAGGAAAAAACAATATCGCGCTGGATCTAGATAACACAGTGTAAATTATCGTTAATAAAATCACTACTTACCGCTTGCGGGAATATAACGTTAGTTGAAATTGCCCCTTCGTCCGTTTGAGACCCGAGCGAAGCCTGGCTGATTGATATTGTTCCAGGTTAGAAAAACAGTCCGTGTTGAAATGGGCAGAGCAAACTAACAACTTCGAATTAAACTGTAGCGGTATCCGATTATAGATAGATTATAGATAGATCTGCCATTTTCCCTATGATCCTCCTCCTGCTTGTTTCTTCACCTGCAGAACTTCTGATGATTCGGCTGCGCAGTTCCGCCTGGCTGGCACTGAACATGGGCTGTCATATGCAAATTTTTAGAGGCGTACATATTGATGATCCCGACTGTTGCGTCACAGTTGGTGTTATGTGGTGATTCGCCTGTTTTTCAGGGGTGTTTTTCAAAAACGAGATTTAAATAAGAAAGAGAAAACTATGGTGTTTGAGACTCACTGTATGTCATGTCCATGTACTGAACTCTTGTTATTTAACTATGCCAAGATAAATTCAATTTCACATTCTAGGGCACCTTTAAAAATTCTAATACAGAATTTTTTGTCGCTTCCGCGTATCCATGTGAACTGTAATCATTTTAACAACGTTTTATCTGTACAGAGGTAAGGGGAAGGGAAGGAGGCCTTCACAGGGGAGAGACTAGTTGACACTTCGTCATGTCCAGGCGCAGGTCCTTCATCAGATCTGAATACGGTCCGGATCCGGCAGGCTGCGGTAAACCTCGGAATAAACAGAGAGACTAATATTAGCGTAGAGCTCGTGGCATCATTCTTCTTATGATGCAACGTGTACATAAGGATTTATGGGAAGTGTTCCCAGTTCTGGCTGACCTAATCTATGCAACCTATTATTGAATAATAGAAGTTGATAATGTGTTATGTGAATGCTAGGTAAAAGAGATGTGTTTTTAGTCTGGATTTAAACTGACAGAGTGTGTCTGCTTCCCGGACAATGTTAGGAAGATTGTTCCAAAGTTTAGCTGCTAAACAGGAAAAGTATCTACCGCCAGCAGTCAATTTTGATATTCTAGATATTCAGAGCTTGCTCAAGTACTGGGGAGCTAAACCATTTAGTGCTTGTAAGTAATCAGCAATATTTTTTAACTTATATGATGTTTGTACGGCGCAGGGTCCAACGTCGCTCTCGGACGGGGGCCCTAGCTCTTAGGAAAGGGGTTCAAGAGAGATTCATGCTTTTGCAGTGAGAGCAGTCCATCTCAGCAAACGGAGCCTCATCGTGGGAGCGGCCCAAGCAAGCGACGTACTTACTGTGCCCGTCTAAAGCGTGCAGGGGTGTTCTACTCGAGCCACACTCTTGGCGCGACATTTGAAATGACACAGCTGAAATTTACTCTGGAAATTTGCACTTTGAGATCACTGGATGGCTGCAGGGGAGAAGCGCTGAAGAGAAGCGTCTTTCAGCCTCCGGGGCTCTTCAATGGTGATTAGCAGGCTTCTTCGTAGTCTTCTTCAGAGTCCAGCAAGGAGAGGATCTTCGTGCTGAAGGTGAAAATTCTGATATAATGGCATTTGGCAGTGTGCTCCGCCCTTTATTCGAGCTGAAATGCCATTTGTTCATGCAGATACACAAACATTAACAAATCAGGCTACAGTATTCAGAGTAAACTGGGTAAACTTCCCCATAAGCATCTTCACACAACGTGAGAGGCCGTTTTGCAAGGGAACTGAATACTCAAATCAATAGTATAGTTTGCCAATCACCTTGTTACAAATGACAAATAATACCTTCAAGGTGGGCTTTTAAATTTACTTTTTTTTTTAACAGAGAAAATAGTTACATGTTATGGGTCTGTCCAGCCTCTCAATTGTGGTAAGATGCTGTAGTTACAATCAACTAAGTTATTTATTATATATACTATTTTTGTTATTGTTTTAACATTAATCCATTAATGATGCTTCTCTTATATTCAGACTCTGGTGTGATCAGTGTACAAGCAGCAACATTTGCAGTGTTGGACGACCACAAGGCGAAACATCTAATACGCAGTATTCAATTGATGTTCCTGCTGTCTCTAAACTGTAATGATCTTTTTCATTGTCTTTTTGCTTGTGACTCCAGATTAGAGTCTATTGCTTTTAATGAATTATCTCTATGAAATATTAATAATCAATAATATTTGGTTATAATTGATTATGAATATTTGGATCAGTTAATATAATTAACTTAAAGGGTTAGTTCACCCAAAAATGAAAATTATGTCATTAATGACTCTCCAAACTGACGTAAGACGCTGCTTGAATACTTCTTGAAGACGCTGCTTCTCCCTCAGACTGTAACCAAAGCTCGGGCGCACCAGATAACATGTCAGCAGTGTCTTACGTCAGCAGCGTCTTACATCAGCAGCGTCAATGTGGACTCGTGAACGCGGATGGAAAACAGACCGGAAGAGAATACAATGTTGAATAAAGTCGTAGTTTTTGTTAATTTTGGACCAAAATGTATTTTCCATGCTTCAAAACATTCTAACTAACCCACTGATGTCACATGGACTACTTTGATGATGTCTTTATTACCTTTATGGACGTGAACAGTATACCGTCCATTGACTTCAATGGAGGGACAGAAAGCACTCGGAATAAATCTAAAATATCTTAAGATGTCTTCAGAAGATAAACAGAGGTCTTACGGGTTTGGAGTGACATGTGGGTGAGTCATTAATGACATAATTTTCATTTTTTGGGTGAACTAACCCTTTAATGTAGTAAAATGAATATTACAATCAACCCACCTGTTCGTCCCGTGAACACTCAGCGTTAATTGTTTATTAATTCTAAGAAATATTCATTTCTGGGTTAGGGAAATGTCTTTCTTACTGTACAGTACTAAGAGCCTGTAGTCAAAATCTAAATCGTGAAGTAAACTTTGTTGCAAGCAGAGAATCAGAACCAAATACGTATTGTGCACAAGTTTTATTAACTAAATCACAAACATAACTAATCTAAACACATACATACATACAAGGGTGTAACTTTGGTTTGAGGAGTGGGGGGGACACAAAATGGGGGAAATGTTTTCATACTTTAAAAAAAGCTAAAAAAAGTTTTTCGCAATTTTAATCCCATTTCCTGCATTTAAATACCTTTAGGGACTATGGTGAACAAAATCCAGGAAATAATTAAGTTGATTATAATGATAAATTCAGCCAAAAAGAATACAGTAGGCTACTAAACTATGTATAAGAAAAATATATGTCTTACTTTCTTTATTGTTTAATAGGGGCCGATTGCCAAGACTTGAGAGAATAATTTTATAAAGTCAAAAATGTTCACCATAATGTATTGTGTGTAAATCAAATTTAAATAATGTGAGACTCAATTTCCGCTGTAATGTAGAAACAACATGTAAGTGAACTTAAAACAATCCTCACATAAACCCAAAAATAAATGTAATATTTACCTGTGCCCTTCCTGTCTAACAGGTATGAAATATACAGAAATTGAATAAGGTTATCAAACAGTCCGCACTGCATAAATTATAAATTAAATATAGATTAATCCTTATAAAAGCTACAAATGTTCTTTAGTCAAGAGCAGTGAGTGTTTTTCTCTGTTCTCTTTGTTCTTTGGTTAACTAACTGACTACAGAATTAGTGGCTGCTGTCACTTTAAGATCTACCGCTGCTGACAGGATGTCACGCATCTCATTTTCTCTTGTTCATTTAAGACTTTATTTAACTAATTTAAGACTGCTTTTCTGTTATGAGGATACTCCACAAAACAGACATTTTGGCATAAATGTGTGTGTTCAAGCGCGAAAGAGAAGCTCTCCCCAGCAAAACTGATTCTGGCGCGCTGTCTGTGCGATTCTGGCCCAAGTCTTTCTGTGCGTCGTGTGTGTGCGCGCCAGGACATTCACAGACAGAGCGATACCTGCTCATTATAACTTTCAGTGAGGTATTTTTAGTGTGTGCAAGCGACGTTCCTGGACGCGGCTGCGCGCATTGACACAGGCAGGCTCTCTGTGTCCTGCTCAGTCCTGCTCCTCCGTGGCGATGACGGCGTGCGGTTAAAAATAATAACAAACTAATTTGAAAGTGGGGGGGGGGCACGAACGGGATTTTGAAAAGTGGGGGGGACATGTCCCCCCTGTCCCCATAGGAAATTACGCCCGTGCATACTATACGGTTAAAAATAATAACAAACTAATTTGAAAGTGGGGGGGGGGGCACGAACGGGATTTTGAAAAGTGGGGGGGACATGTCCCCCCTGTCCCCATAGGAAATTACGCCCGTGCATACATATACGGGTAAAAGGGTGAGTGACAGAATGGAATCGGAAGCAGGAAATGGAACTATGGGAAAGATCCATTTAACTATTAAAAGAACCATCAGCTTATCATTTTCAGAGTACCTCATTAAATGTATATACTTGCATGGCATTTGCAGCGGACACATTTCTTGAAGATTGTGGAAAAGGATGTTGATGTTTCCTTTGAGTGTCAAACATTGAAGTTGCAATCGTTTTCTCTCCATTGGATGAAGAAGATATGATGAACTTGCATGGTTAGTTCGACTCTGTTCTGGTTGGAGTGCAGATTGTGGCCGGAGAGGACACGCAGAGCAAATGGTGGGAGTTGCGATGGACGACTTCTGCTTGAAAGAAGACGTTGTGCCAAACTCCTGAGGTTGTCCTTGATTCTGTTGTGTTTGAGAGAGTCCTCTCTCTCCTGAATGAGCACATGGCTGGTTGTAAGTCGAGGCCTGCTGCCCTGGGGCCTGCTGAGGCCACGCTGGACAGCACGGCACCCTGAATGTACTGTGAAGGCCAAGAGCTGAACGTTGCCCATTCAGTGAAGGTAAGGTTGCAGTTTTCTTCTGAGTTGGATTGAAGAAAAGACAGTCTGACTACTTTGGGAGAGTGAAAGCATAGCGGTCGGTGGTCACAGTGGTGGGGGTGGGGGTCCCCACAGACATCAACCCGAAGAAGCAGCAATAGAGAGCCAGAAGAAGAGAGAGGAGGGTCACTGTGAATTTGTCTCTAATAAAGCCTGAGAAAGGCCACACCTCTCCGGGTTTGCTTGACCAATGAGAAGGGTGAAATTTCCAAGTGGGAAAATTTCTCTGTGACTGATTTATGAATCTTTGTTTTAAGCGTGCTCATTTGCATGTGCAGCTGGATTGGTTTCTGATAAAGAAACTAGAAAGATTCTTGTAATTGTCATGATTCCTGTCTTGTGTGGACTTATTTCCTGTTCTGTGCCATGTTTTGTAGTCCTTTGTAGTTTTTCTTGTTTATTAGTCTTCCCAGGTGTTTCTTATTTACCACGCCCCCTTGTTATCTTGTTTAGCTTGTTTGTCCCTGTGTATTTATAGCCCTTGTGTTTCACTTGTTACTTTGTCAGTTGTTGTATGTGTAATGGTTGCCTCTGTGATTCCCCTGGTTTTGTTCCTTTATTAAATAACCCTGCGTCTAGATCCTCGCCTTCGTCTGCCTTTCTCAGCAACGTTACAGAACAACTGACCAAAATATGGATCTAGCAGGAGGTAATCAGGATCCTGTGAAAGTGCTTTGCTCCATTTTTCAGGATGGTCAATTGTTCTGTAACGTTGCTGAGAAAGGCAGACGAAGGCGAGGATCTAGACGCAGGGTTATTTAATAAAGGAACAAAACCAGGGAATCACAGAGGCAACCATTACACATACAACAACTGACTAAGTAACAATTGAAACACAAAGGCTATAAATACAAGTGGTAAATAAGTGGGCGTGGTAAATAAGAAACACCTGGGAAGACTAATAAACAAGAAAAACTACAAAGGACTACAAAACATGGCACAGAACAGGAAATAACAAGTCCACACAAGACAGGAATCATGACAGTAATACTAAAATGTTGCGCAACTATCGGCATATGTACACAATCATTTCGATCTTCAAAGTACCAATTTATAGAGGCCAAACATGGTATAGGTGAGGTTACATTGACCGTTGGTTCTATCATAAAATACACAGTATCAAAAAAATAATAGAATTAAAAACACTACACAAGACAGTAAATCATTCACACAATTTTCTGGGATGCATGTTCATTTATAGATCAGAATAATGCAGCAAAGTCTGTTTTAAAGTCTGTTTCTGTCTTCCCCATTGTCTAGGGTGACCATACGTCCTGTTTAACCAGGACATATCTGGCCAGGATTTCGAGATCGCCCAAAATGCCCGGGATTCGGCTTTTGCTTTCTACAGTCACCATTCATTATGTTTACATTATTACATTATTTGACACTGAAACGTACGTGCCATCGTGGTCATGGTAACTAAGACCTTCTTGCCCTTGTTGGGGGGATGGGACCACAGATCCCAGAGTGAGTTTTAAATATTATTTGTTAAACTATAACAAATATTTGTGTCTGATTTGTCTCAGTCGTTACAGATTATTCTGTGGTTAGTTAGTTGATTTGTTAGTGATACTGACTTATTTATTATCCTTTAAAAGATGTGATAGACTGAGAGAGTGTGAGTTAAACACTCAAGGACTTGAAGCTCAGATCCATGCTATGGAACCTACAAGCCTACATATTTTCACTAAGTATTTGCACTAACTCCGGAGAAATTATTAAGGAAGTTTCTTTAACCAATAGAGAGTGTTTGCACAAGATCACATTTTTTACGGGAAATATTTGCATTAAGTTTTGCACTAAATACTAAGAAACAGTTAAGGAAGTTTTTTAACAATAGAGAGTGTTTGAACAAGATAACATTTTTACGGTAAATATTTGCACAAATGTCTGAGAAATTTAAGGAAGTTTCTATATCAATAGGAAATGTTGGCACAAGATCACATCCGGCTGTACATACGGATGTATTTACTTTCAAATATGTTTAGAGGGAACATTGGAGAAGCAATCAGACAACAGGCCATATAAATATGAATCAACTTATCAGAGGCTACATGTACACCAACAGCAGAACCATGTATTTGCTCAGTGTCCTTCTGCTTACTTGTAAGTTTCCAAATTGAATTAGATGCACAGTAAATACTGAGCTGCACTTTTAGACATTTCAACAGCTCTGTTCTGGGTTAAACTCAGATGGAGAATAGTGTGAATGGATTCAAGATTAGCATTGCAAAGGTATTTTAATCATTTATCTTATGTTGTTGTTTTAGTGGTGCAAGACTCCAGATTGCTGATTTCTGCAGGTAAACCATGAACCACATCAACAATCACCAGTTAAAAAAAGATCATGTCTTAATTGTTAAGTCCAGTTTTAAATGTCATGTTTTTTGTTTGTGTGTGGGGGTTGTGGTGTCAACATGTCACCATACTGTTTTTTTTTTATTATTATTGTTATTACAAATGACAAATAATACCTTCAAGGTGGACTCTTTTAATTTTTCAGAGACTGTAGTTACGTGTGATGATGGGTCTGTCCAGCGTCTAAAGTGTGGTAAGAGTTGTAGTTACAATAATTAGTTATAAGTCATTTATTATATATACTATTTTTTGTTATTGTTTTAACAGTAATCCATTAATGATGATTTTCTTATATTCAGATTCTGGTGTGATCGTGTACAATCAGCAACATATGGCCGCACAAGCAGCATCATTTGCAGTGTTGGACGACCAAAAGGCGAAACATCTAATACTCAGTGTTCGATAGATGTTCCTGCGGTCTCTAAACAGTAAAGATCTTTTTCATTGTCTTTTTGCTTGTGACAGAGTAATCAAGAGACTAATTCTATTCTTCTGTGGTCAGTTAGTTGATTTGTTAGTGATATTGACTTTGAAATTTTGTTAGTGATATTGACTTATTTATTATCCTTCCAAAGATGTGATGGGCTGAGAGAGTGTGAGTTAAATACTCAAGGACTTGCACCAAAAGATCCATGCTATGGAACCTACAAGTACTACACTACCAGTTACATTTGCATCCAAGCAGGTCTGATTTTTTTCTCTCTCTCCTCCATTTACATTTCTTTGCAAGCCTGTAACTATCTTCTGTACTCTAACTTCTTCCAGAAATAAGTGTGACTTGTCATGGTGGATACAGTTACTTGAAATGTGGTGAGCTTATTTCCACAACTCTTATTTTGTTTCAAGAAATCAGATCCATTGATTAAATTAAGAAATGCTATTATTTTTTATCTCCAAGAAGATAATGGGAAGATTCAGATAAATACTGCAAACTATGGACGTACAGATAAAATCACCTGTTCGGAAGGACGTCCATCCATTCAGCTCCAAAACAACAAGTGCTATTCTCCCAATGCACTGGCTCCTGTGTCGAAAAGGTAGATGGATCAACTTGCTTTAAATTTAATTTGGTAATTTGCAGGTACATTTATATTCTTGGTCTTCTTCAAATACGGGTAAGGGACATTCTCTAAACATTCTGGCACAGCTCTCTCAAAGTTATGAACAAATGTTCTTCCAGTAACGTTAATAGAACGTTCATTGTTTCATTGTTTTCTGAAGTATTTTTAAAAAATCAAACCAAGTCCACTCTCAGCTATTCTTGGGATATCTGGTCATTTCGAGATGGTTGATATTCATAAAAGACAAGCTATATTATTTGGTATAATAATTTCCAGAGGCTGATTTCACAAATGTGGAAAACTGATTCTGTGCCTCAGTTTGAAACATTTAAAAGTAATATTGCCATGTTGTTTTCTCTAACGTTTGAATGACATGTTTAAAAACATTCAGAGAAAATTCAGAAATAATGTTTTTAAATGTTCTTCAAACATATTTTGTTAGTTGGTATAAATATGCAATGACTAATGTAAGCCTCTTTCTTTGACATGTAAAGCTGCAATGGCCTGAAAAGTTGTGAGGTTTTTGCGACAGATACGGTCTTTACTGATCCCTGCTTTGGCATATATAAGTACCTTACAATCTCCTATTTTTGCCTCTCACCTGAAATTCGTGAGTATTTCTTAACCCCCATTAGCTCCTGTTTTATCCTGTTTGCACAGAATGTAATGTTTTTAGATACTTACATTTTAATTGCAATTAAATAGCTTAAATTTATATTAAATTCAATTAGCTGAACTTCAGAGTTCTTTTGAGCCACTTAAGTTGGATTTAAGTACAGCTTTATATGTAATTTAATAATGTATTCTGTTGTCTTTAAATATGGTTAATGTGTAAAGTAAGACTGTTAACTTTAGATTATTACAAAGTGCATTTTCTTCATTTTGTGTTGTGTGCTATAAAAAAAACAGTCATGAAAGTGTTCTCTCTTGTACTTAACTGGCCTTTAATTTAATTAATATTACATTATCTGCAAGTTCAAAAGTAAAAAAAAGTAAGATTTGAAATACACTACAAGTGCACAATCAGTACAGCTAAGCACACTTCTTTTTCACTAGATAAAGCGCATAAACCACAGTCTCCACTTGATATGCTTTTAAAAGGCATGATCACAGTATACACAATAACTCACATAGACTGTTTTACTTATATTTGAAATATCCTTTTTTTTTATTGCTTTACAACATCTCTTCTTTTTCTGTAGGTTCAAGTATGGTCTGTGAACAAGATACTAATGACCTGAAGTGTGGTGTGTGTTCGTTTGTTACTTGACTTGCTTGTTTTTACTGATTCATCTGTAATCCAGAGTTTATTACTAAATGGCAAAACGTATAGTATATAATTACTTTTTTTCATCCAAGAGATTGTAAAAGGTGGAACTGTTGTTTTCAGAGGATGGAACTGCCATACACATTCACAGCGCTAGCTACGGGCGAACTGATAGCAGCACGTGTTCTACTGGACGACCTGTTTCTCAGCTTGCCAAAACTGACTGCTACGCCTTAAATTCACAGACAATAGTCACTAATGGGTCAGTTTACATGCACAATGTACACATTTCCACAGGTAATTCAGTCTTTGCTCAGATAGAAACAAACAAACAAACAATCCAAACTATGCTGATCAGGCTGGGAGACCACCTAAGACCAGCCTATAGGCTAGTTTAAGTGTTTCTTCCCAGCAGGGTAATACAATTATTTTAACAATAATAGAATCAAGTTGTTGTTTTTTTAATCAAGTTTTTGTTTATCAATTGGTATTTTTATGGTGTAGATGTGAAGGGAAAAACAGATGCTCCATTTCAGCCTCCAACAGTGTCTTCTCGGATCCATGTGTCGGACATTCAAATACCTGTACATCTCATACTCCTGCGTATCCAAGTGTAAGTGTTACTGTACAGAGCAATGAATGTGCATACTTGAGCTAGTTTTCTAATCTGTTGATTAGTTTTGATTTGGTTTTAGGCCTACTCCTGGGGCCTGTTTCAGAAAGGAGGTTAAGTGAAAACTCTGAGTATGTTAACCCTGAAATGAGGGAAACTCTGGGTTTTCTGTTTCAGAATGGGAGGTATGTTAAACCTGAGAAAGCAGAGTAAGTCAAGCCCGTTTCTGAAAGAGAGGTAACTTATACTCAGAGTCAGTTACCATGGTAACTTACTCTGTCAACCTAACCTGGTCGGGAGCAGGTTTTCTTCGGCAAACCCAGAGTTTCTTTCGGTCTCCTCCCATTTTTTAAAGAGGAAGTGGTGTTTAAACACCTCATTCATTCTTTAAGTACATTTTTATTAATAAAATTAATCTTTAATTAATAAATACAATATTGCTATTTTTTTTCAATGTTTTAAATAAGATGAAGTCTACTAACTCCTTAACTGGCAACTGAATATACAGTAGTAGATAAGAGTGACATAATGTAGTTCTAAACAAAAGTAATAATGTTCGTACTGGTGAGAAATATGAAGACCTCTTTTTGTCTGGCGCTGTTGCCTGGTGACTCATAATATCTGCGCTCCATTGATAATGGCTTTTTATAGTTGTGGTGCTTAACTCAGAGTAGGTCAACTCAGAGTTGATTGAACTAACTCATTTCAGCTGTTCTGTAACCGAAAACTCAGAGTTTCCCATCTCAGGGTAAGTCAACTCAGAGTTCAAGTTTTAACTCAGAGTTGGTTGAACCTCCTTTCTGAAACAGGCCCCTGAACTCACTCATCAGGCTAGATTGATTATTACTGTTGATGTTTTTTTCTTGTCTTGCAGAATACGTTAGCTGTTCTTAAGGAGTTGGGCTCTTCAGTTCTCTATCAATATCTTTTCCACTTTTGATGTGCTGAAACTAAATACATTTCTTGTTAACGCCTCTGTAATATTATGCCGTCTTGGGAAATAAAATATAACATCTTTCCTAATGTAAAGATATAGCAGAAATAGTAATAGTAGAATAATAGTATGCTATTCTGATTCTTTGCTTACCTAATTTCCTCACAATAAATGCTTTGAAAATGAGATTCTGTGTGCATCCCTGTTCTGAAAGTTTGCATGAAACGGAAGTTGTGATAGTCATTTCTTCCCTATTGTGACACATCCGATTGAAACGGTTTCTCAAACAAGAGAAAATGTAGGGCAGAACTTTTTGATATCCCTGCAAGGCACATGAATTAAAAAAATAATAATAATGTGCATGCATAAATAATTTATAATATATTCTGCAACAATCCATAATAATATAAGAATTGCCCATTTTGATTTAATGGTTACTTTTAAGCACAGAGTTTGTACACACCAGCTTTATGTCATTTAGCAAGTATTTAGAAATAGAATCTAAAAGAAACTGTTTATTTATGTGCCTCTGGCTTTAATTTGGGACACTTAATATTCAACAATATTAATGATCTGTCTGTACTGATGCTGTTGTATGAGAAATGAACCGAGCTGGACGATGACAATAAAAAATAAAATAAAATAAAAAATAAAAAAAATTTGCACACTGAACTAATCAACAGAACTGAATTACACTGGACTGACTTCAGCTGAACAACAGCCGAAATGCATAATTTTCCTGTCATCACTGTAAAACTACTTTGAAACTATTTGCACTATATAAATAAAGGCCACTTGATTTACATATACTACCGACATTGGAACAACAAAGTTGGTTGAAATTCAGCCAACATATCCTATTACATATGAAGTGCAAATTATTCCCCTCACAAACATATCTTTGATTGTCTAAGAAAAACTAAATGCCAGCTTGTAAGGTTCAACCTTGTGAACCTTTTTATATCGTGCGACGGGACACGACAACAACGCAGTCCTGACATGTCAACTAGTCTCTCCCCTGTGAAGGCCTCCTTCCCTTCCTTTTACCTCTGTACAGATAAAACGTTGTCGGGATAATTCCGTTCACGTGGTTACGCGGAAGCGATAAATAAATCTGTATTATACATTTTTAAGGCCAGACAAGTAGTTTGTTGAGGGTTGGTTTGTAAAGGACTCACGCCTGCGCACATATTCAAGGCTTGCACCTTTGAACCTATTTCAAGGTTTGCGTTCTCGAGCCACCAGGCACTGTTTCATGAGTTCACAGTTCCATACAATTAGAGGGGGTAAAGTTTAATGCGTATTTGGCGTGCTGTCCGGGGGGAGGGCTCCGAGCTCGGAGTTCGGCCTGAACCCAGAGTATCGGAGTATCTTTGCAACAGAAGTAAATCAATCAATCAAAACTAACTTTAGTTGGACAATAACATTATTCTAGAGCTGCTGTAAAGCCAAAACAATCTCTGTTACTGTAATGTCCTATTATCACTGTAATGGTTTGAAAGAATCTATATTGTTAAAAGCGCTATATAAATGAAGGTGACCTGACTATACAAAATTGGTAAAACTGGAATTCCCCTTTTTTTTGCTTACTCTACCATTTGGGGTCAGTAGGATTTTTTTTTTTAATGTTTAAGAAAGAAGTCTTGTATCCAAGACTGCATTTATTTGATATTGTGATATTATTTTGATATAGTAATACTGTGAAATATAGCATTTAACATAACTATTTTCTGTTTACTACTGTTTTCCATTTATGTATATTTTAAGATTTAATTTATTCCTGTAATGACAAAGCTGAGTTTTAAGCATCCTTACAATAAAGAAATCATTCTAATAAAAAAAATAATAAAAAAAATAAAACAAATAAAGTATAATGATCAATGTTTAAAACAATTATTTAAAATAGAAATCTTTGGTAACAAATGTCTTTAACTGTCCCTTTTGACCAATTTAATGCATCGGTGTTGAATAAAAGTAGTAATTTCTTTCAAAATAGAAATCGCACAAATATGGGACTTTTCAAACATGCCATTCCAGCCTCATATGTTAAAACCTGTTTAAATATTTAACTTCTGTTGATTTATATTGACTGTCAGGTTTTATAAGAGTATAATATCAAAGCAGAAACTATTTAACACACAGGGCTTTTGTTTGCAAGAGAACTTAAAAGCTGTCTTTACTCATTCAAGTTACTACCTTTAAATAGTATATGAAATACAATAGTGTCCTCTTATCAATGTTAAAAAAATGAAATGGCTTGTGCTTAAGAATATGAAGTAAAAAAAAATACAGCTTAATAAGAACAGATTCAAACAAGACAGCAGAGAAGTCAGAATTAGTATTTGGTGAAAATAACCTGCCAGTTTAATAACCATACAATAAAACCTGTAAATACCAATGAATTATACTAAAAAAATATGATCGTAAAAAAAAAAATTTGATAAATGCACAACCAGCTAAAGTGGAACAAAGGGAATTATCAGGAAGGACGGTTAGAGTTCACAACCCCTGATCCCCAATACACTCACTCTTACACTCACTACATACAAACACACATACTCACACAGCCACTCAGTTACTCTCTGTTAGCGATAGTCACTTACAGACACTCAGAGACACATAATGGACAGGGTTAAATAATCAGTACACATTAAATTCACAAACAAAATGACTGGACCTGCTATAATGTCAGCATGTCTCCCTGTGACCCACACCCCTCCCAGCCACTGGTGTCGTAAGGGGCTTTGCTGAGCGTCTTTCTGTGGGTGCTGATCATCAATCAGAAGGTATAGGGGAAGGGGCTAGGAACTGAATGAAGAGGGGTGGGTGGTTTTGGGTGGAATGAGGTGAAGGGTTGGTGGAAGCCATTTGTGTATTTAAAATGGATGTGTGAGTGTTTGGAGATCAGTGCAGCTCCCCTAGTTCTCATTATCGCCTGCTTCGTCACCTTGGTTTTCTGACGTCCAAAGCTGCAGGCATAAGAATCAATATATGAATTAATAAAGCACTTAAACATAACTTGTGCAGTATGTGTGATGGAGGACTCACAGTGAGGTTGTCCCTTAGAAGCTGCATGATCAATGTGCTGTCTTTGTAGGAGTCCTCATTTAAAGTGTCAAGCTCAGCAATAGCTTCATCAAAAGCCTGTAATAGAAGCTCAAATTTCTCATTTGGCCTGAATGAGTGAAATACACAGGTGCTTCTAATGGATACAGCTCAAAATCATTCAATGTAGTAAAAGGAATAAAATACACATTTATGTAATGAAGTGTATAGACTAGAGGCTGTTAACACAGAATGAGTTGTTACATCTATCTAAGATAAAAACAAAACAAAATGTAAACATGCATGGCTGTTTTTGGCGACTATCCCTTGTCTCAATGTTTGGCAAGTTGAAAACAATCCAGCTTTTGTTAAAGACAAGAACTTGTCCTGTGTGAACAGCCCCTTATGCTGCTAGTCATTTCGATACTAACTGTCTTGGCGAGGTGACAGGCATTCTCAGGAGAGTTGAGGATCTCGTAGTAAAAAACGGAAAAGTTGAGGGCAAGACCCAACCGTATGGGGTGCGTGGGCTGCATGTCCTTCTTGCTTATCTCAAAAGCATCCTGGTAAGCCTTCTGAGAGCTCTCAACTGTGGCTGAGAAGAACAAAAAGATAATTTTGTATTGATCACATTCATAAAAACCAAATATACTTTATAATTAATTTAGTATAAATGTTACACAGAGACAGATAGAAGACATTTCCTGATAAAGGTAATACGATATAGCATGATAAACATGCACTGTACTGTTATTGTGGGCACTAGTACGGATCTCTATAGTGGACCTTACGAATTATTCAGATTTTTATAACATGGATGGGAGGCCAGCAGAACGAGTGGAGGTGCAACTGAATGAAAATGCACGTTCACTCTCTGACAGTAGATGGCACTTATGGAACAGCAGAAATGCAGCTTTTACCCCAGTAACCCCCATAAACCAAATACTTAAATTTAATAGCAAATCATTTATTTTCACATTTAAACATTTTTACATTTCAGCTATAGCAATTCTCATAACATGAAAATGTAATACTGTCAAATGAATAATAGAGAAACAATAGTGATTTCTTTTGCAGAAAACAAAAGTTTACATTTAGCTGAAAAACCAAAAATAAAGTATCTTGAATTAAATTTGGGTAACTGAACTCTTCATGATGTTCAGGGGGTTGTATTCTCAGGTGATAAATTAAACCAGCGTAGTGAAGTTCTTCGACAACAATCCGCCTCTCTATATTTCAGCTGAACAAATGTTACATATTGCGAATCAGCATAATTTTTTGGTCACAGAAAAAGTGCATCAACATTGCTGACATGTTTCCCTGTAGTAGCTTATCCATTTTGTATTCACAAAGACACTTAACCTCTTGAAGCACAAAACCCCTTTGAGCCCAAAACAGGAAAATGACATGCTTGAACTCAAATGCTTGTCTTTCCTAAACCCTTTGGAGTATGAGCATAGTTGTGGTATAATTTTAAAGAAGACAAATGGAGCTTTATTTTCCACGTTTCAGAATTAATAGAAGTAAAAAAAAAAGTAAAAAAATAAGGCATACCTTGTCCAAAGACTATAGAGATAGGAAGACGGTTCACTCCTATTACTTATGAATGGGAGAAACCGCAACGCGCAATATGACGGAATAGTCCCACCTTCTAAAGTAAAAGAGCCATGCGTTGATTGGTAAAGTTATAGCGCCACTGCAGCTGCCCGTAAAATATATATATTAGGATGCAAAGCTTTTTTTATGCTATTTGAGCATAAGAAACAACATTTATGGGACAGTTCATGTCAGATTTTGTTGCTGATTTGAAATACGTTATTCTTTAATTGTGACTTCGGAAAGCAGTTTTTGAGATTTCAGGATTCCCCCATTCAAATAAATAGAACTTGGTCTTGGATGCTTGAAATAGCTGCCCAGAGGCGTTGCAAATATGGGTTAATAAAAATAAAAACTTATTATAAACAGTGATTCTGTCTATACTGAATGTAGTCACAAGTGACAAATCTCCGACAGTAAACTGATGCCTCGTTCAATTTATGACATACTGACACGAAGGACAAATACTTTGTAATGAGCGCTTTGAAGTTCTTGCAAGGTTTTTCTCTGACTAATGTCTTGAAAAATGGCCACTTGGAGCTCCAAAGTGCCACTTGATTAAAAAAAAATATCTTAAAGCTATATAAAGCTGTTTTTTTATTTATTTTTTTACTTTTAATCTGTATACACGATTTTAGTGAGTTCATTACTAAATTCACACAAACATGGCTTTACACAAAAAAATATATAAAAAAAAAATAAAAACACTTTCATAGCCTTTAAACCATCTTTGTCTCCATACATGGAAAGTGCGCTGTTTGCCAGTCGTTCACAGTCGTGTCCACAGATGCTACATGCAGGCTATTGTAAACAATCACTATATTGATGGTTAATTCAGACAATTAACCTCCAAAAGCAATTGGAGGCTATACCTAAACTATTAATCGCATCGATGGCCAATCATTCAGGCAAAAGACAGCATTTAGTCTCCCCCAAAAAATTGGTCATCTCAATACATACAGACATGCTGTGACAATAACTGTGACGTGACTAGTGACAGATGCAGCTGTCAGACGAGCTCTGATTTTTGAATGGCCCAGACAGCTGTAAATAATCATACAACCGCCTCTATGCGGAAAATAAACAGTACACGTTGTTGGAATCTAAATCTGGAATCTGTTGGAATCTAAAAGGCTAAAATAATTGTCCGTCAAATTACTACAATGACAATGGGAATAGAATATGCCTCTCAATGTCACAAAATCCGACAGCACTGCTTGGAAATAAGTAAAACTGCTGCCCTATTTTGAAGAATAAACTTGGAGGCGGGCTCATTTGTTTGTGAGGGTCTAATGTACAGTTGGCACTAAACCAGAATAATACTTTTACAGCGGCGGTAAAATTGGGGATGTGTATTTGCTGCCTTTTACCGCTAAGAGGCGCTACAATCACAGACTTTGAAAAGTGTCCGTTTATTCTATTGTGTAATCTACCACGGCACTTTGAGAACTGCTAGCAGTTAAGTTCAAGTGAAACATTGTAGTTAAACTAATCCCAATACTGTAATTACAGTACAAATTTGGAACTGAAACAAATGTAGGCTCCTTTTTATGCATCACATTTAAGCAAAGTAGGTTAAACGTTAACATTGTGTGCCCAGCTTTTCAATAATTTAGAAAGGCTATGCATGTCAAGGTTATGATCTTATACTTCTTGTAATTTTAATTTGTTACTAGGCCTAGATTTATGAGCTGAAACATAAGTGAAATAAATTAAACTAAATTATCATAAAATTTAAAAATTGTTAGGACTTGCTAAACTATGTTAGTCGGTAGCATTTGTGTTTTAGCATTAATTAAGAATTAAATAGGCTTACAGTAGGTTGTTATGATAAATAATGAAAACATTTCAACATTAAACATTGCAACAGAAAAATGTCACATTAATGAGGCTTTGCGTAAGCATAAGTTAATTTATTGATTCGAAACACTTTTCGGAGCTTTGTTATTAAATGTCTGTCATTTTTATCAATAGGCGTTTAGATGATAATATAGCCTATGCTGTTAACCGATGCTTAAATACTAGGTCATCGGATGCAAAATTCACCTAACCCTAACCCTTTTTTTAATCCTCAAAAAGTCTAAACGCTCTCAATAATCAAGCCGTTTGGATTTTCTGAGCAATATGATGTCAATGCTCATGCTCCGCCCACGACCAAGTATGACGTCCAGTGTAACTGTCAAGTATTAGCATATTTCCGCCCTCAGCCATTCGACACCCCACATGGAAGAGAGGGGTGGGGTAAGGATTTTGCTCATTATCATTTAAAGGGAAACTGAAATGAACTAAATTCGATAACATGTTGGTTATTCAAATTGTAAACAAATTAATTCAAAAATAATATTGAAAACAAAACATTTATGAAGTTTTTCCCAATACTGAAATTTACATTTGTTGTTATCAGAGCGCAGCCGTGTTCGATGACGACACCGGTATGGTACCACTGTAGGCTACTAACGTTATGTCAGGCTACTCTACTGCTACTCTGACTGAACTGACTGATTTTGACAGTATGGACAGAGAACTGTACGTGACCAGGCACTGAACGAAGCATAGAAAGCCGCTCCATCATAAATCTACTCCTATGGAGGTAAGAGTGAATGGTTTCACAATAGTTTTAAGCAAGTGCCTTTTGAAATACACACTTTCACAGTACATATGAATAAATGCATACTAAATCTCATTGTTTATGAATATTGGTATTACTGTTTGTTTATTTATTTATATTTATATAAATATTTATTATTAAGATATTTTTCTTTAGTTAAATGTTAACTAAAGAAGGTAAAAATTAGGAAATGAGTGACAAAAGGTGATTTATTTTGATGTTGGTGACTAAAGTGATGTAATGAGACAGATGAGAAGAATGTGAATTAATGCTTTAAAAGCAACTGTTGTACTTAAAATTAACTTGTTGGGATTTAAATATATCTGCAGAGGAGCTGTGAAAGAGCAGACGCGACTCGTTCTTCACATTTTAACCTGTTTTACAGATAACAGTAATCTGTCAGCTGGGTCTCCTGAGCCGAGGTATGCAACAGATTCTTGGGGGCTCGTCCGGGATCCACTCCAGGTGACGCTAGGAGGGGGATCCAGAGATTCCAGGACCGTGGGACAAGGTGGCACTTGGGCTAGAGGCTGGTGGCTGCTGCATCAATGGTGACAACGAGACGCACACAGAGGGCTGAACAGACGGCTGTTTTCATCCAGAGGATAAGGCAGTTTCGGGAAGAACAACGGAGAACAATGTCATGGCAGATCGTACGAGGAAACACTTGTTATGGGACATCAGAAAAAACCTGATCACACTGCCTGCTGATGAACTGTTTCGCATCACCAAGGTCATCGGGCCGGTACGAGGTAAAGACCCATTTGAACTTGACCTGGAAGACAGTGAGGGTTGTTTCGAGTACATCGATGCCTTCATGTCAAGTGAATCTTTGCTCGAGACTGAGGACCAAGGTATGAGTGAACTGTTGTCATTGCAAGAGACTGTAAAATCAGCAAAACAGATTTGCACTGCTGTATGTACATCTGATGTTGATACAGACACTCACCTTACACATGTGTTACATCCACCCACCACTGATAACACTTTTCTGACATCACATGTTGCACCTGACTCTGGGAGTGTTAAGGGGGCTGTACCTGAAACAGACAAAGACATGCGTAGAATGCTTGCAGAGTACGAAGAAATTGGCAGAAATACACATGATTCGACTATTAGTCGACTATAGGCAAGACATGACGATTCTGATTCGACTATGAAAATCCATAGTCGGGGACAGCCCTACACTGCTGTATATACATCTGATGTTGATACGACACTCACCTTACACGTGTTAAATCCACCCACCCCTGATAACACTTATCTGACATCACATGTTGCACCTGACTCTGGGAGTGTTAAGGGGGCTGTACCTGAAACAGACAAAGACATGCGTAGAATGCTTGCAGAGTACGAAGAAATTGGCAGAAAAATTCGCCAGTACATGACACCTACTCAGAACACTAGCTTAACTCACACTGTAGCACAGGGAGGCGCCACTACAACACACATGTACCAGACTGAGCAGCCCAAAAATGTAGCTCATGACTTCACCTTCCCTATGGGGGGGTTTAAGTATATCCAGCCCCGTGAGTTTAAGATACATGGAAGCCAGATTGGAGATAACTCGTCAGACATCATGTTCAACAATGTCTGCAGGCAAATAGACAGTGGCCTAAAAGAGACTTGAGCAATGCCGACGTTGTTAGAGGTGTGGTGCAATTTATCAAACCAGGCAGTTTTAAAGATACGCTGATGAACAAAGATGACATGACTGTAACTGAGCTAAAGGGGCTCTTACAATCACACATGTGGGACTGAAATAGCACACCTAAGCAGTTCTTTTACAGAGTCATGGGGTTGCAACCAAAAAAATACTCTTTGCAGCAAAACAAGCTGATTCAGACAGGAAGTCTAGTGCAGCTACTGTGCAGGTTACACACTGTTTACCAGGGTCTAAGCCACTGGTGTAAAGATATTTGCAGCGAGCTAAAACCCTTGCTAGCTGATAGCGATGTAACTGACGATGCTATCCTCAGGCACGTTCACCTAGATCCACCTACCAACCAGTAAGAATTCCGGCTCTCACAGACCTGTTCGTTTTTCTTTAAGAAGCCCTCCTGTTCTCCACTCATTACCTGTATAAAAGACACCTGTCCACACACTCAATCAAACACTCTCCACTCTCCACAATGGCCAAGACCAGAGAGCTGTGTAAGGACATCAGGGATAAAATTGTAGACCTGCACAAGGCTGGGATGGGCTA
>FLSR01004883.1:4991830-5007814 GCA_900092035.1 Leuciscus waleckii | reverse complement strand
TTTTTTGTTGGTGTTGGTGGAAATAAATTTCAATCAATCAAATCAATGGTTGTTTTGAAACGAAGTTTGTTGTTTGTTTACAATACAATGTTCACGGGTACATCATGGATATCAAGTAATTAACCAAGTCTGCCACGGGACACTACATTATCCTGCCATGGCACCGTGGTCGCACCCATTTTGTAGCCCAACCCGGTGATCTGTTGGTTTGCACCCGAAGATAAAATCTTTAAAGTCACTGCCAGTCTCTGAGCGAGGTCAGTAGGCATACTGTGTGTAGTCTGATGCTGTATTAACGGCTTTAAACGATGAACAAGATCGTCAAATCGACCTTTCGACATCCGAAAATACTTAAAGTGCATTTCTTCGTCCAAGACCCTCAGCGGTCGAACAATCGTAACAAATTCGCCAATCCTTCCCCTGTCTTCGTGCACTGGTCGTACAGACCACCTTCGCTGACGTCTTCTTTTTCTTCTACGATTAAACATTTGCAATAAAATCATTTGTTGTTCAACGTTGATTAGCTCCAGCTGCAACAACACTCTCTCTCTTTCGCTCGCCATTGTCGGAAATGAAAAAGCGGAACCGGCGCATGGAACCAAAACAAACTAGGAAAGAGATTCGCGAACCACACCACCCCCCTAGCGTTCTGGCGGTGAAATGCACCGCGATGCAACGCAACCCGACGCAGAACCATAAAACGGTCACGACGCCGTTGGAGTGACGGCGTAGCTACGCCGTGGAGTTGACGCAGAAGCATAATGAGGGCTTAAGAGGTTAGCTCCCCTTTTAGCTCTCTGTTTTTGGTTTTATGATTCATGGTGTGTTACCAGATCCAATGCTGTCTGTTTTGTTAGTACCAGTGATTAAGGATAAAGCCGGTATGGTGGGTAGCTTAGATAATCTTAGGCCCATAGCCGTAGCCAGTATTTTGTCTAAAGTGCTAGAGAAAATTTGCTGTATAGGATAAATGTGTTCATCAATTCTACAGATAACCAGTTTGGCTTTAAAGCTAAACACCGTACCGATCTATGCATCTATGCCTTGAAGGAAATTGTAAATAAGTATAGGAATAAACACTCATCAGTTTTGATGTGTTTTATTGATGCATGTAAAGCTTTTGATCGGTTTAACCATGTAAAGTTATATGTTAAAATGAGAGGGGTGCCAGAATATATTGTGAGAATTCTGGCTTATTGGTATGCCCACCAGATGATGTGAGTAGAATGGGGCAATAAAGTTTTTGCACCTTTTGGGGTTAGTAATGGTGTGCGACAAGGAGGAATTTTGTTCCCTGTTCTTTTAAATCTTTTCATGGATGACTTGAATGTCCCCATCCCCTGTCAATCTAAATGCTTGAATGCCTGTAAAACTGGTTGTATGGTTGGGAACATCTTAGTGAACCACATTATGTATGCAGATGATCTTGTGGTTTTTAGCCCTAGTAGTGCTGGTCTCCAACAGCAGGTAACCATTTGTTCTGTTTATGGTCTTCTTGAGCATGATGTTTTATATAATGCTGGTAAGAGTGCTGTGTTGATTTGCAGAACAAAGGAGGACAAGAGCTTAAATCTTCCAATTTTTAAATTGTCTGATAAAGATTTTGCTGTGTGTGCGAAAGTGAAATATCTTGGTCATTTTATAACTGAGCACATGAAAGATGATGAGGACATTGAACGGCAACGTTGCATGTTGTATATGTAGGCTAATATACTTTTGCGTAAGTTTGGTTCTTGTTCAGATAAAGTAAAGACAGCACTGTTTTAAGCATACTGTACACTTTATACTGCCCATTTGTGGACAAGTTATAAAAAATCTAGTTTACAGAGGCTTCAAGTTGCTTACAATGATTCAATGAATTTTATTAAGGAGACCTAGATGGCATACTGCGACTGAAAGGTTTGTAAGTCTGGGAGTTAACACATTTTAAGCTGTGTTACGGAATCTTATGTACAGATTTATCTGCCGACTTATTGCTTCTAAAAATGAGATAATCATGGGCCTATCAAATATAAGGTTTAATGTTATCAGTCTAAGTTGTGGAAACACTGATTATTTTGTATTTTTGTAACGTAATGATGTATGTGTTTTTGTTTGTTGGTTATGTGTTTTAAAAATTGGACCCTGAGTCTGAAATAAAGATTTGATTGATTGATTTACATTCACATAATTTTATGACATTTTTGCTCTTAACGCATTATAGTCCTTCACGTCTATTGCGATCTCAAAATTCCGGCCAGTTGATAATACCTAGAATATCAAAATCGACTGCTGGTGGTAGATCCTTTTCCTATTTAACGCAGTGCTGAAGTGCCAACTAGTCTCTCCCTGTGAAGGATCTCTTTACCACTCTACAGATAAAGCATTGTCGGGAAACTCAATTCGCGTATCTACCCCGAATTGATAAAATAAAATCAAATTCTATATCAAAAATTATAAGGAAACACCAGTACTTTGTTTAGGCTTGGTTTGTAGGGAATTACAAACCTGCGCACATATATTCAAACGCACATAACTATAGAACCAATTCTTAATGCGCATGTGAACACCATCGGCGTTTCTCACAGGTTCGTGTTTAAAGTCTATGTAGAGAGAATTGTGTCGTCTTAGCGGCCCCTAACTTAATAACAAATGATTGTTGCGACGGAAGCGAATCAATCATAACTAACCTTAGCTGGAAAATAACTTTGTTAAAGAACCGCTATAAAGCCAAAACAATCTCGTTACCATAAATTTACGTTTATCTCTGTAAAGCTGCTTTGAAACAATCTACATTGTTAAAAGAGCTATATAAATGAAGATGACTTGACTTGACTTGACTTATACTCGACGCGTCTGCACAAGCGCGAAGGTGCGAGCGGCAAAAATGACGTCATTGCGGTGTGGGCGGTCGTGCGCGTTGGGTTCGCAAGACCCAATTTCGCCTGGCTGTGTGCACGCGACAATTTTTGTAACAACGCGCGCGGCGCCGCATCCGAAGATGATCAACTTCGAGCCGAATCAGGCCGAGCTCGAACTTCTCACCACATGGGCACCCAGTTTGCAAGTCTAAATTAGTTGCTTACATTGAAAATGCATTGAAAAAATTACAAAAAAATTAGCATACAATAGCATAACAAGTATTTTTAATGAACATAAAGATCCATGTTTTATAAAAATGTTCACGAAACTTAATGAAATTTTTAGTGAAATTAGAAAATATGTAAGAAATTGTTAATTTATTTTGTATACACATTCTCATATCCATATATTTTGTTTTATTGTCACTAGTAATAATCTCAGGGTTTACTGGGTTTTACACAATTCTTTTAGTAGTGTATTATTGGTGGTGATGTACTAAAATAAACATTGTCACGTGTGTATCTTCTTCTAACCGCTGATTCCTGATGGTTTAGAGGATAATTTCTTGAGTCGCCCCCTATCGTTGTCAGTTTGGGGAGGTGCGTGCGCAGTCTGCGGAGACTCACGCTGCGGAGCCAGGCGAAAGTATAAACAAGGCTTCATTCGTGCCACAAGACCTCCAGACGCATCTTTACATTGACTAAACATTGAAATCACTTGCGCCAGACTCTCTATTCGCGTTTGGTGTGAACGCAGCAGGGGAGGAGAGAGAAAAAGAGTGCCTGCGAGTGCGTGAGTGAGCGAGCGAGAGTGAGGTCTGCGGTCTTGGCCATTAGTTGATTTACTTGTTTTTGTCTAGGTACGTTGTCAAATATGTTTAAACTTAAATAAACTACCTATACAGTAGTTATGTCTTTTGTATTAATTTGTCCTGTTATTGACTTAATGCGCGTCATTGACAAAGTGCGCAACCAGATGTTCAAATAGTTCGAATTATGTGTTTTTTAGAGGGAATATTCGAATTTCATTTTTGAGCAAATTTGATAGCCCTAGTTCTTACTACAGATACATGGGATTTGTGCCTATAATGTTTTAAAGATAATAACTGGAAGATCAGTGTACCTCATTCAGGGAAGGTTTCAGGGACGTATAATACATTTTATAAAAATACATAAATTATTGTAATATTTTATAGCAGTTGTCTGTTACATTTGGGATAATTTTAATGTTCATTCACTCCATATTTCTCTCTTTGAATGAATTATTTTGATTATTTAGAAAATTTGAAAATGAGTCTTTCTTTAATTTCAGACCCGATGGAAGAGAGCGAGGAGAGTGAAGAACTGAGTGAAGTGAAGGTGGAGAGTGAAGAACTGAGTGAAGTGAAGGTGGAGAGTGAAGAACTGAGTGAAGTGAAGGTGGAGAGTGAAGAACTGAGTGAAGTGAAGGTGGAGAGTGAAGAACTGAGTGAAGTGAAGGTGGAGAGTGAAGAACTGAGTGAAGTGAAGGTGGAGAGTGAAGAACTGAGTGAAGTGAAGGTGGAGAGTGAAGAACTGAGTGAAGTGAAGGAGGAGAGTGAAGAACTGAATGAAGTGAAGGAGGAGAGTGAAGAACTGAATGAAGTGAAGGAGGAGAGTGAAGAACTGAATGAAGTGAAGGAGGAGAGTGAAGAACTGAATGAAGTGAAGGAGGAGAGTGAAGAACTGAATGAAGTGAAGGAGGAGAGTGAAGAACTGAATGAAGTGAAGGAGGAGAGTGAAGAACTGAATGAAGTGAAGGAGGAGAGTGAAGAACTGAATGAAGTGAAGGAGGAGAGTGAAGAACTGAATGAAGTGAAGGAGGAGAGTGAAGAACTGAATGAAGTGAAGGAGGAGAGTGAAGAACTGAATGAAGTGTTTAACCCCCTGAGGTCGGAGGTATCGCCGGCGATACCAGCTCGCTTTTTTTTTATTAGTGTAAAAGAAACTCATAAATACTCTGTTGATTTTGATTTTCCATAGGAGTTTCATACATACATCGATTCTGTTAAATGTGTATTATTTTTGTGTATACTCACAATAAAAACAAAGTGTTGTGCTTTTTGCCAAATAAAGAAAAATAAACGTGATGCGAGTTCTGCCTTCTCTCTGTCAGTGAAGACCATTCTGAAACGCGTCCGAAAATGAACTGTAACTCAGCGAATACTCAGTCAAACAGGCATACAGACTAGAGGTCGACCGATTAATCAGCCGATTTTTTGCATTTTTTAACATAATCGACATCGGACAATATCCAGTATATCAAGCCGATTATTAGGCGGGCGCATCTGTGGGCAGCCTAGTGTTGTTGTTGTTGTGGAACACGTGTTCGACACACGCTGTGCCTAGAGTCATTCTCTAGCAGAGAGAGCAGACCTCATCCAGTGCCTAAGGAAGGAGCTAAGTTCCTTGGAGAAAACTCCTTTATATTTAATTAAAACCTTTTGATATGTTACTGCCAACTTTGAGAAAAAATATGAATAGGCGACATGACGTTCGGCTACTTTGGATATTAATAGCGTAGTTTCAGGTTGCATTAGCACAGCAGAAGGGTTGCTATCCTGTCACAATAAGTAAGCAAGAATTTTGCAATTACAGACTGAGAATCTGAGACTTTTATTTGTTCTGTTTTGTGTGTCTTCTATTTAAAGGGGTTGTACTCAATGCAGAGAAATAAGTAATAAAAAAGTGACCAACGCACTATAGGTTGATGAAGGACTGGCTTTGCTTTGCTTTGCTAGCGTCGTCATTAGGGTTGGGTAGCTACAGACAGACCCGGTGCTAATACGGCACTGGTGCCTTAACGACCGTAATTTACCGGACCGAATATCAATGCGGATTTCTGTGCTTCATTTCGGTGCTACTGTTATGCCTGTGCTTCTCTTGGATGCTCTGAAAACGGACGTTAGAAACGTGACGCTAGTCAACAGTTAACTTTAGCATACCGTTAGCTTGTAGCTGGATTAAACGCGGTTATAATGCTGGCCAAACAGTGTAATGTGTGACTGTATTTCACTGTAGACTAGGGGTGGAACGGTACATGTATTCGTATTGAACCGAAATGGTACGGGCGTCACAGTTCGGTGTATAAATTAACACGGAGAATACATGGTATAAAAATCAATAAAACTTGCGTGCAAAATGAATTCATGTAATGCGGAACTACTTTTAGATATGCGGGTTCTTTGGGCACACCTAATCTGTAGCTCCGCTTTAGCTCTGAAGCAGGCTGCGATGTAAAGATGGCAATGCTGGAATGTGGTGTGTGTGTGAGAGAGGGAGAGGGAGAGAGGGGCGCGGGCGCGATCGAAAAGTCGTGTGTGTTTAAAGTCGCAAAGTGTTTACTTATATTTGTGTGTGTGTGTGAGGCGCGGATGCGATCAAACAGTGGAAACATAAAAACAGTCATTTTGTTTATAGCCTGCAAGACATCATTCAAACTGCAAAGTGTTTAAATTACTGTTAATTAAAATTTTAAGGAAAACAAATGTATTAATCTGAAATGTAGCAAATTAATTTTCAATTCATTCAGGTACAATTACCAAACATATCTCAAGGTCTTTTTGTCTTTTGTACAAGTGCAGATTGGTCAAGTGTTCAATAAATGTTTTTGTTGAGAAATCTTGTCTATCTTAAGTAATTATCTGTGTTACATTTTATCTTTCAAATAGGGTTAAAACAAGCTCATAATCGGCCAAATATCGGCCAAAATAAATCGGCAGCATTAATCGGCCATCGGCCGACCCGGATTTCAAAAGATCGGCATCGCCCTGAAAAAAAAAAACATATCGGTCGACCTCTAATACAGACGCACAGACATGAAGCTTGAATTCTCTTATTTTAAATGAAGTAATTTATATAAAAAAATGAAATCTTGTGAAATCTGTATTAAAAGAGAGCGATTCCAGTCGAGCTCATTAGGGCTCATTCAAATGTAATGTGACCACGCCCCGGAGAGCTCAGAGCTGATTAATTTAGTTTAATCAACTAAAATGCTTTGCTACACTGAGATGAGTAAAAATCTACTGAAATATGTTGAAATAAAATGTCTTTGTATAAGCAACGTATTAAACTGCAAATTAACATTTATATGCCCTAATATTTCATAAAAACAACGTTACAGTCAGGCGAAATATGAAAGAACATTTTGTTGACTAGATTTGGGTACAGTTTTTACTGTAGAATATACTGCCCATCAAATAAGCTTTTATTTAGCAATTTCTGCTCATATGTTCTATATATACACTCACCTAAAGGATTATTAGGAACACGATACTAATACTGTGTTTGACCCCCTTCCGCCTTCAGAACTGCCTGAATTCTACGTGGCATTGATTCAACAAGGTGCTGAAAGCATTCTTTAGAAATGTTGGCCCATATTGATAGGATAGCATCTTGCAGTTGATGGAGATTTGTGGGATGCACATCCAGGGCACGAAGCTCCCGTTCCACCACATCCCGAAGATGCTCTATTGGGTTGAGATCTGGTGACTGTGGGGGCCATTTTAGTACAGTGAACTCATTGTCATGTTCAAGAAACCAATTTGAAATGATTCGAGCTTTGTGACATGGTGCATTATCCTGCTGGAAGTAGCCATCAGAGGATGGGTACATGGTGGTCATAAAGGGATGGACATGGTCAGAAACAATGCTCATGTAGGCCGTGGCATTTAAACGATGCCCAATTGGCACTAGGGGCCAAAGTGTGCCAAGAAAACATCCCCCACACCATTACACCACCACCACCAGCCTGCACAGTGGTAACAAGGCATGATGGATCCATGTTCTCATTCTGTTTACGCCAAATTCTGACTCTACCATCTGAATGTCTCAACAGAAATCGAGACTCATCAGACCAGGCAACATTTTTCCAGTCTTCAACTGTCCAATTTTGGTGAGCTCGTGCAAATTGTAGCCTCTTTTTCCTATTTGTAGTGGAGATGAGTGGTACCCGGTGGGGTCTTCTGCTGTTGTAGCCCATCCCCCTCAAGGTTGTGCGTGTTGTGGCTTCACAAATGCTTTGCTGCATACCTCGGTTGTAACGAGTGGTTATTTCAGTCAAAGTTGCTCTTCTATCAGCTTGAATCAGTCGGCCCATTCTCCTCTGACCTCTAGCATCAACAAGGCATTTTCGCCCACAGGACTGCCGCATACTGGATGTTTTTCCCTTTTCACACCATTCTTTGTAAACCCTAGAAATGGTTGTGCATGAAAATCCCAGTAACTGAGCAGATTGTGAAATACTCAGACCGGCCCGTCTGGCACCAACAACCATGCCACGCTCAAAATTGCTTAAATCACCATTCTTTGGAGTTCAGGATATTGTCTTGACCAGGACCACACCCCTAAATGCATTGAAGCAACTGCCATGTGATTGGTTGATTAGATAATTTCATTAATGAGAAATTGAACAGGTGTTCCTAATAATCCTTTAGGTGAGTGTATATATATAGTAGATAAGCTTAACAGTCATCCGATGTATGTATCATAGTAGCCTGACTTCGTCATACTCATATTCTAGGCAGAATGTGAGTCTGATATTGCTCCATAGAGCTTTGATTATGAGGCGTGTCTTAACCGAACCAGGAAAAACAACAACTCTGCACTCAATTGGATAGACCTACAACCAATCAGAGCAACACAGTAAGTTCTCTTTCATTCATGATTTGTTATTAATAACTTTAAACAGAATCATCAGCTGAAATCTGCGCGGATATCAAAATACGACACATTTATAGGACATAAAAGGGTCTCTGCGGCAAAAGTGAAAGTAAAAGCACAGAAAAGCACCCATTTCAATAAAAGGATATATCAAAGTTTAGGGTCGGGAACAGACCATACACTCGCACATCTGTATAAAAGTGAAGTCAACGCATCTTGACCTCGTGGGTTTTTGTGAGAGGAGTTTGTCAAAGGCTGGAGAAATTATCTTTAAAAAAGAATTAGGCTAAGTCCTTCCACAGCAGAGAAATTGATATTTTTTTATAAAAATCTATAAAAAAGTGAGACATTGTGGCTTGATTTCTTTTATTAATATTCATTTTTCATGACCAAAATAACATTATGTACAGTGAGGAGCCTACAGGTTACAAGCTTCACATATTAGAAAAATACAATAATAAAAAAAACAAATTTTTAATGGCTCGTCAGGGTTGTTTCAGATCAGCACCTGCAAGTGTCGCTCGTTGAGACGGGTGTCAGATTGTTTCGAAGCCTCAACACAATATGGCACATTTGCTTAACTGTTTCATTGTTTCACAAAGCCTCGATCTGCCTACCACCAGTTCTCTGTTCGTCTTTTAAAATTAATGCTCTGTCGTTTTCTTTTATAACAGACGCGATAGCGGAATCTAAACATCTTAATTCTCCAGCTGCAGTCATCTTTTGTTGAAAACCAATTCAACCCAAGCGTGGGTGATTACGTAACCGCAGATCATCCAAGTGGATGCTGCACACTGGTGGTGGTTGAGGAGAGATCCCCTGATATGATTGTAAAGCACTTTGGGTGTACAGTAGTACATATGAAAGCGCTATATAAATGCCCGATTCTATTCTATTCTATTCTATCTGTCCATCATCGATTAAAGCCCGCCCTGACAATTTGATTGGCTCTGCCTTCTGGGAGCCGAGCATAATTACTTCTCAACGAATCGAGTCCAGACCGAACTTCCCGACCAAAAATGTTGTGGGCGGGGTTCGGGCTGGCACCCAGGCTAGTATCATAGTGTTTTTAGCTAAGCTATTCACGACACTTGTCCCTAGTAGGGCTTTTTTATAAAAAAAAATACAGTTTAACAATATTAAAAATAAGAAGGAAAAAAAATTAAATCCAAACTAAGGCAATAAAAAAGGACAAAAAATATACAGAGAGTGCAAAGTGTAAAGACTAAATATGAGAACAGTATTGTTCCTAAATTAACCACGATTTTTTTAATTTATTTTTTTAAGGTGGCTAATGTCGGATACATTTTAAGTGGTCTGGCAGAGAATTCCATAATTTTGCTCCTTTTACTGAAAAGGCAACCTGGGCAAATGATCCTCCACAATTTTGCCTCCACAACCACCCGGGCTGCAATCCGCTTGGCCTGTCGGTACCCGTCAGCTGCCTCAGGAGTCCCACAAGCCAGCCAGGCCCGATAGGAATCCTTCTTCAGCTATACGGCATTCCTTACTTCAGGTGTCCACCACCGGGTTCGGGGATTGCCACCTCGACAGGCACCGGAGACCTTATGGCCACAGCTCAGAGTGGCCGCCTCCACAATGTAGGTGTAGAACATGGTCCACTCGGACTCAATATCTCCAGACTCCCTCGGGATCCGGTTGAATCTCTCCCAGAGGTGGAAGTTGAAGATCTCTCTGATAGGGGATTCGGCCAAACATTCCCAACAGACCCTCACAGTACGTTTGGTTCTGCCGAGTCTGTCCAGCTTCCTCCCCCGCCATCGGATCCAACACACCATCAGGTCGTGATCAGTTGACAGCTCTGCCCCTCTCTTTACCAGAGTGTCCAAGACATGCGGCCGGAGGTCAGATGAAACGACCACAAAGTCGAACATTGACCTCCAGCCTAGGGTGTCCTGGTGCCATGTGCACTGATGGACAACCTTATGCTTGTTCATTATGGACAAGCTGTAACTAGCACAGAAGTCCAATAACATAACATACCACAAAACTAAAGGTGATGATACACAGGGCAACTTTTTGAGCAATGTTGCTGGGCAATCTTGCCGGTCGATTGTTTCTTGGGCACTTTCCCATTAAAAGGGCAATACATTTCTATCTGGATAATTTAGATCGGTCATGGGCCCTGTGTCTCACCTGGTTGCCCGTTGACGGCAACATTGCCCAGCAATATTGCTCAAAAAGTTGCCCTGTGGATCATCACCTTAAGTCTAAAACACAAATAAATTATAAGCAGGTAAAGAGTAGTGTAAAGTTAAATCAAGTAAACAATCAGGTTGCCCTCTGTCTATGTTTATACGTTTTTTTATGGAAGCAGCTTCAACTCTTGCTTAGATAAACCACCTAGTGGGACTAATAATGCTTGGATGATGATTATGGTAGCAGGATGCCTAAATTATCCAGGTGGAGCTGGGGAGTGGAGGGACGACAGAGGGCAATTCCTTACCATGAAAAAATTAAGTTTTTACCAAAAGAACAAAACCCTTTTCAAGTTATCCATTTAGGTCTGTAATATACTGTATTAATGTGTTTTAATGAAAATTTTAAGAAAATTGTCTTGTTTATCCACCGGCTATTAGGTGAGCAACACATGTCTGCTCACCTCATATTTCATGCTTTCAAAAGAGGTATCAAAGACCCACCTTTTTAAACTTTATTTTAACAGTAAGCATTTTGCAGAAAGATGGAGGCATGCCTGATAAATAAATACACTCATTTTGTCATAACAGCACTGCCTGTTGCATTTATAAGGGCTATAATAAAGAGGTCTCAACGCTTAAGGGTCCTGTCACGTCCATAACGTTTTTAAAGATTTAGTTATAAATAGCGCTTGGCGATATATCGGATGACATTGTTAATGTGCATTTCCTTGATTAGTAGTAAATCGCCATCACCTGCTTTGAGATGGAGCGGCATTTACTACACATGCCGTAGTTCACTGACAAGCTGAGCCATATTGCATTAGTTATCGTGGATGTATCGCCTGCGATAATTAATGCAAATTTTCTTAACAATGTCATCCGATATATTGCCCAGCCCTAGTTTTAAATGCAATTATAAATGCAAATAACTTGAATCTTTATATACAAAGCTAAATTAGTTATGCTTATTTGACTTAGAAATGCTAAGAAAATGTAAAGGGAAGATAAATGTTCATTTTGAATTGAATATTCTGTGTTCCCCCACCCAGAAAATTGACCCTTCCAGCAGCCAAAATATCAACATAGTGCCAGGCGGACTTTTTTTCAATTTTAAAACAACACACACACACACACTATTTCCTAAGTGTCCAAGTGCATTATTTCCTTTTCACATAATTTGATCACTTTAATCTATAAAAAATATTTAGTTTAAATGATTTTTTAGTACATTTAAATAATAAAATGTTATGTTTTGTTATCTTAAACCCAATGTTAGGTTGTGCAACTGTCCGCACAAATAAACAGACAAAGAAACTATTTAAAAAGGAGTCTTAAGAATAAAAAATGAAATTCTATGGCATCATTTTAGGTTTAAAACCTTTCACATGAACACATTTTATAAATATCAGTAGTTTTAAAGCTGTTGATAATTGAAAAACTTTTGACCAGCAATTTGCGTGTAATTTATTATGGTAATTATAGTATAGATGATAATGCATCGTCCAGAGGAGCCTAAATGGCCCTTGTGGCAGAGTGAAAAGGTTTGTAGATCTCTCTCAAATACTGGTAAAAACTGCTGATTAAAAGTATGGGTAGGTTGCTACACTTTACATTTCTGGTGAATTTAAACACTTAGAAATGTTAACAACTGAAACTTGTTTAAATGCATTGTTCATGACTCCAAAATATACATTACATCAGTTAAAAAAAATAAAAAATAAAGATTTATTTGTCAATGAGAGCTACACATTCCAAAAAAGTTGGGACAGGTAGCAATAAGAGGCCGGAAAAGTTAAATGTACATATAAGTAAAAGCTGGAGGACCAATTTGCAATTTATTAGGTCAATTGGCAACATGATTGGGTATAAAAAGAGCCTCTCAGAGTGTCAGTGTCTCTCAGAAGTCAAGATGGGCAGAGGATCACCAATTCCCCCAATGCTGCGGTGAAAAATAGTGGAGCAATATCAGAAAGGAGTTTCTCAGAGAAAAATTGCAAAGAGTTTGAAGTTATCATCATCTACAGTGCATAATATCATCCAAAGATTCAGAGAATCTGGAACAATCTCTGTGCGTAAGGGTCAAGGCCGGAAAACCATACTGGATGTCCGTGATCTTCGGGTCCTCAGACGGCACTGCATCACATACAGGAATGCTACTGTAATGGAAATCACAACATGGGCTCAGGAATACTTCCAGAAAACATTGTCGGTGAACACAATCCACCGTGCCATTCGCCGTTGCCGGCTAAAACTCTATGGGTCAAAAAAGAAGCCATATCTAAACAGGATCCAGAAGCGCAGGCGTTTTCTCTGGGTCAAGGCTCATTTAATGACAATGCCAGACCATATACTGCATCAATTACAATATCATGGCTGCGTAGAAGAAGGATCCGGGTACTGAAATGGCCAGCCTACAGTCCAGATCTTTCACCCATAGAAACATTTGGTGCATCATAAAGAGTTATGATTTGCATCATAGTTGAGCAACTAGAAGCCTGTATTAGACAAGAATGGGGCAACATTCCTATTCCTAAACTTGAGAAACTTGTCTCCTCAGTCCCCAGACGTTTGCAGACTGTTATAAAAAGAAGAGGGGATGCCACACAGTGGTAAACATGGCCTTGTCCCAACTTTGTCCCAACTATGTTGTATTCTGAATAAAATATTGAAATTTGAAACTTCCGCATCCTTGCATTCTGTTTTGATCCAATTTCTACAGTGTCCCAACTTTTTTGGAATTGGGTTTGTACTTGTTTTGCTTGGTTTGACAATAAATTGGCTTATTGTTAAAGCATTTGTTGTTTGCCTCTTTTATGTTGCGGTATATGAGCCAGCCGTAATAATATGCTATTGACAACTTTGACTAAATTTGTTTACGACGCCGCAGTTGTGTATGCTCACTGGGAAAGGGGAAGCTAACTTTATCATGCTATTATTGCGTCCTTGTATGGGAACTAACGTTATAGTTATAACCTCAGGTGGCGAAACGATTTTAAGATAATCTTTCTTTTTTTCTGCATTCTGTTCTGCAATATATAAAACCCTTTATCTAACTTGGCGACATTACACATTGAATGAAGTATCAGTAAAACTTAACTTTGTTTGTAGTGACTACTTTGACTTTCCTTTATGCCAGAAGGAAGGGGAGGAGGGAGGAGACTGGATGAGGAGGAGGGAGGGTCTAGCTAGCCTAGTTTTTTTTTGACAACAATTCGAATGTCAACAAGAAGTAACGTCTCCCGGGATCGCTTAGAGCACCTTTATTGAAAAATAGTGGCATACACCAACAATTTAAATGAATACACATTGTTTCAGTACTCAAATCACACATGCACTAACACACATACAGTCAGTCGCACATACACACTGACTCACATGAAACTGCAGTCACATGTGCACACAATAAAGCCCTAGAAATCTATGTTGAGATCTACATGTCACCTGCTCTGAAGGGATTTCAGACGTCTTAATCTTGATCTGCTATGCACTGTGGACACAGCACGAATCAACGGCAGACCTAGTCTCAGCCTTCTGTAGTTTGCCAGTTTCAGCAGATCCTGGGACTTCACTCTATGATGGGTGTAGAGTGCACTTTCATGTCGACGACCATGAACGGTAGTTTTGACCTCTGATAATAGCAGAGAATACAAAAATCCTGGTTGCCAAGTCTTCCATTAATAGTTTTCAATAGCCATAGTTCACTATAAAAACAGTATAATGATAAAGGTACATTTCTTAGGAAAACAAAAACAAGTATGCATGTTATTTACTTACCTATACACTTAGCCAACCACTTCTCATCCTCCTCATCCATCATGCTTTTGTGACCCGCACCTCGTGCCCTCTTCTTAATGTGTTCGTCTTCCGCAATCTGGTCTGCCTTCCTTTTCACAGCTTGTTTGAAACACTGTCTGGTGTACGGTGTTTCAGCTGCCTGTATATTGAAAAATAGCACACATGCTTAATACCACAACAGGTATTATATTGCATCAACTTTAAGCTGTAGTGAATGGAAACACATTAGACTCAATAGGTATCATTATGAAATAGTGCTGATTATTCCACTTTAAATGTCTACGAAGACGTAGGCTACTCACTTTGAGTTTTTTCACATTATCTAATGACTCCTGCAGAAAGCTCCTCTCATTCTCTTGATCACCAACCCTTTCTGGGGTCCATCTCATGGAAGCTACTTGTATCTGCTCCGATAAAAAAAAATTTAACCCTGGCTTTAACCCTGGCCTCCACTCTATGAGCCGCGTTATCAATTAGGCAGAACAATCCTTCCATCCACCGTAGATAATTTTTCAAATTGCTTATCGGATCGGTCTCAGCTGCTCAGTGAACCCAAACAAACAGATGAACTAGAGGAACTAACCAGCACTATGAGCACCATTCTCTCTGGAACACTGGATATTGTTGCACCTATTAGACTAAAAAAGGTCAGAGAGAAAATTAAAGCACCATGGTACAACAATACTACGCGTGTTCTAAAGAGAGAAACCCGTAATTTAGAGCGTAAATGGAAACAAACTAATTTAGAGGTCTTTAGAATCGCTTGGAAAGACAGTATGTCACGTTATAAAAAGGCCCTAAAAGTAGCCAGGGCTGAGCACCTCCGCAAACTAATAGAAAATAACCAAAACAATCCTAGGTTTTTATTTAACACCGTGGCTAGACTAACAAATAAACAAGCGTCACCTGAACAAAATATTCCGTTACAGTTTAGTAGTAATGATTTCATGAATTTAAGCCAATTTGATAAACTCCTAAGTAGTGCTGAGGTATTTGCTGATAAATAGAAAAAAAATGTTTTCAGAATTTATAAACTACTTTTTGTACTACATACTCAATATGTCAAATACATCATACAGATCAGATAGTCCTGTGTCATATGTCATTTGAAAGATCCCAATGAGTAGAATACAACAAGCATAATTGTTTCAGGCTTTTTACTAAACCTTGAGTGAGGTTTTTGTAAAAGAAGCCTTAAAGAGACCCATGTGTAAACCATATATGGATGCTGAATTTTAGACACATGTCCGCTTGTAACTTCATGAAACATGCTGCAATTGTGGAAAATGACACAGCATTATTTGCAGCAGATGCTTACAATTAAAATGAGTCCAAACTCAACATAATCCATCACTCAGAACTAAAGATATTCCTCATGGAGTTCTAACACACAAAAAATCCACAGAAAATCCACAAGTAGCTTAGACTTGACCTTTTTACTCGTATCTTCATGAAAAATGACACATCGTTATTTACAGCAGGAGCTCACGATTAAAAAGATTATATAT
>FLSR01004883.1:4957782-4970855 GCA_900092035.1 Leuciscus waleckii | reverse complement strand
GTGTAGCTGGGAGCTGCTATCGGTGACGTCCTTGAAGGTCACACGATTATGTCTCTTGTTCATGTTCCATATATGTAGTATTTTTGTGCATATAGCGCCCTCAGGCTATTGGTATGAATTGAAAACACAGCACGTCTCAGTAAGAAGCGCTCATAATGATTACATCGACGCATTTGGGTATAAATTCAATAAATATTATTCCTGTCTATAGAAATATGATGTGAATCTATGAGAATATATCAATATTTCTCCAAGTCTGCACATTTTTGAGCTAAGAGCCCTGAGGGACGTTGTTTTGTGAAGCACTGTCATGACGACAGCACAGAGTCTTTTTTTCTGAATGGACCAGCTGACGCTCATAATTCATATTAAAGGTATCGTGGACCAGCTGACGCTCATAATTCATATTAAAGGTATCGACGCATTTTTTCTTTCATAACTCCTGACACAAATTAAGACATAACTGTCACTATAAGTTTCTCAGAATACAATAGTCGTCAAATACTGAAACTTGAGTCTTATATATTTTTAATGATGTATAGTTTGTCAAAGTAATAACATTAAATCTGATAGTAACTTTGAACTAAATAAATAAAAAAACGCTTCAGTGCGCCGACGCACTGGTGAAGCTGAACAGGTTTTAAACATTAGTACACAATACATTTTAGAGAAATATCCAGATATTAATACACCAAAGAAACCAATGAAAAACACACTAGATATGGAGTTTGACATAAATTAACTATATAGAGCAATTAATTAAAGTAAAAATACAGCACCGGGAGAACACCAAATATGTTATATCATGTTCAAGCATATTTCAATAGAAACACGTGAAAACATATGTAAACTATTAGACTATGGAAAGAAGGAAAGATACCAATAAACTTGAAAAGTGCACTAGTACTTCCAATCATAAAGCCTGGAAAAGATCCAACAAACGCTAAAAGTTATAGACCAATAGCTCTAACATTAACAGAAATATAAAATATATAACAGAAGTCCTTCAAAAAGCAATAACAGAGTTGGAAAGATGGTCCATAATATGGGACACTACGTCATATACGCTTTGGGAAACGCCTCAGGCCTGACAGGTGTCTGAAATCAAATATCAACTCACGGCAATCATGTTGACCAGCGACAGCCCGTGAATCATCAGCTTGATTGATTAACGCGCGACCTGATGTATAAAGGGGAGCCTTGAAAACATGACAACATCTTTTTCGTCTTCAGGGACTGTTTGTCTGTTTAAGAGATATCGCTTTTAAGAGGCATTATGAAACGCGCAGAGAAGGAGGAGAATTTTTGCAAGTGTGCAAACCCATGCCGGGTGACACACACGATCTGTGCGTTTTTTGCTTGGGAGAAGAGCACGCACGGGAGGCTCTCGAGAGAGCCTCTTGTGCAAACTCTGAGCGTTTTTCATTTGAAGACGCTACGCTCTCGTCTGACCTTTTCTCGAGGGAGGAGGGCTCAGCATCTGAGCCCCGTGGTGCACGCGATCTAGGAAATAATACTGTTTGGGTGCGAGGCATTCACAGTCAGCTCCTGAGGGTGCTGGCAGTGTTGATTGAGAAATATCTCGGCGCGAGTGCATCCGTGCGCTGTCGGATGTTTCAACCTCGCACCTGTTGACTTTCTTCTCGAGGGATGAAAGCCAAATATATTTTAAACGGCTCGAATCTCGCGTTTGCCAAGGCAGGGTTTAGATTACGAGAACATGTAAATATTAAATCAGTATTGTCTGGTGATTATCGCTGCATTTAATTCTATGGAATTAAAATGATGGAATATTATCTGACTTTAAGAAGTTAGATATTTTAATTCAGCCTACCATCCAGACCGTGTTTCACTTATCCAGTGTTTTTGGCTGCATTTAATTCTGAGGATTGAATAGGCCTCACTAGGCCTTCCTGAATATGAGCTCCCACATACTGTGGTTACCAAGTTATAGGCCTCACCAGGCCTTCTTGAATATAGCTCCCACTTACTGTGGTTATCAAGTTATAGGCCTCACCAGGCCTTCTTGAAAATAGCTCCCACATAATGTGGTTATCAGGTCATAGGCCTCACTAGGCCTTCCTGAATATGAGCTCCCACATACAATGGTTGAATATGAGCTCCCACATACTGTGGTTATCAGGTCATAGGCCTCACCAGGCCTTCCTGAATATGAGCTCCCACATACTGTGGTTATCAAGTATCAGGTTATAGGCCTCACCAGGCCTTCCTGAATATGAGCTCCCACATACTGTGGTTATCAGGTCATAGGCCTCCCAGGCCTTCCTGAATATGAGCTCCCACATACTGTGGTTATCAGGTTATAGGCCTTCCTGAATATGAGCTCCCACATACTGTGGTTATCAGGTTATAGGCCTTACCAGGCCTTCCTGAATATGAGCTCCCACATACTGTGTGTTTTCACTTAGCATGGTTTTCAGGTAGTAGGTCTCTCCAGGCCTCCCTGAAAGTGAGTTCCTCATGTCATGGTTGTCAGGTAGTAGGCCTCACCAGGCCTCCCTGGAGTTGAGTTCCAACATACTTTGAGTTTCCACTTAAGGTGGTCTTCCGGTAACAGATAGTAGGCCTCGCCAGGCCTCTCTGCCTCCCAGTTAGATCAGTCCTTAGGCCCTCACAGGCCTCCTCAGTGTTTTGAAACACAAACACTGGATAGATCCGTGGATCGAGTAGATAAACTCCCCTCGTTGGCAAGGGTTGTAAAGCACTATGCTGAGTCATACTCTCCAGGATATCCCGTCTCTGAGATCCGGGCCGAGTGGTTCACTGCCTGCTTCGCAATCCCTTGGGTTGGATGCCTTTCCTAAAGGCAAGTGTCCAGAGGCTCTGTCTTCAGACAGACAGGAAGTGGCCAGACTGTAGTGTCTTATGTAGTGACACCAGGCCAGGCCTGCCTGGTGGCATTTCAGTCCTAGGCCCTCACAGGCCTCCTCAGGGTTTTGAAACACAAACACTGGGTAGAGCCGTGGATTGAGTAGATAAACTCCCCTCGCTGGCAAGGGTTGTAAAGCACTATGCTGAGTCATACTCTCCAGGATATCCCGTCTCTAAGATCTGGGCTGAGTGGTTCACTGCCTGCTTCGCAGTCCCTCGGGTTGGATGCCTTTCCTAAAGGCAAGTGTCCAGAGGCTCTGTCTTCAGACAGACAGGAAGTGGCAAAAAAAAAGAAAAAAAAAGAAGCAGACTGTAGTGTCTTATGTAGTGACACCAGGTCAGGCCTGCCTGGTGGCGTTTCAGGCGGCACGTTCCCCTGAATAGTGACTGGCTGGGGTTCCCTCGGTTCCCTAGCCACATTCCCTAGAAGGGACCCCTTCTAAGAAGTTGAAGTTGTGGTCCTAGGCCCTTGAGCAGGCCCAGGTAGACCTTCCACTAAACTATGTTTTTGGAGGTTTCTGTGGGATCATATAGCTTGGGCTATGACCGTAGGGAGTGCTGTCACTGACAGCCCAGTGTGACCTGAGGGTGAGTCGTTCTAGCGTCATTTGAATTGCTGGTTCTGACAGTTGTTACTGCCATTGGACATGCACTCCCCTCAGCATGGCGGAGTGGGTATTTCATTCCCCAAAGCGTCTATGACGTAGTGTCGAGTTCCCTTCGAAAGGGAACGTCTGAGGTTACGACTGTTACCTATGTTCCCTGAGAACAGGGAACGAGACACTACGTCTCCCTGCCATGCCTCGGGGCCTGCCTGCCAACAGTCCCTTCAGACGATAGGATGTTGTCATGTTTTCAAGGCTAGGTAGATGTAAATCTAAATAAGATTTAAAAAAATGCATGAAAACAATAGTAACGTATGTATAGAAAAATACGCACACAACAAACATTTTTCATATTTACAGATATTTACAGATGGATCAAAGATACCAGAATATGGGGTGACTGGTATAGGAATATATATTCCAGAGTTTGAAATAAATATTCAAAATATATACAGTAGAATTAGTTGCAATAATGGTTGTATTACAGTGGACAGATGTTAGATCAGATAGAGTAATTATGTGTTCAGACTCTATGTCAGTAATAGTTTAGTATCAAATAAATTCATTAGAGAAGACATTTTAAACAAATATTATATTATATTATATTATATTATATTATATTATATTATATATAATATATATATAATATATTAAAATCTCTAAATAGTATGAGAATAGATGTCAAATTTTGTTGGATAACGGCTCACACGGGAATCAATGGAAATGAAATAGCAGATCAGACATATGGGGTTAGCAAAACAACTGTCCACAGGTGTGTGTATGGTGTATGCCAGGCTATATGCACAAAGCTAATGAAGCAGACATTGCTTTGCCAACTGTGCAGGAGGCACAGCAGATTGCACAACGCAATTATGAGGCACACAGAATACCCCAAGTCTACGGTGCAATTGATGGGACTCATATCCCCCTTCATGCCCCAAGTGATGGGTATAGGGATTATGTAAACAGAAAAGGTTGGACATCCATTGTTCTGCAGGCTGTTGTAGATGACCAGCTAATGATAGATGATTAGAGATATATGTATGTGTGTGTGTGTGTGTGTGTGTGTGTGTGTGTGTGTGTGTAGCTAACGTTAGCTATTGCTAATAAACATGTTGCCCTCCTGGACAAACCGGTCTCTGATGTCCCAACAATTACGGGTTTCACCCGGCCTGCTATCGGCGTTTTATAGACACTTGACTTGTGTGTATGTGTGTGATGGGTATAGGCGGTGGGCCGGACATCGAAATTACGAATTTAATACTTACCTCACAGCTGTGTACGTTTTTTTTTGCTGAGGTCATGTAATAAAATCGTATAAGTACTACAGACATTGTTTCCAACTTTGTTGTATGCACATTTGACGCAAAATGTCCTTACAAACTCTTACTTTTTTAAACCGGCAAAGAAGCAGGAGTACTAATCATAACGCTAGAAAACCTCCCGTTTCCTTGACAACCAATGTAAATAATGAACACAGATTCTACAGCGGAGGCATGTAATCTTTGTCAGTGACCAGAAAGCTGGGCCATATAGTTAAACTGACGCATATAGCTTATCTAACGGCAGATGAAGTAAAACCGTAAATTTTATTATGAGTCCTAATCATAAATACAGTGCATGTTGACAATAACAGTTTAAATAAATAAAAGAATGATTTAAAACAGTGGTTCTCAACTCCAGTCCTCGGGACCCACTGCTCTGCATATTGTGTATGTCTCCCTTATCTGACACACTGAGTTTGGAGTTGAGAACCACTGATTTAAACTATATGTTTTACTTCTGATATAAACATTTACATTAAATATGCCATTCTCATTAATGGTGTTGTTAAACACTTTAACTACATGAAATAATTACTGAGAAGTTACAACATTTTTATATTCAAATTTTTTACATTTTTGTTGTGGATGCAATGCTTTTGAACACTTCTCCTCTGGCATGCTGTGTTTTAATGTTTTAACTAATTGCTAATCATGATAATAGCAGATTGTCTGAGAAAATGGTTTCGTGCAAATAATGCACAACAAGGTCTATCTGTTTCCATTAAAAATATAAATCAATTAAAAATACTATTTGGCCAGTGGAAAAGATTGAGAAAAAATGTATCTAAAATGTTTTTTTACACTATTTGATTTATTCATTCAAAAACAAGGCAAGAATAGGCTACTAAATTATTTTTATTAATAAAATGAGAGCATATGAATAAAGCGGAGCGGTGTGACGCTTAAATATAAGTTAAAAAACTTAAACATACGTTTTATGTGTTATTTTATATACGTTTAACCCCTTACTAGTCAGCCCCAATTTTGGCAAGTGACGCATACATGACATACCCAAAATAAAAAGGTTGCTGCTCAGAAGTCATTCTGAATTGACACATAACCAACATATATTTAGAAATCCACCCTTGAGAGTTTACAATTCAAGACTCAAAATTGACCAGACTGTTATTAATATTGAGATATAATTGAGAACAAATATTAAGAATATATTTATTAAATGAATAAAAAATGAACTTAGGATTGCAACTTATAACCACAACTAAAACATGGGGATTTTTTAAAGACAATCATCCCGCACATCCTATTCTATAATAAAATCAGCTAACGAATATTCGAAAATCGTGACTCATCCCTAATTAATATAGTATTATTGTATCTTATACCTGTTCTGTTATGAACTGTGACAATCAACCATAATTGGCTTAAATAACTCCATGACTACCACTATAAAGTTGATTTGAAATCATTTCTTTGTTTTGGTTTGCACTCTTTTTAGCTGATAATTAGTCTAGCTTACTTGTAGCCTAGGTAGCTTGCTGTAACCAACCTGGACATACCCTCCCGTTTACCCCGTGATTCTCCCTTAGACTTATTTCCTGCTGTCTTCCCGTTTAAATATTTTTCCCGTAATTATCCCGTATTTGTATACTCTTTGCTTAGTTCATTGTGTATGTACCGAATGCTTATTTTGGATTAGCCTAAGCAACATACCGTTAGACCTCACGTTAGCTTTACTGCTCCACTACCAACATTCTTTCGTGGCTAACGTTACTGTTCTCATCAACGACAACGCATATATTCACGGCGAACTATAGCTTGCAGTCTTAAATACAACTTATATGAAAAGCATTAAGATATAGGGGTGTATAATCATTGTAAAACAAATCTTACCTTGACGTTGTCTTGCCGAGACACACCGGTCTCTCCAGGTTGGGTTGTAGACTCATGGATTTGGCTTCAGACTGACGCGACGCCGGTTCAACGAATAACGTGATTGGCCAAATCAATTCAACAAGGTAACAACAGAAGCGTTGATTGGATCTCACTCCGGCCAACGTTTGTGATCAGCTAGCGAAATTAAATCTATTTTTATACTTTAATGTGCAACAATTGGCGTTGGAAACAATCGGTAATCTTTTTGTGAATTATTCATACAGACAAATAAAAAAAATGAGCCACACAGCTGCTGGGTAACTGTCAAATCAAAAACTAAACGAGATAGACGGACTTGGCCCACTGCCTATTACAGGTACATCCAGCTCCTCAACAGCCTCAGGAACACACTCGGGATGAACCTGATGCTCCGGCTCTTGAAATCAGGCAGGCTCTGGTGAATCACCTGCTCAGGCCACATTAGGTTACCCACCTGTGTAAAAACACACTTAAAACACCTGCCTTTACATTTATTTCTGTTGTTGCAATTTGAAGAGTACAGTAAGAGATTTGTGTTATTTCAAATAATTGCTTTATTTAAAAGTTCTAGAATACAAGTTTACGAATTGTCAGTTATTTTGAATAATAACAATAAATGGCCTTAAGTCATTACTGTCACTGTGCCAAAAAAAAAAAAAAAAACCCCAGAACAGATGTTACTTTTCTGTTTCTTACCAACAGTACAGATGTTACATTTCTGTATCTTACCAGAACATGGCATGGCTTTAAACGACTTGTACATATGCCATTAAAATGAACATAAGAATAGTATGACCAAATAGTATGTTTTTGACATAGCATCTATAAACTTGCGGTTTGCTGTAGGCCTGTTTACAACACTAAAAATACAAAAAGAGTAAATCAATAAATAAAAATTAATAAATAAAAATCAACCGTAACATGCCATTAACCATAACTATAGGGAACAATGGAAAAGGTAACACATTTTTCTATTGTGTGTGTGTGAGAGAGCGAGTGATTTGAACAGAAAGGCATATTCCTGAGTTGTGTATGTAATGGATGACATACAAATTCTGGTAAGAGGGAGAGTGGCCAGGGGAAGACGTAGATGACTGATGTTGGTGTTGGTACCAAGGTGACTGAGGTTGGGAGCTGGGAGGAGGTTGCTGTGGGTGATGGTAGTATGGAGGTTGCTGTAGCTGGTATGTGGGGTTGCTGGTGGGCGAAGGGGTGCTGAGCTCCAACCAAAGCCTCAAGTGCACGAGCATGGCGCTCAGCTGCTTCTGTCGCCCTCTCAAAACTTTGGACAGCACGATTGAGCACCTCAGTGATTGTGCTGAGGAAGGCTTGATCCTGGACACCAAAAAAAAAAAATGATTTCTTAAAAACATAACTTTTATTTTTACATTGCCCCTTTGGGTGTATAAATTGATTTAAAACAGATTGTTTGTTTGCCAATGCATTGTAAAAAAAAAATTCTATCATAGCTTACAGTTAACAATTGTTGTAATAATCTGTTAAACAATATGTGCATTCAGAGCCGTCGCATAGACTGTGCGAACTGTGCAACCACACAGGGCCTCGCGCCACTAGGGGGCCTCGCAATCCTGCTGTTTTTTTTTTTTTTTTTTTTTTTTTTTTTTTTTAAAAAAATAAAATTTCACCACGTTTTAAAACATCTCGCGGCACGAATGTAACAATTCTACAAATAAATAAAACATCTCCAGTTAACTGGCAGAGCATTCATTTCGTTCGTTTTTTAAATAAGAGACGATCTAGCGCTGAAATGTGTTTTTTAAATCAAGAGATCAAAGTGCTCGTTGCCGCAGCGATCAGTGGCGCGGATACAGTGTTTTCTCGTCGTCTTCATCGGACGCGTGCTTCAATCCGTTGCAGATACTCTATTCGTTCTAGTGAAATCACAAAACATAATGCACACAAACGTGTCCCTGCTTGATATACAACCACTGATGAACATAATCGGTTTTGATGAGAGAAAAAAAAAACTATACGAGAAAAAAAAACTACAGACTACAGATTAGAACCTAGAACCTCTGACATGCTTGGCGAAAGTTCTACCACTGGACCATTAAGATACACGTTGGTGATATAGGCGGATCTATGTATGCATTCACACGAAAATTCTCGAGCTGACTTGATGTAAAGCCACTCGTTGCATAGTTTATTTTTTTCCCTCTGAAATAAATAGCAAAAAGTCATAGCTGAGACTATGTGCATGATTATGCTGTATTATTCTATTTGATAAAAACGTGAAAAATGTGGTGACTTACCTGATGAATGCAACAAAGGATCCATGGCAGCCATCTCTGAATCTTCATTCTCGTCATCTAATGTTAATTTGTTTACATGTAAGAAGTAAAAACCTATATTACTTACAAGAGTATATCACTGAACGTATAGCTTTAAGGTTGCATAAATTGACATAAGCAATAACCTTTTTAGCTTATGAATTATGATTGGAAGTCCAAGTCATCTTCATTTATATAGCACTTTTAACAATGTAGATTGTTCCAAAGCAGCTTTACAATGATAATAGGAAATTAAAGTAAAGTGTTTTGACTTTATAGCAGTTCTAGAATAAAGTTATTGTCCAGCTAATTGTCCAGATAGTTTGATTGATTCACTTCCGTCACAATGATCATTAGTTATTAACTTAGGGCCGCAACACGACACCGTTTTAACAGAAAAACAGAAAACTCTTCAAAAAAGCGAACCAGTGAGAACGCTGGAACAATTAAAGTTTTACGTAAACAAAGCCGAGTATAACAACCATTCTTGTAAAACTAAAAATACAGGCTATTCATATTATATCAGATCATGCCAAAAAAAGAAAATAATGTTTGCCTTACCTATGCTGTTTAGAACTGTGTCATCGACGTCACAATAGGTCTCTGGCCAAGTATTTTGTCCATTAAGTCGAAATATTTGAATTTTACTTTCCCTTCACCACCAGCACCGCTTTTGCAAAGATTTCTCTTCTCTGAAAGATACTTTTGTTTTAGAGTTTTCCATTTGGACCGTAAGATTTGCCACAGCTTGTCAAAGCCATTGTCCTTCATGTCTGCTTCCAAGTCTTGATAAATGATGGCATCCGTCTCATCTTCGGTCCATACATACCGCGCCATCTTTAAATAATGATCATGTGACTTTTTAAGTATCCCATGTGACCTGGAAAAAAAACGTTTCCATTGCAGTTTTGCGAAATATTCCTTTTTCGAATTGCCTGAAAAACCACCTCATGCGAGCGTAAAAACTTTTTTTCCGATAAATGGGAGGTTTTGCGAAATTGATGTGTTTACATTGGGCGTATTTTCAATTCACAATTTCGAGTTGCGCAATTTGAAGGGTAATGGAAACGCGGCTAGTGAGGATAACTTGGGTGAGCAGTCTGAGGCACTTGTCATAGACAAGACCACACACTGAAGGGAATGGATCGGTGAAATATAAAGGGTGTGTGATGATGAGGTGCAGGTAATCAGAATTCAGGTGATAATGATCGAGTGGGCGGAATGTCGTGATCTGGTGTTGATGGTTGGATAGTTGGTTCTGTTGAATCTGTGACAGTACAGGCAAGTGCGCCTTTTGTGGGGCAATAGAAACCATCAAACATGTAATACTAAAATGTAGGAAATACAATATAGAGAGATTTGAAATGATAAAGAACCTAAAAGGTAATACTAATGAAAAAAGAAGATAAAATGGATATTAGGGAGAGGATTAAAAGAGGATATTAATCAGTGAATAGCAATTGAATATATAATAGAAACAGGGTTTTAATAAAAACAAAGACCCCTTAAAATGCTCCTCTTTCCGACCAATCTCACTCCTAAATGCGGATTATAAATTGATTTCTAAAGCTATAGCATACAGATTGAGTGAATTCTTACCAAAATTGATAAACCGAGACCAGGTCGGCTTTATCCAGAAGAGATCCTCTGCCAATAATATGTGTAGGTTATTTAACGTTATTCATATGGCAACCTCCAGTACTGAACCTAGTATAGCCGTTACCCTGGACGCGGAAAAGGCCTTTGATAGGCTTGAGTGGCCATATCTATTTAAGGTTCTATCTAAATTTGGATTTGGCTCCTATTTTATTAATTGGGTCAGAACGCTGTATAAAAAACCACAGGCCAAAATAATTACCAATGGACAAATGTCCACTGCCTTCCCCCTTAGCAGATCGAGCAGACAAGGGTGTCCATTATCCCCCGGGCTTTTCGTTATAGCTATTGAACCTCTGGCCGAGACAATCAGACAAGATTCAGAGATAAAAGGTGTGAAAGTGGACCAGACGATACATAAAATCAATCTTATGGAGATGATATAATTCCGTATTTAACAAAGCCATCTGACTCCCTTGCTAAATTAAAAACCGTTTTGCATGCATTTGGATCTGTCTCTGGATATAAGGTAAATTACGACAAATGTGAAATTCTCCCACTCTCGAATTTTGACTACACTGAACATCAGCAAAGAGGTCCATTTAAATGGTCTCCAAGCGGGATAAGATACCTTGGAATTATGGGGATAACAATCTTAAAAATGTGTATAAACTCAATTACTTACCACTCGTTAGTAGAATAATAGAGGATTTACAGAAATGGATAAATTTACCGATTACTTTGATCGGCCGAATAAATTGCATTAAAATGAATATATTACCAAGGCTGCAGTACCTCTTTCAGTCCTTACCGATTCCAGTGCCATCCAGTTTTTTTTTTTTAAATCTGAACAAACATATTAGGCAATTCATATGGAATGGTATCTGAACAAACATATTAGCCAATTCATATGGAATGGTAAGACTCCAAGGATTTCAATGGAAAAACTTACATGGGACTACAAAAGGTCTTCGACTGCCTAACCTTGAAAAGCATTATCTGGCTGCCCAAATGCGACTTCTCTCTTTTTTATTTGAAAAGGAAAATGTCCCACCTTGGGTTTCAATTGGAATGTATGCTCTTAAAGAAAATGTTCCTGCAGACTTTATCTATAAATGGACACCTTCAACCATCTCCAGAAGAACTGACAACCCTGTCTTGACTCATATCATCAAAACATGGCATGAAGTCCGGAAAAATATTGGACTAAAAAATATATTTTCACCCAGAACACCATTGAAACAGAATGAACTCGTACCTATGTCAGTGGATAATAAGATCCTGGAAACGTGGCACCAAAAAGGGATTCATCATTTGGAGAACTGTTATAAGGATGGATGCCTAATGTCTTTTGAGGACCTAAGGAGGAAATATGATCTGTCCAGCAGAAACTTCTTTTGTTATTTACAGTTAAGATAATTTCTTAAATCTGTTTTGGGACCTGAAATGACTTTACCCACGCTCAGCGATCTGGAAAAACTGCTTCATGAGGGTACACACCTCGTCTTATCTCAAAAGTGTACTCCCTTTTGATGGATAATGCTTTAAAACCAGGTTTACATAAATCAAGGGAGAAATGGGAGTCTGACTTGGGTGTGACAATGGGTACAGAGCTCTGGGCTGAATTGTGTCAAAAAAGTTTAACTGCCACTCTTAATTCCAGACACTGGCTGACTTATTATAACTTTCTTCATCAAACCTATCTACGCCACAGAAATTACATAAATACAAATCTGAGATACCTAACCTGTGTTTTAGATGTAGTATAGAAGAGGGTTCATTCCTACATTGCACTTGGTCATGCACAAAACTTAAAGGTGCCCTAGAATGTGAAATTGAATTTATCTTGGCATAGTTAAATAACAAGAGTTCAGTACATGGACATGACATACAGTGAGTCTCAAACACCATAGTTTTCTCTTTCTTATTTAAATCTCGTTTTTGAAAAACACCCCCGAAAAACAGGCGAATCTCCACATAACACCAAATGTGACGCAACAGTCGGGATCATTAATATGTACGCCTCCAAAAATTTGCATATGTCAGCCCATGTTAAAGCCCAGGCGAAACTGCGCAGCCGAATCATCAGAAGTTCTGCAGGTGAAGAAACAAGCAGGAGGAGGATCATAGGGAAAATGGCAGATCTATATATAATCTATCTATAATCGGATACCGCTACAGTTTAATAGATAGATAGATAGAGTTTGCTCTGCCCATTTCAACACGGACTGTTTTTCTAACCTGGAACAATATCAAGCAGCCAGGCTTCCCTCGGCGTCTCAAACGGACGAAGGGGCAATTTCAACTAACGTTATATTCCCGCAAGCGGTAAGTAGTGATTTTATTAAAGATAATTTACACTGTGTTATCTAGATCCAGCGCGATATTGTTTTTCCCTCGAGAGACATCATGGCTTCAAAACGAGCAAACGAAGCATGGCGTTTGCTCATTTTTTGGATGAAAAAATAAACAAAAAAGTTTTTTTTAGCCCC
>FLSR01004883.1:4946612-4957689 GCA_900092035.1 Leuciscus waleckii | reverse complement strand
GTTGTTTTTTTTTTTTTTTTTTATTTTTTGAAAAAAAAAAAAAAAAAAAAAAAAAAAAGAAATCCTTAGAATTATATTGAAAACGCTGGATTGTATGCTGTAGAATCACAGTGCTGCTGAAAAAAACAATAAAGTAAACCTAACTCAGAAATTAGGCTGCAAATGAGTTCAGTGATTCAGGTCACATGACTATTATGTGAAAACAAAACTACACCAAACTAAATCTAATATTAAAAGTCAAGGGTCAAGACCTAAAGAAAACATTGATCACCACAAGGGTGACTTGACATTGTGCTTTTTCTCCTTCATTGATTCTGCTTGTGAAAATCAGGTATCTACAGTACGATAATGGTCAATACTCACACAATTAATCACTTAATTATCTCATTAACTTTGACACTGCTTCAGTGTTCATTTAATCCAGGGGTGCCCAATCCTGCTCTTGCCGATCGACTTTGTTCGATTAGGGTTGGAGATGAACTGTGCAGGACAGTCGATCGGCAGGAGCAGGATTGGGCACCCCTGATTTAATCAATGTTAATGTGTAAAAGGAAACTGCATTGAATCAACATCACTTCTGCGATTAATGTTGACATTTCTTTTCATTTCATCCAAAAATCAATGGTAATGGCATTGAATCAATGTTGCAATGTGATGTTGGTTCAACATCATGCTTGCACTCTCAGAAAATGAAACACAACAACTATAATAGCCACTGGAAATATAAGAAGACTATAAATCTCTCAAGATCTCAGCAGAAGTTCTTTTTGACAATTAACAGAGGTTTAGATGTTGATGATTTATTGAAAATGATTGGTCACCATTATGCAAAGAAAGCCAGAAGATGATAAAGTGATAGTGTTTTCAGTGCCATAATTCACTAATTTTACCCCTGAACAAAAGTGGTTATTTGTTAATATATTCACTGAAAATACATTCTTGCAACAGATCAGACATTCTGAATTTAGATTTTTAAGTTCATTGTAGGATTTGTTTATAGATTTTTGACACACACAGACATCAATAATCAGCATATGAATCTCAACAATGGTGACATGCTTCATGAATGTTGGTTTTATAATATGGTGGCTCCCAGCATGCATTGCGGTATGAAGCATGTCACAATAATGTATTTTACAATCAAAATTCAGAATGTCTGATCTGTGGCAAAGAAATGTCAGTGAATATAACCTATTAATAAGAAAGAACCACTTTTGGTCAGGGATAGATTAGTGAATTATTCTACTTTATGTTGTTTGAAACTATATCCCCGGTTATCTTTGTTTCTGGCTTTCTTTGCAACAAATTGTGTGTTTTGGTAAACATTGTTACAAAGAACACAAAGTCACATAAAAAGCCAAGAGTCAAACTGACCAACTAATGGAAACACCGATCGCCGTAATGGTGACCAAACATTTTCAATAAACCATCAACATCTAAACCTCTGTCAATTCTCAACAAGAACTTCTGCTGAGATCTTGAGAGATTAGGGGCCCTTTCACACCTACCTTGTTTGGTCCGGACTTTCAGACTTTTCAGTTTGGTCCGAATCAAAATTACAGGTGTGAAAGCTCCCCCAGACCACGGTCCGCACCAAACAGACAAAATTTGGTCAGACAAAAAGAGGTAGTCTCGGTCCGGGTCAAACTGAACAAAGGTTTGGTTTGTTTCTAGTGTGAAAGCATTTTCTGTTTGGGTCGGACTTTCAGACCATTTACAGGAAGATCCGGTGGTTCCCGCATAGCCTAAACAACTGAAGAAGAATATTTATGTGCAGATCTGTCAGTCCTGCCCACAGCTTTCTTCCAGAACACACACACATTTGTCCTGCGTCCTGCTGGCGACGATAAAATGTTCGCACAACGAGGACGTTCATTTGCCGAATTTGAACTAGCCTGGAGTATAGCTGGTGCTGCAGGGAGTAATGCCGTAATAATAACAGTATAGTGGCAACGATAAACATCTGTTTATTCATTCTTGTGACAACTGACAACTTGCTGACATCAGACGCACGTCCATTTACAAACCAATCAATGTCAAGATGCAGCCAACATAGATGATGACGACAGGACGCAAGTACGTCATGTAAAGTTCTTTAGTGCACTCGCATTATTGCAATGTGAAACCAAACCAAAACTAACCGAATGTATACAATTATCAAAACATGAACTTTGGTTCGGACCTTGAAAACGCCCTAATAGTCTTTTTTTATTTGAAGTTGATTTCAGGCTGTGTGGCTTTAAGTCATTGTTGTGTTTCATTTTCTGAGAGTGCAAGCATGATGTTGAACCAACTTAACATTGATTCAATGCCATTACCATTGACTTTGTTATGATTTTTTTTATTTTTTTTTTACATTAATTCTGGGTGCAAAAGTGATGTTGATTCAATGCGGTTAACATTGACACATTAACATTGATTTAAAATTGTTTAATCAAACACACCTGAACTAGCTTATCAATGTCTTCAGGATTACTAGAAAGCTACAGGCAGGAGAGTGTATCAGGGTTAGATCTAAACTCTGCAGGACAGTGGCCCTCGAGTACCAATACACTCCAATACACTCCCAGGAGAGTTAATTTATACACAGCTAATGATACTTTCACTAACAGTAACATTAAAGGTGCTCTAAGTGATGCCGGGAGTGTTGACATTCGAATTGTTGTCAAACAAAACGGAGGCTAGCTAGACCCTCCCTCCTCCTCATCCCGTCTCCTCCCTCCTCCCCTCCGTTCCGGCATAAAGGAAAGTCAAAGTAGTCACTAAAAACAAAGTTAAGTTTTACTGATACTTCATTCAATGTGTAATGACACCAAGTTAGATAAATGCTTTTATATATTGCAGAACAGAATGCAGAAAAAGAGAAACATTATCTTAATCGTTTCGCCACCTGAGGCTATACTATAACGTTAGCCCCCATACAAGGACCCAATAATAGCAAGATAACGTTCGCTTCGCGTTACCCAGTGAGCCAGAAACAGGCGGAGTTCTCGCCACCTTTTGAACGCTTTTCCGATGTAATTTCGGGACTTCGCGTTAATTCTCCTTTTCCCTTTTCTTTGCAATTTGTTCATCTGAACGTCGTCTCTTTGGTCGTGTGTCGGCCATAATTCAAACTTCCCTCTTCATGCTTCTCTCTCGTCTCTCCTCCACACCCCCTTCATGTGCACGCGCACTAACCCCCAAACCCCACCCTCAAATACTTCTCGCCAGTGATTGGCTGGAACACTGTTTGTTGTGTTTCGTGGTGCGGGTGAGCCCAGTTGGTTTTTGTTGCCGTTTGTGGAGCCTGTGGTGTCTAGAGAGACCGTGTTTTTTTACAGTGTGTTCAGGGGACAGTCAGCTAGCGGATAGTGAGGAGATGTTTGCTGTATGTGACAAAAAAATTTTTTGTCTAAAAAACGCGTGACATCACTTAGAGCACCTTTAATTACACAGAAAAACTATGATTATTAGTGGGTCTTCACTGCAAAACAACAACAACAACAACAATCCACAGCAATTTCAGTCATTTTGGGCCATAAAAATCATACATTGACAATCGACTTGACATTATATTTATAGTCATACTCCATATTATCTGTCTCTTTCAGAGATGTCCTGTGGTCCAGATGATCCAGTGATCCGGGTTCTTCTGATGGGCAGAAACTGTTCTGGGAAAAGCTCATCAGGAAACACTATACTGGGAGAAAAGAGGTTTAAAATCCACAAACATAAGAAGCAGCATGAAGCTGAAGTGTGTGAGGAAGAAACTCAGATTGAAGAGAAGCAGGTGTGTGTGATTGATTGTCCAGATCTACTGGATCCAGATCTGAATAAAGAGAAGCTGGAGAAGATGAAGGATCAGCTGGTCTCTCGATGTTCATCAGGACTCAGTGCAGTTCTGCTCACCGTTCCTCTAGAGGAACCTGTGGGAAACGAGGGAGAGATCCTGGATTATATCAACTGTTTATTAGGTCCTGAAGTTCAGAAGTACATCATTTTCTGTTCACACATGGAGATGAACAGGAGGATCTGGATCAGACCATTGAGAATATCTATTAGATCATGAGGATCTCCAGCGACTGGTGACTGAATGTGGAGAAAGGTTTCACTGTTTCAACAACAAGAGTAAATCAAACATCAAAGAAAGTCAGAAACATGAACTACTGCAGAAGATTGAATGTATGATGACGGAGAACGGTGGGAAATATATCATGGAACAGATGAAGAGGAGCAGCAGCAAGGACACTGTATTGAATTGTAAGTTGTTCTGTTGATGTGAATTATTTCAATAATGCATGATGAGCTAGGCCACACAGGGCTGTACTGAACTGAACTGTGTTTGTTTGCACATAGCACTGGTGCTGCAGAGGCTGAAAGTTTAATATAAAACAATATACAATCTGTTACATCTCTGAAAACAACCACACGAGTAGTGCAATTCATCACTTCATCAGGCATGTGACTGATAAAAGGACATTAATGTTCCATACATTACAAATACAAACCTTAACCAGAAATATTTTTACATGAGCATTTTCTTTATTTGCCAAAAATGGCAGACTGCAGGAACATAACACTTCTTAACATTAAGTCAGTTTTGTGTTTATAGCCCAATATCATAATGACAATCCAAACAACATCCTTCCATTTTGTTGAGCACTTGAAAATACCGCTTCATTTTCTATAAATCATTAGAAAGGTCTAAAGATTTATTATAAAGTGTTAAAATTAATAAGAAAAAAAATTGTGACTGTAATATTTTAACGTTTTTACATACGATTTCAGTAACACTTTATAATAACTGCACGCTATTAATCGTATGAAAATACAATTATTAAACACGATAGATATGCTTATATATCAAGAATTAAGCATTTATAGCTGTAGTTATAAACTGCTTTTAATGTCTATTAATGCTTTATATATGATGAATGAACTGTTAACTAATGTTTATTAATGATCAATTTATCATTTCTAAATGAAGTATTGCATTATTTACAAACCAGTTGTTTAGGAGTTGCCAGTGGTTCATAAGATCACTTAGAAAGTGTAAGTAAATGTTTAATAAACTATTTAAATGTACATTCATACATCTTATTATTCAGACATATAGTAATAGTTACTTAGTGTGTCAATAATGAATGGTTAATTCAGGTAGTTATAAAGCATTTAGTTGTGGTCAGTTAACTTTTTTTGTGAGCTCATCTAAAGTGAGGACTAGTTCTGCCTTGTAAAGCTTTTACAAAGGAGATTTTACAGTTATCTTCTAAACAGAAAAAGGAAACAAACACAACACAGTGATACAGAACATAGAAATATTTAAGATGTATGAATGTACATTTAAATACTTTATTAATCGTTTACTTACACTTTCTAAGTGATCTTATGAACCACTGACAACAACTCCTAAATAACCGGTTTGTAAATAATGCAAAACTTAATTTAGAAATTATAAATTGATCAATAAAAAGTATGATGATACAAATATTAAACACATTATAGATATGCTTATTAAATCAAGAACAAAGCATTTATAGCTGTATTTGTAAACTGCTTGTTAATGTCTATTAATGCTTTATAAATTATGAATTAACTGTTTACTAATGCTTAACTAATGATTAATAGCGTGCAGTTATTATAAAGTGTTACCCTAATTTCTTTAGAGAGAAGTATTATTTTTCCTATTTTTAACCTAAAATAGGGTGTTGTGAGCATTAGTGAGTACACATGTAATGTCCATTTCATTCCACAAGTGAGAAAGTCCACAAGTGAGACCCATAGAAGTTTTTTTTTTTTTTTTTGCAATTTTAACAAACAGATGATACAATAACATAAACAATCTTTCAGATAATAAACAATGGCTCAATAGACCCTGCTGCTTTCAAGAGCTGCACAGCGCAATCGACCTCACTCTATGCGCTACTAAGACAACGACCCGGCGATCAGCCGTTTGATGATGTTTAAGATGGTGCTTAAAGCGCCACCTATGGAGATCAAGGACGCTGACGAGACAGCCCTCTTTAACTCTCGTCTCTACTTTGGGCCTATTCAGTTCTGCACAGCTTTGTTGAGCGTTTCACGGCGGTTTCATTCCATTCCATTTTGTCTCTTCAACAGGAGCTGTTGGACTGTGGTCGCACTCGGTCCACGCTCAAAGTATACACGGTAGCTATCATAGCGTACCACACTCCAATAGCTGGCCAGTTGGTTGGGAAACACGCCCTGGTGGTCAGATTGCTCAGAGGACCCAGGAGGCTAAACCCACCTCGCCCCAACACGGTGCCTTCCTGGGACCTGTCCATTGTCCTGAGGGCACTCAGAGGTCCTCCGCTTGAGTCGCTCACGACAGCCGACCATTGGCCTCTCTCACTAAAGACCGCTCTCCATCTGGCTCTGGCTTCGGTTAAGCAAGTTGCTGATCTGCTTCAGAGGCTCCTCTAAAGGGCTGCCTGTCAGGAAGCAAAGACTCTCCTATAGGATAGTGGATGTGATAGCGCTAGCTTACAAGTCCTTGAACTTGCAGTGCCCTATTGGTGTGAGTGCCCACTCCACCACAGGAATAGCTTCCTTTAGCGGTGGCCAGCTGGTCCTCGCCGTCCACCTTTATCAGGTCCTACCATCTAGACCTCCCTGCTCTTCAGGCACGGATTCTGTCTGCCTAATCAGTTTCTTATCCTCAGGGGGTTTTCTAGGAGATATCAAACCCACAGGCTCCGGTCCCAAACCCGAGCCTGCCCTTTTGGACATTCTAGGTCCTCGACACTAGTTGCCTGCCTGGGGCCCTCATCACTATGCATGCCATTTTGCAGTGTGTTCCCCATATGCATCAAAACATCAACGCAATGTTTATTCAAATGGATAATGTAACCTCAGTTCCCTTTCAGTTGAGAACGTCAGATGTAGTCGAGTCGACTGAATGGGATCACGCTAGGGAGCCTGTCATCTTCGAGCATGTTAGATGAGCCAATGCAATTGGCGTGCGTGATTCGCATCACACACTCCGCCCCTGTGGCACGGGTATAAATACAGAAGTGGATGCACGCACTAGTTGCTTTTTGCTTTGGAGCCGTTCGTATGGTGTCTCTGAAGAGTATTGTTGTATTCGACGAGCGAGTGTGTCTGTGTTCTTTTGGAAAAGACTCTCCCAGTGCTGGTGATTTCGACAGCGCAGTGCAGCTGTGGTCACAAGCTTTGAGCTCTCAACTGCTGTTCTAACAGCAACAAATTTCTCTGTTTGTTTGTGTGTTGTCGGTTGGTTGAGGGCGGAAAAGTGAGTGCTTCACTGGTTTCAGTTCGCTGAAATAAGTGTTGCTGCGGTCATTCCCTGTGTGCTCCGGCACTGGTGACGGGTCCCATTTTCTAAAGGAGCAACATGGTGTGAGTACATCTTTTTCAAGATGCCATTCCATCCGTGCCTTTCTGGGTGCGGTAAGGCTTTGTCCCCCTCTGATGGTCACGAAAGTTGCATCACGTGTCAGGGCTTACAGCACGCTGAAGCAGCTTTGGTGGATGACTCATGTTCTCATTGCAGGAACATGGCCATCTCGTCGTTGAGGTCGAGGTGCAGTCCCCATCCCCAGGCCCCGCTCTAGCCTTTCTTCTGCGTTACCTTCCCAGAGGAAGCCTCGAGTGCCGTCTGGGCTGGGTGACCTGAGGATTACGGTGAGGGGTAATCCGCCAGGCAAAGCCCCATGGATCCCTCCCTCCTCTCTCACGCCGGAGCCGGTGGAGCTCCCCGGCTGGGCTCTGGAGATGATGACTCGGCTGCGCTGCCTCCCTCTGGGAGACCAGCGTGGCCCGAGCCGGATCCAGAGATGACAGCTGAAAAAGGCAGCCGAGGCAGTAGGGCTTCAGTGGAACGAACCACCGTGTCCCGAGCCGTCTCGGTTGGATGATTGGTTTCTCGGAGCGGGCCGGTCTGGTTCTCACCCGCCGCTCCGGTGCCATTCTTTCTTGAAGTGCACGAGGAGTTGACAAAGGCTGGATGGCACCTTTCTCTGCCAGAAACCGCCCGAGTAGCTTCTCCCCCCTCACTAACCTTGATGGAGGAGCGGCTAAGGGTTATGAGGCTATTTGATTTGATTTGATTCAACTTTATTGTCATTACACAAGTACAGGTACAAGGCAACGATATGCATTTTAGGACCGACCTGAAGTTATTAAGAAATACAGCATAACATGAGGAGAGTTGAGGAGAAAAAAAAGGCAACCCCCAGACTATGTTCCAATAGGGAGTACAGTTTGGGGACAGTAAAACACCTCAGCACATTTGCACATAATCAGTACACAATATGAACACACAAGACTTGCAACAGGGGAGGGGACAGGGGGTTGGAGGTAACCCAGCACAGGCAAGCAGCCATCCGGTCCTGCAGCCATTTCGGCGCTGGTCACAGACCCGCCTGTCAGACTGGTGGTAAAAAGCGTCTAAGGCGTGGGATGGGGGCTGGGGGTTGGTGATTGCATATCTGTATCTATGTAAGAGTTTCTGTATGTGTGGGCCTGAAGAGTCGCTACGCCTGGCATCCCAATCTAGGTGCCTCAGTCCGCAGGATGTCATAGCGAAACACAGCAGTTGCCATGGAGACAACCTTGATCAGGTCCCAGACAGAGTCAACAATCAGCAGGTGTCAGTGTGGAGTCGGGGAAGGAACGCAAGAGCGTCTCTTTGCAGTGCTCTCTCCAAAGGGGGTTGTTGTTCCAGCAGCGGCCTCGGCCAAGGCCAGTGCTGATAGAGGGGGGCCAAAAGCAGATAAGATTGTGGTTGTTTGGTCTTGGGACGAGTAGCCAATTTACACAGCTCCTGGTCCGTTTGGGTCTCCGAAACGATCCATTTGCCTTTGCAAAGCTGTGAGCTTCTCCATGATGTTATCCATATTGTGGTTCATAGTCACAGTCTGAGTGCCAACAGCTCTGCCCACTGCTTCAATCATAACGGGCAGCCTTGTGGGGCTTTGGACAGCTGTCACCGTCTTCTTAATTCCTCGATAAACCAGGGCAATGCCTAATCCAAACAGCAGAAAACCTGTTATCATGGTTCCGAATAGGTAGATATCTTCAACGTCCTCCACGGAAAGAGCCGCCAGACACACGACCCGCCACTTCCCCCACGCGTCCATCGTGTAGCCAGCTGCAAACGTTCCGGCAGGGCAGTCAGGTTCCCCCGACCCCAAGCTTCTCGTCGAGAAGATGGTGTCAATTGCGTTGAGAGACCAGTTGATCAATTCCATAATTTCTTAGTTTGGAGAGCAGTGCGGAGAGAGTCTCTCAAAGTACAAGACAGTAACGAGACGAGAGGAGCAATAAGGGAAGATAAGGGAGAGGAGGGTAAGAAAATGCGACCGCCTTCGTTGAGAGCCAAAGCAAGAATTTGTGTTATCAAATTGTGTTATCAAATTGTGTTATCCCTCCAGTAGTGCGGTCCGTTGTAATGCAGCTGTGTCCAGCGACTGCTACCTCATGGAAGGGGAATCCTCGTCTTCCCTCTAAGGCCTGTAAGTTCTTGTCCGCTCTGACGGGCAAGGGCTCACAAAGCCTGTGGGCAAGCTGCTTCTTCTCTGCATGCCATGGCGTTGCTTCAGGTCCACCAGGCTCAGGCACTCATAAACATGCACAAGGGTAGCCCAGATCTTGAGTTCATGGGTGAGCTCCACACGGCAACCGACCTTTCCCTCTATGGTACAAAGGTTGCAGCTCGCGCGATCGGTCTGGCAATGTCCACTCTTGTGGTCCAGGAGCGCCATCTCTGGCTCAACCTGGCAGATATGAGAGAAGCAGACAAGGTTCGATTCCTGGACTCTCCCATTTCCCAGGTTGGGTTATTCGGCGACGTGGTGTAGAGCTTCGCCCATCAGTTCTCTGCTGCCCAGAAGCAGACGGAGGCCATCCGGCACATCCTGCCCCGACGACTTGCTGCTGCCTCCACCTGGTTGTCGGCGGTAGATCCTCCGCCTCTCGTCGCCGAGGGCGCCCGTCTGCAGCCGCCTCCACTCCCGCTGGACCACCGCACAGCCTCCACCCAAGTCTCAGCGTGGAGCCGTCTGCTCCAGGCGCTGCCAAGCCAGGTGGCAAGCGACAGCGGAAACGCTGACCTGAGCGGACCGCCCAGGGATGGAGAATTGCTCTAGGAGATGGTCACTAATCCACTGCCTTCATCCGGTGGAGGGCCGGGTGAAGGCTCTTTTTTGTTTTATGTGTGTGTGTCTGTTCCACCGCTGTCCTCCACCTCGCTGCCCCACCTTGGGTACATCTGTGGTCCCTGGCCCCTGGTCCGGTTTCATGGAAGTTTAAAACACTTCCCAACCGATGCCCAGCCTAGCCCCAAATGGCACCTTCAGACTCGGCTTGCGATTCATTTCGCTCGGCTTCCAAGAAATCCAAGATGGCGGCGCGCGTGAGTGCAGCGGCTCTGAGCTCGCATTAATATATCACTGATTCTTGAGAGTCAGGACAAAACACGTTTAAAAAAACTTTTTTTTTAAATACACACTATATCAATTAGAGTTATATGTTTCTGCAGAGAAAGGTCTTAGCTATTTAACCATGTAAAGGAACAGGTTCTAAATAAAAACACATTTTTAACAAATAAACATGTTTCCCTTCAGAACTGGATTTGTGTCAACTCCGTCAGACACACTAAAAAGTATACAATTTTAATTCTTCAAATCCAACAAGAATCTAAAGTTCTGAAGTATATTGTAATAGTGTTTAGTTACTCTGATATGTAAAAAAAAATACAATATATAAACTTAAGTTGTGATTTCACACTATTCTGAAAACTCAGATTTCTAAATATTTGCATTTTCAAACTTTGATTTTAATTTCAATATTGTAAAAACAAATTCCTTAAATAAATAAAACATAAGAGGATGTAGATCAGATGGTCCTTTATTACAAAAACAACATAAACTGAAGGAAGAATTTTTTTTTTCCCAAAAAATTTACAAAAACATACAAACATCCAACGCTGTTGACGAAAAACTGACGGTGTTGACGGAAAAACTGACGGTGTTGACGGAAAATGTTTGAATGTTTTACCTCAGATTTGTGAAGTGTTCACCTGTTTGTCATGATATGTTCTGACAATAAAGAG
>FLSR01004883.1:4911564-4946548 GCA_900092035.1 Leuciscus waleckii | reverse complement strand
TACCAGGCATGTGTGGTAGTGCTGCATTCACCACAGGCAGGGAGATGAAAAGGGGTCCTCAGGATATAGCTGACCATGCTATTTCCTGATTTAAAGAGCTTTATGAAAAAATCTGACAGAGTTGACAGAAACTGAGGACACAACTTTAATAGGCAGATTTTTATAGAAAATATTGTTTGATGTTCACTCCATGCATTGTGTTTGATATATATTTATATATTTATAAATTAGTACATTTTATTTGATTAATTATTTATCTTTTAAAAGCACTGATCTGGAGTACCACCTGTAATTTCGTTGTGTCAATACTCTGTATTTATGCAATGACAAATAAAGCTTGAATTGAATTGAATTGAAGTCTGGCTTCCAAGAGCCCGTACTTCATTATACCCTTAATGTGGTGGGTTACGACCATCTTGGATCTGTATCAACTGAAACAGGCCATTTTTCTAAAGCATCCGTTCACTTGTTAAACACAGAGTTGCATTTTCAATGCCCCGACCCCAAGCTTGGTCTGCAGCGTTCGACCTGAAAGACGTGTACTTCAGATCTCTATCCTTCCGCTCCACAGGCCTCCTGTGTTCTTGCGTTCGAAGGTACAAAGTAACAGTACATGGTCCTACCCTTTGACTGCACCATAGCCAGTTGGGTCTTCAGGTCAACTGGGAAAGAGTAATCTCGCCCAAGGGACGAGAATCTCTTTTCTAGTGTGGAAATGGTCTCAGTCTAGCGCATCTCTCAAATAGAGATGTGTCAGCTCAGTGCTATTAAATTAGTGAGAAAGGGTCCCACTGAAACTTTCAGAGGCTCCTGGGGCATATGGAAGACACAGCCACACGGCTTCCTCCATATGAAGACCACTTCAGCACTGGCTTTACGAGCGAGTCCCGAGGTGGCCGTGGCAGAGCGACATGCTCCGTGTGGTGAACACCCTGGCCTGTTGCCAAACCCTCAGCCAATAAACAGACCTTTTGTTTCCCCGGGCCAATGGCTCCTGGAACAAGTGTCCACTAATGTCGGCTGAAGGGCCACGTATAAAGGGCATGCAGTAACAGAGGTCTGGGCGCCCTCTGACTGCATTGGCATCATAGTGTCTTTGTTTATCCTGAGGTTTTCCCGCAGCCTGCTGGATCCAGGCCGTATCCAGATTTGACAAAGGACATTCGCCTGGACCCAATGACAACGCAGTGCTGAAGTGCCAACTAGTCTCTCCCTATGGAGGATCCCTTTACCACTCCAGATAAAGCATTTTCGGGAAATTCGTTTCACGTACCTACCCCGAAGTGATAAAATAAAATAAAATTCTGTATCAAAATTTATAAGGAAAGCCCAGTTCTTTGTTTACGCTTGGTCTGTAGGGAGTTCCAAACCTGCGCACATATATTCAAACGCACATAACTATAGAACCAATTCTTAATGCGCATGTGAACGCCATCAGCGTTTCTCACAGGTTCGCGTTTAAAGTCTGTGTAGAGATAATGGTGTCGTCTTAACGGCCCCTAATTTAATAACAAATGATCGTTGCGACGGAAGCGAATCAATCAAAACTAACTTTAGCTGGAAAATAACTTTATTAAAGAACCGCTATAAAGCCAAAACAATCTCTGTTACCATAAATTATGTTTATCTCTGTAAAGCTGCTTTGAAACAATCTACATTGTTAAAAGCGCAATATAAATGAAGATGACTTGAGGTGGTGAGCCTGCAAGCGCTGCCCCGGAGGAGGCAGACCCAGCCCTGGCTTTTCTCTGTCCGACCGCTCAGTACAGTTATATGTGATCAGAATGCAAAGCTCATGGTACGGCTCCTCTGCCTAGTCCCCTCTGCCGTCACTGTCGGTTGATCCTCCCCCTTGTTATAGGCTGGAGTCATCCCAGTGACATTCCATAATAAGATCCCATTCAGTCGACGTCGACTACGTCTGACGTTCTCGACTGAAAGGGAATGTCCTGGTTGCGTATGCAACCCACCGTTCCCTGAAGGAGGGAATGGAGGACGTAGTCCCTTAGCCACTATAGCTGGACCACCGCTGACTCCGAGTTACTCTCGCTCCTCAGCGTAAAGCAAATTGTGCGTGCATCCACTTCCGTATTTATACCCGCGCCGCGGGGCGGAGTGTGTGATGCGAATCACGCACGCCAATTGCATTGGTTCGTTCTAACATGCTCAAAGATGACAGGCTCCCTAGCGTGATCACATTCAGTCGACGTCGACTACGTCCTCCGTTCCCTCCTTCAGGGAACGGTGGGTTGCATACACAACCAGGACGTTCCCTGAGATAACGATAGTTGTGCTACTGTGCATATGTGCTAAACAACGCTATTGCTATTCAATCTAGAAATTCTGACTCAAATGGTCTTTTTGCCCGACTTAAATAGGCAGTCGGCCCCGCTCATTTTGGCAGGCTGGAAAGCCATTTGTCTGTGCAAAGCACAGATGTGAACCAATCAGGCTTCAGTATTCGGAGAATACCGATATGTGCCAAATGCACCAAAACCGATGCAATGCTCGTTCCCATTATCTCTGGGAACCGAGGTTACGTTAGTAACCGGAGCGTTACTTTTTGTTTTGTGGTTTTGTCTACTGGTTACTCAAATTAAATTAATTACAAGTGATGGGAACACAGCTTTCAGAGCAGCACATTATTAATAAAAACAATAATAGTCTGAATTAGAGGTATTCCTAAATATAACGAGTAACAAATTTGGTCTCAGATATTCAGTAACACTGATGTGGCCCAGGCAGAAAATGAGTTTGACACCCCTGGGTTAAGCCAACCTGTTTATTAAATATAAGGTAGAGCCCTGCACGGGCCTCAAATCTAGGCCCGAGCCCGGCCCTGGCCCGAGACGCTCAGGCCCTAGCCAAAGCTCATCAGAATTATCAGCCCGAGTCCGACCCGAGCCGTTTTTTTTTTTTTTTTTTTTTTTTTTTTTTTTTTCCGACCCCCGTACCCTTTTTAAACCACAGTGAGTAAATTTTTTTTGAAATACTGAGGCAGGCTCAGGCTGCTCGCAACAGCGCTCGCAAACGAAATGAGCAATAGCCAATCTAAACAAATTAAATTAAATAAATCAAAAACAAACTTGCAGGTTATCTTACCTAAAAAATGCACCACAGAACATGGCCATTCTTTTTTCCAGTAGTTTCCAACAGTTAAACGGAAATAAAGTCCAATCAAACGAAAAGTTAGAACAGTCTCTACAGAGCATCGTGGAGAAAAAGAATAGCATCCACAGTGGAAGATTTTAACCCAGTCCTCTCTTCTATCACTTTATCACTATAATTTTTCTCTTAATATTCTCCATTATTTGCACATGAGGTGAATCGTTGGTTACGCTGACGGGAAACCTTCTGTGTGTGTGTGCGTGCGTGCGTGCGTGAGACTGTCATCAATCATATGTCACGATTATGAAAGTTATGAGGTTATTAAATGTCTTTCTATGTTTGTTTTTCTATCGTCGACGTCAACTTCTCATATTTTTTTAATGAATGTCTAAAAATATAAAAAGAAGGATAACCCAAAAAAGGCCCGAGGCCCGGCCCGCATGTGAACTATGACGTGAAATTTGGCCCGAAGCCCGGCCCTAGGGGCGTAAAAAAGTCGGGGCCCGTCGGGCTCAGGCTGAAATGCAGGGCTTTAATATAAGGCACCGATATTTGTTGGGCTCTTATTAGTTATGAAATGGAGAATAAAAATATTTACATTTTTAACAGGTTCCACATGTAATAATTATTTCATATGCAAGATGTTAGCCAGTCACAGCGATGGGTGTTAACATTGAGTCTCACAGCATTCAGTCACAGAGTGGGCGTTTACACTGAAGTCTCACACTAGACTGGCTAACCCTTCAAACAGAGCGTTCAAATCAGAGGGCTAAAATCAGGCTAGGGAAAATGCCTTTTATTTTTAAATTATAACCATTTTGATGTAAAAATCATACTAGCATTATAAGTGCACTTCATGAAATATAAAATAACTTAAAAAATGCATTTCATAACCCATTTAAGAACATTTGCTAATGCCTGATATGTAAATATCATTGATCTTAAAAGAGAAGAGCTGATAGAGAAGGTTGTATTTAATTAAATTCCACATTGATGTGATGTGATGTGTTGCAGTTTCAGGAGAAAGTTCAACAGCTGAAGATGAGCATCAGATTCCTGTGAGGAAAGACCAGATCAGACTGGTTCTGCTGGGAAAAACTGGATCTGGGAAAAGTGCCACTGGAAACACCATCATCGGCAGAAACGTGGTTGACTCCTCGTTCTTCTCGGACTCTCAGATGAAACAGTGTCAGTCAGAAACTACAGTGAGGATGGGTAAAGAGATCTCAGTGATCGACACTACTGGACTGTATGATACTGAACTCAGTGAAGAGGAGGTTATTACTGAAATAGTGAAATGCATTACATACGCCTCTCCTGGACCACATGCTTTTATTATCGTGATTAAAGTGGATCGATTCACTGAGGAGGAGAAAAACACAGTGGAGAAACTCAAAGAAGTGTTTGGAGAACAGATGGAAAAATACGCTTTAATCCTCTTTACTCACAAAGATCAGTTAGAGAAGGCAAACAAAACCATTGAGCAGTTTCTACAGAATGGTAATCGAGATCTTAAAGAACTTGTAGAGAGTTGTGGAAACCGGCTCTTCTGTATAGATAATAAGTCTGCCAGTTTCCCACAGTTCAGAGATCTGATCAGTAAAATAGAGAAGATGGTAGAGGAGAATGGAGGAACACACTTCACCAATGATGTGTTTGGGACACAGAGAAACACATTCAGGAGATTCAGAAGCAGAAGTTACATGAGAAAGTGAAGCTGTCAAACAGGAGCATGAAGAGGTTACTCAGACAGAATGGCAGAAAATATACTGGAGTTTAGTAGAGGAGTCACGACATGAAGCTGAGCTGTCTTTAACTGATTCATTAAGAAATGTTCTTGATGTCTACATAGTTGCTGCTGCCAGAACACATGATAAGATAACAGTGACCCGTGAAGAGGAAGAGAGAGCCATAAAGGAGGCTGAGAGTAAAGGAATCAGTCGTATAAAGGCAGCAAGACTTGCATTCAGAGCGACACAGAAACTAGCAAGACAGGAGATGTGTGTGATCCAGTGATAGGTTCAGTAATGGTCAGATAAATGAGCACTTGACATCTAGACATGCTCAACTGAGCTCAAAACTTTTATTTATTACCATTGATTTATTTGTTTCTTGATAAATCGAAACCATCTGTGAAATAGTCAAAAGTTCATGGGTTTTTTTTTTTTTTGGCAAATACATGTATAAGGAACCTAGAGGTCATGTGAGACTGTAAAAGACTGGTTAAAATAAATATGTTATAGTTTTGTCTATTAAGGTCACAAAACTCTGGGCTTCTGATAGTACTAGAATATCTAAATCCACTCTCCCAGTTAAAATCTAGATTAAAGACGCTTCTCTTTAGCCTAACTGTTTTGGCAATCCTTATCTTGTTTAACCTCTAGCTTTGCCATCATGCACAGGTAGGGGTGAAGTTTTTACGCAGACACAGGTTTATTGTAATAAATTGTACAAACAGATGAACATACCGGTTGATTTCTTATCTTGTTTCCAGTTGTTTGCGTGTACTCTGATCTGTAATCTGTGCTCTGTTGTCTGTGGTCTGTGGTCTGTGGTTTGGTGAGAACTGTGTGCGCTCCCCCTACCTGTGGCTCCCACTTCCTGTCACCTATGCCCCTTATATACAACCATGTGCATCTAATCACTGTCACCCAGTGTCCAAATACTAATATAAATATATCAAACAAAATAAAATATAATGCAAACAATAAACATAAATGGCTCCTACAGTTGCCCTACTGTGATTTGCTTGATCATTTACAATAGAGATTGATCGCTGCTAGAAACATACATGTTGTATTCACCAAAGTTAACGCTGACTGCATAGTTCTAGCTAATTACATCCTTGTGTTGGTTTGGCGAACATGAACGTCAATTTAGAAAAAAAAATGGATTTACCTGTTCTGCAAAAACAGAGCAACTGAATGTGGATCGGAAGCCGTTCTGCCGGCGGAGTTCTCGCCACCTTTAAAAGTTTTTTCCGATGTAAATTCGGTATTTCGCGCGTCCCTTATCCTCGTTCCTTATCCTCGTCCCTCTTCTTTGCAATTTGTTCATCGGTACGTCGTCTCTTTGGTCGTGTGTCGGCCATAATTCAAACTTCCCTCTTCATGCTTCTCTCTCGTCTCTCCTCCACACCCCCTTCATGTCCACGCGCACTAACCCCCCCCAAACCACACCCCTCAAATACTTCTTGCCAGTCATTGGCTGGAGCACTGTTTGTTGTGTTTCGTGGTGCGGGTGAGCCCAGTTTGTTTTTGTTGCCGTTTGTGGAGCCTGTGGTGTCTAGAGAGACCGCGTTTTTTTACAGTGTGTTCAGGGGACAGGCAGCTAGCGGATAGTGAGGAGATGGTTGCTGTATGTGACAAAAAATGTTTTGGCCTAAAAAACGCGTGACATCACTTAGAGCACCTTTAAGTTGTACATGTATACATAAAAATGTTGTTATTAAAAAGTGTTGAGTTTTTTCCGTACTTTGTTATAAAGACTATTTAGACTATCAACGTTCAAAAACGGGTGCAGTTTTGTATTATTTTTCTGATTAAAATAATGTAGATTGGAAAAAATTCTTGATAATAGTCTTAAAATGGAAACAATAACTGCCTATCCCGAATTTGTACACTGTGTATGTGTCTCATTATATAAACAGTATATATATAATTATATATATATATATAATTTAATTTAATTTGATCAATCAATAAATTCTTCTTGAAACAAACTTTGTTGTATTATTTTAATTTAATACTGTGAAGCTGCTTTGATACAATCTGTATTGTGAAAAGCGCTATTCAAATATACTTGACTTGACTTGACTTGTATCAAATACTTGTTCTCCCCACTGTATAAGGAACCTAGAGGTCATGTGAGAGTACTGCAAAAGACTGGTTAAAATAAATATGTTATAGTTTTGTCTATTATGGTCACAAAACTCAGGGCTTCTGGTAGTACCTAAAATATCTGAGTCCACTAAAGGAGGAAGAGCGTTTTCATATTTGGCTCCTAAACTCTGGAATAGTCTTCCTGATAATGTTCGAGGCTCAGACTCGCTCTCCCAGTTTAAATCTAGATTAAAGACGCTTCTCTTTAGCCTAGCATTAATATACTGCATCTCCTAACCTTATACTGTTATATCAGATCAAATGCACATGGTTATCCTTGCTTAAAGGACAAGTTTGGTATTTTACACTTAAAGCCCTGATTTGTGTGCATGATCTTGAAATGTATATTTCTGTAATATGGACATTAGTTGGACACAGTCACCTCTATAACATAATCAGGTTCATAAAGTGTCAGAAACAGATCAGACGGAGGGAGGATCTGAAGGAGGAGACAGTTATTCTTCTATCCATCGTTCCCTATAGACAGCTTGGAGAAGATCTGAGAATCATGGTGTTTTACACTTGAAATAAAGGAGCTAAAGCAACAGTGTTCTTGATTTATTTTGTTGTTTTGTTTCAGTGTGATCTGCATTAAATATTATTACATTCAATCCACTATATTTTGCAAAAGTTAGCTTGAACACTTTCTGTGTCAGGTTTAGGTTATTTCCCAGAATGCACTGCATAGTGCCGGTTTAGGACAGTAAATGTTGAAATGAAGTGTTATATATTATGCATTTCTGTGAACAGGGAGAGATGTTGAGTTGTGTTTGACATGTTTGAGTGTTTCTGTAGTTTCTGTGGCTGAATCAAAACTTGAGTAAGAATAAGAGAACACAACACTCTACAAAATTCTGCTGTGATTTTACAGTAAATTACTGGCTACTAATTGCATTACTTTCACAGTAATTTACAGTAAGAAATTTAATGTAAATAACAGTAAAATGACAGTTGTGTACAGTGATTTCAGAGTTAATATCACATCATTACTGTAATTTCACAGTGCATAACTGTATAAATATAGTTATCAGCTGTAACTTGAACAGTAATGTATTGTGTTTCAGCTGTAAAAGTAATGCAGCTGAAGTAGTCAGTAATTAACTGTAAACTTACAATTGAATACAGTAATGCAATATGATGACATAAAAGTAGTAAAAAAATGATTAAACAATACTTTCCACAATTGATTTTATTTTCAATAAAACTGATACAACAATATCATAACAAGCGTTGTTGGCAGCGGGCAGGAGTCGGCAGCAAGGTGTCAGTCCAGAAAACACAACCAGAGGGAAAATCCAAAACAATAGCCAGGTAGAAGTGAAGGTCTCAACCTAAAGGGCAGTCCAACATATTCAGTGGAGATATGGCAGGTAAAAACGGAGAGAGCCAACAATGACCGGAGCAAATGAAAAAAGTAATACCATCAAAACAAATAACATAGCAACCCAAGCCCCAACACACAGGTTTCATGCCGAGTACATGCTTAACACAAAATCTGATTATGTTGCCATCCATTCAAAATCCACAAGTTTGCGCAGCAGAGAACAAACTTGCTGATTGATGCCTCCCTGCTTCTTCTTGGATTTAGATCCTGTATCAGGGTTGATGCCCAGGAAGCACCTAAGACCACAATAAAAAAAAAAAAACATTTCAAAGTCTGAGAGATTCCCTATTTTTGTTATATATTTGAAAATACAGTCTAAGAATAGAATATATTTTACACTGATTATTTTAATCAAATCGCACTATGTCACTATATCACCAAAAACCCGCTATCTCAAAATCAAACTCCTCTCACAAAAACCCACGAGGTCAATATGCGTTGATTTCACTTTTATACAGATGTGCGATTGTGTGTTCTGTTCCCGACCGTGTCAATCAAACGCTGATTCGGCGGACCACACCTTACTGAAACACTTCGAGGCTTCGTTTGGCCATAGTCACGTGACATGGGTGTTTCGAATCACGCTTCGGATCAGTGTTTCGACACATCTGCGCTTCGGGATCTCGCAAAGCTTCGGAACGACTGTTTCGCTTCAGCCATCCTTACCTCTTACCCCCAAGGTGTTTTAAAAACAGTCTTAATGTTATGGACAGAAAGACAGGAGTCACGAGTCATACAGTGAAATGGGATTATTAAACTTCAAAAAGTGACAGTTTAATTAAAGACATGCAATTGCACGTTTGAAAGTGAAAACTGTTGCACGTCCACCAGGTTTGAGTTCATTCATGACTCGTGGTTTCAGAGCAGTTTGTAATAATGTGCAGTCTCAAAGAAATGGTTAACTTAAACATTAAAATTTGCTGATAATTAAAATCCGGGTTGTGTGAAACAGAACTGTGGGCACTGTTACTATTTAAATTAGCGCATTTAATGTCCCATGTTGCAGATTTAATGATGATTGTAGTGACGATTCTCTCTGACCAATCAGTGATCAGCAGTGTTTACACATCACATTTAGCTCCTTTGGAACGATGTAGATGGTACTCAAAACAGTACCAGGTACTATTCACAGTGGACAACCCCCCACAAAGCAAGCAGAGTCGGGTTGAGCCGTAGCGTACAGTGGAAAAGTGCCATAACAGACTGTATGATCCACACAAAGATCTGATCTCATCTTGAGTCAGTCTGGGATTACATAAAGAGATAGAAACAACTGAGACAGACTACATCCATAAAAACTGTGGCAACATCTCAGAGACACTTGGAGAAATCTGCCTCTAAAGCTACTGAAAATGTTTAGGCATTAGTAAAAAATAAATAAATAAATAAAAAACCTGTACGGTGAGGATCTTTTAAACCAGATTATTTGATGATTTATATTAAATAAATAAAATCAATCTTTGCATTTAAAACAGCTTTTGTCCTAGGAACACTTGCACAGTTATCAAGGTAGCTTTGCAGGTAGCTTTATTAAAGCATCTTGGAGATGTTGCCACAGTTTTTAAGGGATTAGTTTCTCTCAATTTTTTGTCTGTTCATGTAATCTCAGACTGACTCGATGGTGAGATCAGACCTCTGTGAAGAAGACCAAATACCAAATAGGTCTTGAAGGGATGGTTCGGAGTAAAATCAACCTAGGGTCCTTTGCACCATGACCTCGAGCCAAACACCCCCCAGAAGCCTTTTCCCCTTGGTTGAACATTATTAAAGTTAGAGCTTATTTAGAGATATCAGCCGGATGGTTTAGTGCAGGCGCTAATGGATCCTATGATGTATCTCGTAAATGACCGCTTTAATAATGTTCGACCAAGGGGAAAAGGCTTCTGGGGGGTGTTTGGCTCGAGGTATGGTGCAAAGGACCCTAGGTTCATTTTACTCCGAACCGTCCCTTTAATGTTGTACAAACATGCATTGTATAAATAAAAATAAAAATAAAGTTATGTTAGTTAAAACAACTTAAAGGGATAGTTCACCTAAAAATTTATATTTGCTGATAATTTACTTACCCTCAGGCAATCAAAGATCTATCCACACGAAATCTTCTGAACCAAAACCATTGGTCATTTTTAAAAACAAAACAATACTTGAATTGTTATCAACTGCAAATCTGCACCGCCGTCCAGCTGTGCAGTGCTTGTTCGTGAGAGGTACCGCACAACATATTGGAGAAGGAGAGTTTGGTAAATATCACGCGTGACGACATCACGTAGACATGGTCATCCAGGATAAACCCATGAAGGTATAATTGTGAACAATAATAATACAAATACAAATCTAGAGCAAAGAACATTAAACGTCTGTACAGCACTCCTCTTTTAATTGCGACCTAACCTACATGATGTCACGTGTGACCTTTGCCGACGCAAGTTGTGCAAATCCCTTTCACGAACAAGCACAGCACAGCTGGACGAAAATGAGGATTTGTAGATCCCAGCTCCTCCAGAACTTCCAACAAATGTGCCAGTGTTTCATCTGAGAGGCTTGGTAAAATTGAGACCTTGATTCATTTTCTGAAAGTGTCACATTTATAATGAAAGGATCCAAAACAAGAAGTTGACAGGATTTAACAGTCTTTAATGAAACATATAAACAATGCAGTCTGTCGTTGTGGAACACAGAACTGGAGAAAACAAAAACAGTCAAAACACTCTCCGCCAGGATAAGAGGACCGCAGAGGCTCAGAGAAGAGGCAGGCTGTACCGGACTGTACTGTGTGTGTGTGCGTGTGCGTGTGTGTGTGTGTGTGTGTGTAAAAGGATAGTGAGAAAGAGAGAATATAACCTGACTCATGACAGAAAGAGCAAAGGTACAATTTTCTTTTTAGTACAAATGAATCTGTAACACATTGCTCAATAAACCTCTGGGAAGCATGATGAAGAGCAATTAGTAGCAAGTCAAACACCTCATAAGTTGGAAGAGGACAGTAGTCAAGCAAATTTCTTTGTTAACACAAAGATGATCATCTTGAGCTACTCCTAATTCACAATAGACACCAATGTCTCTCAACTTAGCAAAGGTATGTTTCTCTGCAACAAAGTACACAGACTCATTTTCCCCACTATCTCTTCACTATCTCTCTCAGTTGCAATATCAGTAGCCATACCTCATTTCTACATGGATCTTTAATCCTGCCACCAATCAAGAGAGGTAGTATCCTCAGAAAACACCAATTGTCCACTTAAGCGCTCAGTTCCGGGGGAGAGTTCTCCCGGTTTGTCATTTGCATCATTTCCTTTGTATTTGAACTGATTTTTGCATCGATTCAATTGCAAGTATGTAAAATGCTTCTCCTCAACTAAACGACCAACAAACAAAGCAAGGTCATAAGAAACAACACCCTCAAATAGATGGTGCCCTAGACATGGTGGGAGCCCAGGCTGACAAACATGGAAATGTACAAGCTTGTTAAAAGGAGAGTCCCCCTTGATACCAAACACAGAGCCAGCAACGGCAGAGTCTAAATCTTAGACTTTTATATAAGACTACACAGTTCTTGCAGTATCACACAGGTTTGGCTCATTCACAAATGTATTTTTATTTATCTCACAATATCGGCAGAAATAATCTGCACGACTGGAGCTTTGCAATAGAAAACCCTATGCAATGGGATCCCAAATTACTTCCTGAAATGGCAACAAGAGTCTCTTTCATGATTTTTACTGGGCATTGAAATACCAGTTTCCTCTAGAAATGTAAGATCCTTGATCAATGGCTCAAAAAGTTTGTTTATACCAAAGTATTTGAAGTCGTTTTCCCTACAAAGAAGCACAAGCTGCATGTGATCTGTAGTTGATCGATTGTGTGGCAAAATCTCAGTCAGAGTACAGTAGACCGCTAAAACCATATGTTCTTTCTTCCTTGAACCAAGAGGGTTTACAACCTCAAAGGATCCTGATGTAAAATGAGGCCAAGAGAATCAGAAGCTGTCTTCATTAAAATATTACTCTTAAATCCCTCACATCCTTAACATCACGTAAAACGTCTCCAGGAGTGGGTGGTGTAGAATGTGTGTAAGCATATGCTGTTCTCACACAGATCTGGTTTTGAACAGTGCAGCCAATGTTTCCTTTATAGGTAATATACTGGGCAAAACACTCTTTGCCATTTTCATCATTACCTAAAAACAATGGCACAGGTTCAACATAGTCAAAATGACTTTTAAAAACAGACTTTCTTAAACCTCAGAAGATCATCTCTACGCATTTCCTCAATGGTGTTGCTAACAATAGCCTCTGGTATTTCAAGAGCCTTCAGTTTCTCACTCAGGATCTTAAGTGCCTGTGACAGACCAAATTCAGTTGCATTCCGAAAGTCCTCAATTATTGTTGATATAGTACTTGCTGGTAACAACAATTTTGCTTGTAATTTCAAGTCCAGAAGTGTAATATTTGACAGCAAATGGCTCTTCACATTCAAATCTGTCTTCATCAGGTGTCTCTAAACAAGGTTGATTAGAGATGCAAAACTGCTCAGTGGGAGCAGATCCAGTTGACATAGCATCATCAAGATCTTCAACATGTTTGTGTTTCCTTGAAATATGAGCTGCTAAACTAGACTCAACTGTAAAGCTAGAACTACACTCTCTGAATGGGCATTTCATTTTGAGTCCTTCTCTTATGCGTTTATTTTTATTTATTTATTTAACCTTTATTTATCCAGGTAAACTGTTTGAGAACCACTTCTCATTTACAAACATGACCTGGCCAAGAGGCTACAAAAATAAATAGGAATAAATAGTCATCTGCATCAATAAACAAATAGTCGAACACATGACACATAGAACAAGCAATTGAATTAAGAAAGGTAGACAACAAAGAAAAGAGAAAAAGAAAAATTATAAAGTGCTTAAATATGTATGTAAATATGGTTCATGATTGTCAGCAGGAACAAGAGTCAACTATGTAATTTTGGAGGTTTTGCTTAAAGGTGGAGATTGGGATCAGAGATGTAAGTTTCAGGGTATTTTGTAGTATATTCCAGTCATGTACTGCTGCAAAGCGGAAGGCATTACGTCCAAAGGTAGTAGAAGTAGAGGGGGTACTAAATTTAATCAAATTACTTGATCTTGTGTGATAGGTGTTATGAACGGCATGAAGAAGAGATGACAAATAGAGAGGAGTCTTGCCCAGGATTGTCTTGTATATGAAGAGAAACCAATGATGGAGCCGCCGGGTATAAAGGGAGGGCCAGCCCACCAGTTTATACAGGTCACAGTGATGAGTGTGAAAGGGTGCATTAGTGACAAAACGGATGGCTGAATGATAGATTGTGTCAAGTTTTTTTAGGGCTGTGTTTGGTGCCATTCTGTAGATAATATCGCCATAGTCCAGAATTGGCAGTACTGTCATCTTAACGAGGGTGCATTTGGTAGCGTGAGTAAAGGAAGCTTTATTGCGAAAAAGAAAGGCTAGTCTAGCTTTGACTTTTGTTTGAAGGTTATTGATGTGTGTAATGAATGACAGGGATGAATCCAACCAGATACCTAGATATTTATATTTTTTGACATACTCCAGAGCCATACCGTTCATGCAGGTAATTGTAAGTGGAGTCTCAGTAACCGGTTTTCGGCTAAAAAGGATACATTTTGTCTTACTGGTGTTAATACGGAGGTGGAGATTGTCAAAGAACTGCTCTATAGAGGTGAAGCTGAGTTTAAGACTGGAAGCCACAGAATTGGGAGAGGACCCAACTGAGTACAAAATGGTATCATCTGCATAAAGATGAATCCGGGAGGTGCCAGCAGCTCTGGCTATATCATTAATGTAGATAGAAAAAAGGGTTGGGCCCAGGATGGACCCTTGAGGCACACCTTTAGAGATAATAAGTGGGTCTGACATAATGTTTTCACTCTTCAATTGCGGGCACGGTTTGTGAGATAATTGGCAAACCAATCACAGCTAGAGGAGGACAGACCAATACTGGAAAGCTTATGAAGAGGATCCTATGGTTGACAGAGTCAAAGGCCTTGGCGAGGTCTATAAAGGTGGCAATACAGACCTGTTTGCTGTCTAATGCTGTAATTACATCATCAAGGACCTTTGTGGTGACTGTTATGCACCCATGTCCCGTCCGAAAACCAGATTGCATGTCAAATAATTTATGATTTTTATCCGGAAATCATTTAACTGTTTTCGGACGAGCTTCTCCAGAACTTTGGCAAGGCATGGTAGGATGGAAATTGGGCGATAGCAATTTGGGTCAGATTCAGAACCCCCTTTGAAGAGGGGAAAAATGATGGCTGATTTCCAATCAATAGGGAACTCAGAGAGCTGTAAGGACATGTTAAATAGTCTTGTGACCGGAGCGGCAATAATGCTGGCTGCTGCTTTTAAGAACATGGGATCAAGACCATCAAGGCCAGCAGATTTGTTTATATTCAGCTTGGTGAGTTCATCCTGGACTTCAGAGGTGGAAAGAGGCATACAGGAGAAGCCACTGTTGCTTGATGGAGAAAGTTGGGCATCTGCTGAGGTTGTAACTGAAGTGTCCATTGAGACTGGATTAGGGTTTGACATTGAAACTGTATGGGTTGCATTAATAAAGTGATGGTTTAGAAGTGAGGCCATCCGAGACTTCTCAGTAATAATAATGTCATTAAATAACATAGAAACTGGTAAATGAGGGGAAATAACTTCATTTTCCATTACCTTGACTGTTTTCCAGAATGCCCTAGCATCAGTGCCACATGTGGTGAGTTTCTCTTTAAAATGCGAGATTTTGGCATTTCTGATAGCCTGTGTTGCTTTATTTCTGCATTGACGGAAGGCCAGCCAGTCAACTGGAGATTGGGTAGAGCGGGCGTTTCTCCAGAGGGCATTTTTATGATGAATAATCTCAGCCAGGTCATTGGAAAACCAAGGACTATATCGATTTTTTATTCTAATTTTTTTCAGAGGGGCATGTTTACTCATAATCAGACTGAAAGTGTTTTTTAAAAAAGACCATGCCTCTTCCAAGAAGGGGAAGGAATTAATTCTGTCCCAGGACACAGCCGCAACATCTTGGAGAAAAGCTTGCATATCCAGTTTTTTCAAAGAGCGCTTGGTTACAATTACTGGGGGCCTTTTGAATGAAAGGCCAGAGCGTATACATGCAATAGCGCAATGATCACTTATTTGACTGAAAACTCCAGCTTGATAATTAGATGGATTGTTAGTCAAAAGGAGGTCAATCAGAGTGGATGATGAGGAAGATTTAGGATTAGGTCTGGTGGGCTCAGATATCATCTGAGTAAGGTTTAGAGCATCAAACTGTTGCAAAACTGTATCTGGGGGATTGATCATATCCCAGTTCAGATCACCCGTAGGCCTCAGACCAGGTGGAGTAGGCCGAGATCCTCTCGAAAACAAGCAGGTAGGCCTCAGACCAGGTGGAGTAGGCCGAGATCCTCTCGAAAACAAGCAGGTAGGCCTCAAACCAGGTGGAGTAGGCCGAGAACCTCTCAGAATAGCTGTAGCCAGATAGCATAGGCTTTAGTGTGTGCTGGAAGCGAACCACAATGCAGCTGGAGATAGATGTTGTTATCTTGCTGTAAATCCTGTTTCAAGAACCCGTCACAGATCTAGGCTGAAGACAAGCCACACTGCAGCAGATCCCTGGGCTGTAGCATGAAGATAGGCCTCAAACCAAATAATAGCCCAAAATCTCACAAAAATAACAGGGTAGAATATCCATAACTACACAAACTTAGTTAAGATTAAATGAAGGCACTGTCTGGATTATTTCAGTGAAAGGTGCCATAAAAACCTTTAAAAAGTTAAAAAAAGACAGACAAAGAGCAGACAGAAAGACATGCAGCCATCTTGGAAAGTGGATCTGCTTTTTATTAAATGTATTTTGTTTTCGTTTCAGGTTTTGCAATCTGATGACAATCCAGTGCTAAAGTAAGTGCTTTAGTATTGTTACAGTTAGGCTAGTCCACGTGTTAAAGGAGAACTTGGCAACTCTAGCGAACTCTAGTCACTTCTTCGCTGATTTTACCTTTTGTTGTCGCATGTTTTCCCCACGAGCTCCCCCTACAGCTGTGGGGCGTATATTTCACAACACGGCCGTAAAAAACTCACTTGTGGCGGCCTCCTCCCCCTCTCTACCGCTGCTCATGTGCGTTTGTTATGATCGGAGCAAGCCAACTGTATCGTGTGGAGCTAAGTCTACCGAGGTGGGTAATCTGGTAATACATCATACATGCGTGTGTGTTTATGTCGAATTGCCGTAAAGCAATTCGTGTTTTTCGCGCTCGCGCTCGTTCTCGCTTCTCACGAGACTTCCAATTTCTGTCTTACCGGGATGGTAGTCCCCAAGTTGCAAGGTTGGTTTTCCGCCTGGGAACGCTGGGGGGAGCGGGGAAAGTCACCAATATCACCAGAACAGGTTGTTTAACATCCAAATGATTTCTAGACAGTTTTATTAAGTTAAAAAAGTTACCAAGTTCTCCTTTAACAAAAATGCCATGGTGTCAGTTCTGTGATGGTGCTTTTGAATCATTGTCAGCATTTTGCCAGCACATGAAAATCCATAGTCATGTTCCAAATACTGTTTTCAAATGTGGCATTCCTGATTGCTCCAGAACATTTAAAAAGTTCACTGCTTTCAAGGCTCACATATTCAGGGATCACAAAGACAGGCCCTCAAAGACATCTGTTGAGCAGTTAGAAATTGATGCTTTAGTCTGTGACATTGGTACATGTCAAGAAAAGTGCAGTGATTTGAAAAACTACGTTTTACACTTGAAACATCATATCAAAGAACATTTACATGTAATAAAAGCTTTTCTGTAGCATCTACATTGACTTCACATTTAATAATTCGTTACATTTAATAAGACCTCAAAGCGCTTTACATAGAAGGGGGAATCTCCTCAACCACCACCAATGTGCAGCATCCACTTGGATGATATTGTGCCAGAACGCCCACCACACACCAGCTTACTGGTGGAGAGGAGACAGTGATGAAGCCAATCAGTATATGAGGATGATTAGGAGGCCATGATGGACAGAGGCCAAGGGGCAAATTTGGCCAGGATGCCGGGGTTACACCCCTACTCTTTTTCGAAGGACATCCTGGGATTTTTAATGACCACAGAGAGTCAGGACCTCGGTTTTACGTCTCATCCGAAGGACGTGCTCTTTTGGCAGTATAGTGTCCCCGTCACTATATTGGGGCATTAGGACCCACACAGACCACAGGGTGAGCACCCCCTGCTGGCCTCACTAACACCTCTTGCAGCAGCAACCTGGTTTTCCCAGAAGGTCTCCCATCCAGGTACTAACCAGGCTCAGCCCTGCGTGGATTTATCCAGGAATCATCGAAACTCTTCAGCAGAAAGGTTACGTCATAGTATACTAATGTTTCAGTACAGAGGCCGCATGGTGAGGTATCTAACATGGCTGAACACTCACATCACAGTCTGAATTCTATGATTGTGGTGATGGCATAGAGCAGTTGGAGAATGCACTATTGCCAGATAATGCAGATGAATCTCTTTTTTTGAAAAACATGGCTCTGCTTTATCTCAAGTTACAGGCAAAGCATATTCTCCCCTCATCTGTGATTCAGTCAGTAATTGATGGGATGCAAGACATCCATGATATTAGCCAGTCTCATTTGCTGCTCAAGCTAAGGGAAAAATTGACTGCGCTTGGTATTTCTGAAAATGATATAAAGAGTGTTGTTGATGTCTTGCAAACTGATGATCTTTTTCGGAGGTCTAATATTAATGCACTTAGCACTGATAAGAGGAGAAAGTCTTTTTATAAAGACAATTTTAAGTTTGTGGATCCTGTCCCAGTCTGTCTTGGTCAAAATGAATCTGGCAAGGAAAGCTTTGCTCAATACATTCCTATTAAGAAAAGCTTAGAACCACTGTTCTGCTGTAATCAGTGATAGAACAACATAAGAATTCACGATCTGAAGTCAGAGTAAAAGATATTCTCTCTGATGTATGGGATGGCAACAATATTGATGAAAATATGCTGTTTAAAACTAATAAAGATTCATTAGCTTTAATCTTGTATAAAGATGCTTTTGAAGTTGCCAATCCACTTGGGTCTGGTAAGAAAAAGCACAAAATTCTTGCCGTTTACATGACACTTGCAAACCTGTTGCCTCACTGTAGGTCAGGCATTGACCCTATGCAGCTAGTTCTGCTGTGTAGGGAACAAGATTTTAGATTTTTTGGACAAGATTTGGTCTTTGCCAGTCTGGTAAAAGACCTTGAGGAAAATGGTGTTGAATTAGCTGATGGAAAGGTGCACAAAGGTACATTGTGTGCCATAGCTGGAGATAACCTTGGATCACATTACATTGGTGGCTTTGTTGAAAATTTCAGTAAAAGTAAAAACTTTTGCAGACTTTGTGAAATAGACCGCCAGACATTTACCTCAGCTCCCCTAACAAAGGCATTAACAAGAACTGTGGAGTCGATGAGCAAAACCTTAAGGATTTGGATGCTGATCGAACTGAAATTGCAATTGGTGTCAAATGTAATTCTCCCTTTAATAACCTGAAATATTTTCACGTTTGCCAGCCAGGATTACCTCCCTGTCTTGGACACAATCTTTTTGAAGGTGTTGTGTCATTTGACCTTGCTTTGTATATCGATCATCTTGTGAATCAGGAGAAATAGTTCACATACACTGAACTAAATCGTCGCATTAGCCAGTTAAAGTATCTTGGGAATGATGCACGTGATAAACCAGTTGAGGTGACTCCTGGTACTGGGAAATTAAGCGGACATGCAGTTCAGAATTGGTGCCTTCTCCGGCTTTTACCTCTTTTGGTTGGGGAAAAGATTGTCAATCCAACTGAAAATGAGGTATGGCAGTTAGCAGACCTCATCTGTGCTCCTTCCATTAATATTGGTCAGATTGCATATTTATCAGTGCTAATAGAGGAATTATTGAGACTCGAAAGGTGGCTTTTCCAAATCATCCACTTAAGCCAAAGCACCACTACCTGTGTCATTATCCTGAGCTCACTGATCGTTTTGGTCCACTTATTCGCCTATGGACGCTACGCTTTGAAAGTAAGCACTCATACTTTAAACAGTGTGCGAGAAAATTGCACAATTTCAAGAACCTAAGTGCTACATTGGCAGAAAGACATCAACTTCTGCAGGCTTACCTAAATGCAGGAAGCCCTTTCCCTGAAAATGTTGTGGCAGAGAGGGCAATAGAGTTTCATGTTAATGACTACAATGATGACATTCGAGGATCTGTTGCCTGTCTTAACTTTCAGCCAGGGAATACAGTAGCATCTAATGAAGTGACTGTAAAGGGAACACTTTACAAAAAAAACATGCATGTTGTTTTGCAGAAGAATGATGAGGGAATTGAATTTGGGAACATTCAGTTAATTCTTGTACCTGACAATTGCAATGTGTATTTTGTCACAAAGAAAAGTCAGTCTTTTTGTCTTATGGACCAGGGAGTTCATTGCTTGACACACAAGATCAAGGCTACCTTTGCATAAATCAAGACAGCCTACTGGATTACTATCCTCTGCCTGAATACTCATTGTGTTGCTTGTCAGTAATTGTTCTCCATCATTCTTTCCCAATTCTAGAATAATGTCTGAAATGAAAGAAGTCCTGAAAGATGCTGTGTTGTCGGTGTTGCCAAGCCTATCTCCAGATGTAACCAACCAGCTGGTTGAGAAGCTCATGGACCAAGGTGTCGAAGGCTTGGATGATTTGGTTTATGTAAAAGAAGATGACATTTTGCAGTTTATACGACCTATCCAATGCAGAAAACTTCTTAGTTCCTGGAAAAATCAAGGTAAAGATAATGTTGATTTAAAAAAATAAATAAAAATAATGGAGTATATGATCATTTAAAGGGTTAATTCACCCTAAAATGAAAACTTTGTCATTAATTACTCACCCTCATGTCGTGCCACAAAAGCAAGACAATCGTAAGTAACAAATGAATAGATTTTTGATGAAATTCTGTCACTCCATAGACATTAAAGTAATGCATGTTACACCAGTGGTGTAACCTTTATTTTATGAAGCAACATGAGTGTTGTTTTTGTTAAAAACAACTTTATTTGCACAATATTAATCTCCAAGGTATGTTCACTAAAGCACCATGATGCATGCCATGCTGTGTTGACATGAGAGCAGACATTGTTGTGTTTTGGAGATTATTATTTTGTAAAGTGGCAAATTATGTTTGTTCGTTTGTTTTTTGCGCAAACAAAGCGCTTCATAAAATTGAGGTCTGGGGCTTGAAAGTGATAGTTGTGTAGTTGTCAATGGAGGGACAGAAAGCTCTCAGATTTCATCAAAAAGATCTTCATTTGTGTTCCGAAGATGAACGAAAGTCTTACTGGTTTGGAATGATGTGAGGGTGAGTAATTAATATTATAAATAATAATATATACACACAGTCTATAATATTTCGTTGTGTTTTTTTTTTTTTTTTTTTCTTTTTTAGCGTTTTTTTTTTTTAAATTCTTGCCTTTTAGACGCTTTCTTGATGTAAATCCTGAGCGTGATCAAAAGCAAAAAGAGGAAAAGTGACTTCAAAGAAAACTGGCCAAGTTGTGCAAAAGAAGAACACCACTGCAAGCCCACAGGTTTCCTCACTTCTGAGAAAACTTGCAGACTTTGAATGGAATTTTGTTTAGATCCCGTCAGCAAGTAAATATGATTACTGCATCGTTAATTCCATTTATAAAAATACAACTGGTATTTCAGCCAATTTGGGGTTTCCTTTCTTTTTCTTTTTTGACTCTTTCTAGGTCACTTTAAATTTCTGAAAAAAACTTTCAATTTGTTAAAGGTTAACAAAATTACTGCATTATTAAGTGCTAAGTGTTGTTCAAATAACATTTTACATGTTTAAAAAAACAAATACAGCTGGCATTTCAGCCAAATATGTTCAGATAAGACAAAACTTTCAATTTGTTAAAGGTTAACAAGATTACTGCATTATTAAGTGCCAAGTGGTGTTCAAATAACATTTTATATTTTAAAAAAAGCCAAAATGCTTTCAAAATAAATGTTTTAAAACCCAGAGAATGTTGTTGGTTTCTATTTTCTAGTGTGACTACTCTTATGAAAGTTTAAAGTATAATATTTTTAATTATGTAATAATTAAAGCAGTTTTCCCTGTAAAAATACAATTTATTGCTGTAGACAATAGCGTAATACTGTAAAAAATATGTGGTATGTACTGTATTTTGTAATTACAGTGCAGTACTGTAAATGCTGTTTACAGTACTAGGTCTGTAAAAATACAGTATGTGGCTGGCAACCCAGCTGCCAGTATTTTAATGTAAATTTACAGTGAAAAGTTTTACAGTGTAGGTAATACTTCTATGGCAAGCCGTTTTAGCATTTAAACCTTTGTTCTGACTATCTATAAATATATTTAAAGCTAGTAACAATTGTATTTTGACGAGTGATAATAATAATTCGCCTAGTCAGAATGACAATTAGAGATATCTGCAATTATAATTGCACTAGTAAGAAATCCGATTTGAGATATCTGTAATGATGTAGAAAAGATATGAGTAGTTCACTTCAGGGATTATTAAACGATGGCGGCAGCTGTTCTCGACAAAATAGCAAGAAAGTGTCAACAAACTGAAAGAGCTCAAAGTCAGGGAAATTGTGGTGAGCGCGAACTTCGTGCAATAGATGACTGCTTAAGAAATGCACAGAGAATTTCATATTTGCTACCTCTTGAGACGTATTAAGAATTGAAAAGAAATCTGGATGAAATTCGAACAATGCTGTCAACGCATTTGCAGAGTGAGGGAACTACAGCTTTTTCCGTTTCTCGAAGGAGCTCAGGTGAGTTTCTGGTTTTTAAAAACTAACTGTGATGTTCTTTATCTGCAGTAACCGCATACACAAGCGAGGCATCTCGGAAAGCTTGTTTTTGTCTTGTTTATGTGTTTGTTTATTGTCTGCTCTCTACATTCAGATTATCACACATCAATGTACCTTATTTACGTTTAAAAATAACAGGTCAAAGTTCAATTTTCTTTTTCAACTTTGCCTGGTCAAGTTCCATGACTCATAATAAAGAAATTGTATTTCTTCAACATTTGTACTAAAGAAAACAATATTGAAAAAGTAATTTAAATCTGCCATCAACATGTTTTTAGACCATTACCTTGTTCCATTCCTTCCTTTCTTTCCATTCTTATTTGTCACCATTTTTCTAATATTATACTGCTTGCCATTAGGAGCTGCATGTCAGTAAAACAAATATATGTTACTTTCAATTGCAGGTAGCCGAGGTAGACCAGCCATTCAAATAACACGTGACCAAATAGAATTTTTAATGAAGCAAGGTCACACAGTCAAGCGAATGGCAAGAATGTTAGGTTGGTCTAAGCAGGGATGCCCAGACTTCCCTCTCCCTAGACACTTCCTCCAGCTCTTCCGGGGGGACAGCGTGGCGTTCCCAGGCAAGCCATAGTCCCTCCAGTAAGGCTGAGCAATTTTATCGATTCTGCAACATAAATAGATTTTTTTTCCCAAGAAAGTATAGTTTTTTAAGCCGTGAGTATCGATACATGAGTCCATTCAAATCCACCATGTTTACCCCCGTTCGCGTTGCAGGAAGAGCAATTTGGTCAGCCAGCCGCTAGTGTCGCTGTAGAGCAAGTTACTCATACTAACTTTACACAGACGCCGACGTCTACCTCTTCCTGTTTACGGAGTCAGAACAAGGAGATTCAAGAAAATGGCGGTGAATCTAAATCCAGCACCTTCATGCTTTAAAGCAGATGTGAGGGAGCACTTTGGGTTTAAAAAGAAGAAGGAAAGCGACGACTTAGAGAAAAGCATTGCGGTTTTCAAGCTGTGTGACACAAACATGAAATACTCTGGAAATACCACCAACCTACGAGCCCACCTAAAATGTCACCACCCGGACAAGGTAATGCAAACGGAGGACCCCAAGTAGCTGCGGCCACGTGACCTAAAACAAACCATGCTGGACATCGATGGCGGTTGTTCCCACAAGTTTCCATTTGCTTCACCATGGTCGCAGAAAATTCAGAGTCCATTGCCTACTTTATTTGTCAGGATTTGAGACTATATTTGGTGGTAGAAAACGCTGGCTTTAGGCGCATGGTGAACACGATGGAGCCCCACTATCCTATTCCAACCTGTGAAGACCTCACCAAGGTTTGCATTCCCAGGCTGTACGCTCAGACAAGGGCACACGTGCGACGGCTGGACCTCGCACACAACTAAAGCATATGTCACCATCACGGCCCACTTTATCAACGAGGAATGGGAGCTCGTTACGTATGTTTTGGGAAATGCCCGAGAGCCACACCAAACACAACCTGGCAGAACATCTGAGAAAGGCCCTCGCTGAGTGGGAATTCACAGAAAAGGATCCAGTAATCATCACTGACAATGCGTCAAATATGACAATCACAGCTGATAAGGCAGCATTCACACTTCATGTCAAATGCTATGCTCACACACTAAATCTGGCTGCACACCGTGCCCTCAAAATCACAGCACAGTCACACGCCTGCTGGGAAGGGTGAGACGCATTGTGAATTTCTTCAGATGGAGCACCACAGCCACCACATGCTGAAAGAGAAACAGAGGCTTCTACGACTACCAGAGCACAAGCTGATGACGGATGTGGTTACCAGGTTAGTGTGTGGTTACTTTTCAATAGTTTATTTAGTTTTTTTATTACTAATTTGTTTTGTCATTTATGTAAAAAATGCATCATTCTGTGAGCATTCTGTGCATCCATGTTGTGAAGTATGAAGGGCGCTATAGGTCTATACACTCACCTAAAGGATTATTAGGAACACCATACTAATACTGTGTTTGACCCCCTTTCGCCTTCAGAACTGCCTTAATTCTACGTGGCATTGATTAAACAAGGTGCTGAAAGCATTCTTTAGAAATGTTGGCGCATATTGATAGGATAGCATCTTGCAGCTGATGGAGATTTGTGGGATGCACATCCAGGGCACGAAGCTCCCGTTCCACCACATCCCAAAGATGCTCTATTGGGTTGAGATCTGGTGACCGTGGGGGCCATTTTAGTACAGTGAACTCATTGTCATGGTCAAGAAACCAATTTGAAATGATTCGAACTTTGTGACATGGTGCATTATCCTGCTGGAAGTAGCCATCAAAGGATAGGTACATGGTGGTCATAAAGGGATGGACATGATCAGAAACAATGCTCAGGTAGGCCGTGGCATTTAAACAATGCCCAATTGGCACTAAGGGGCCTAAAGGGTGCCAAGAAAACATCCCCCTCGCCCACAGGACTGCCGCATACTGTTTTTCCCTTTTCACACCATTCTTTGTAAACCTTAGAAATGGTTGTGCGTGAAAATCCCAGTAAGTGAGCAGATTGTGAAATACTCAGACCGGCCCGTCTGGCACCAACAACCATGCCACGCTCAAAATTGCTTAAATCACCTTTCTTTCCCATTCTGACATTCAGTTTGGAGTTCAGGAGATTGTCTTGACCAGGACCACACCCCTAAATGCATTGAAGCCACTGCCATGTGATTGGTTGATTAGATCATTTCATTAATGAGAAATTGAACAGGTGTTCCTAATAATCCTTTAGCTGAGTGAAATAAAGCATATTTATTTTATTTAACTACAGGTGGAATAGTGCGCAACCAGCCATCTGCGCAGCCCTGCTCTCGAGTGAAGTCAGGAAGACCGAGAAGGATCTGTGCACACTGACTGAGTCAGATGTGACAACAGCTGAAGAAGTAGTCATCGCGCCGAAGCCCATGAAGGAGGCTACACAGTACATGTCCAAGGAGAAGACCCCACACTGTTAGTCGTCGCACCCCTCCAGGACACACTGATCAATGGACTGAAACCGATCGAAGGTGAATCTGCCGTCATAAAAGAGATGAAGGCTGCCATGGCTGGGGATCTTCAGAAGAGGTACATTGACCTCAAGGCAACTCTTCATGCATGTTCAGCGATGGATCCAAGATTCAAAAGTCTTCCCTTCCTGACTGAAAATGAAAGACAGGAAGTTTATGATGGACTGATTGTAGAGGTTGCAAGACTGAGCATGCAGCCATCAGAGGTAAGGCAGTGATGGTACTGCTAGGTTTAACCTTTGGCCTTGTACCCTATCCGCCATCTCCTGGCGAGGTAAGCATAGGCCGAAATAATGCATTGCTCAAAGTTTAAAAGGCAAATCCTAGAACGTTAACAGTTTAAAATAGATAAATATTAAATAGATTAAAAATCATAAATACAATAATGTTAACAGGTATAAAGGCTTTAATTAAATATAGTAATCAAAATATTTATAAAATAAAAGCTCATGAATTTCATTTCATGTTGACTTAGTCACTTTGGAGTGTGGATGAAGACAGCAAATGCTCGTGCTGATGATGAGGGGATGGCATCTAAAGAAGACGCTGTAGATGAAGGAGAGCAATTCATGGAAGGAGAGAGCAGTCAAGGTCAGTATCACCCATTGTTATCCAGTGAAGCGCACTGTGTTATCTGAACCTCTGTGTAGGAATTATGGAATGTGCTTAACTACAAGTAATGAGTTTTTGTTTTTATTGTTTATTTATTTGAAGGTCAGCGTCCTCCACCCAGGAATCCAAGGCTGTCTTGTCCATGGCTGCCCTTCTTGGTGAACGATACAGTGGTGGTGCAGCACGACCCAAGACAAATACCCAAGAGGACGAGGCCAAGGAGCAGATGACTCGCTACAAGGAGGCAGATCTCCTGGAAGTGAAAGAAGATCCACTGGTCTGGTGGAAGGAGCACCAATATCAGTATCCACTCATGTCAAAACTTGCTAAAAGGGACCTCTGTGTCCCTGGCACTAGTGTTTCCTCAGAGAGGGTCTTTTCCACCGCCTGAGATATCATCACTGCTCAGAGAAGTGCACTTCTCCCAGAGCACGTTGATCAGATTCTATTCCTGAACAAAAATCTGAGGACAATGTAAATCACTTGGTCTGCAGTTATGTGAAGAGGAGAGTTTCTGTTTAGTGTTCACTTAAGCGACTCTGCTAAGATGGGTACAATTTTAAGTTGGCTTAAATGTTGCTCCTATGGACTTGAACTATTGGCTGCCATGGTTTATTTTTCTTTCCTGCTGGCTAGACTGGCTACCTCACATACTTGTAGGCCTACAGGCCTTATACTACTCGCTAAGACGAGTACATTTTAAGTTAAATGTTTAAATGTTCTTCTTAGTGATTTGAATTAATGGATGTTTTGGAGAAGTCATGCCTCTATGTTTACTTACATGGTGGCTAGACTGGCTACCTCATATGTTCAGTGTCAAGCTAAAAAAGCTGTCAAAGAAACTGTTCAGAACAGGCCACTTACTGCAATTTTTAACTCTCCATTGTTAATTGCAATACTGCACTTTATTTACTTTTCAAAGGCTTGTAAGCTACAGTTTGCAGTGTTTCAATGAATGGAACTAATTTTCTCAACACATATTTGATTCATTTTGTCCAGCATTTGCAAGCTGTAGACTCTCTGTCCAGTCAGAGACATATATTTTGTAATTACTGTTTTTAGTTTTCAGTTCAATTATTTCAATCCAAGTAAATGGAAACTCACAAGATCTCACCAAAATCACTCTGTCCCCTTTAAATCTTTCAGAAAATTATGTAAGTGTATCTATTATATCGAATTGTATCGAATAGTATCGTTGGCTGAATATCATGATATATATCGTATCGTGAGCTGAATATCATGTATCGTATCGTGAGATTAGTGTATCACTACAGCCCTACCCTCCAGCGTGTCTTAGGTATTCCCCGGAATCTCGTCCTGGCGGGACATGCCCGGAACACCTTCCCGGGAAGGCATCCAGGAGGCATCCGGAAAAGATTCCTGAGCAACCTTAGCTGGCCCCTCTCGATGTGGAGGAGCAGCGGCTCTACTTCTCACCCTATCTCTAAGGTATCGCCCAGCCACCTTGCGGAGAAAGCTAATTTCGGCCGCCTGAATCCGGGATCTTGTCCTTTCGGTCATGACCCACAGCTAATGACCATGGGTGAGAGTAGGAACGTAGATTGACCGGTAAATCGAGAGCTTCGCCTTGCGGCTCAGCTCTTTCTTCACCACGACAGACCAGTACATCGACTGCATTACTGCAGAAGCTCAGGGCGTACTCAGGGCGCATGCTCATGCAGCAACCAGCAGCGAGGCACGTTTTGTCTTATGTTATGTTTGTTCATTGTTTTGTTTATTCTTGCACTAAATAGGAAAGGCCTGAGAGAGTGAGAAGGAATTTATTGACTTTTTTCCTTACGCTGTTTTGTTGGGAAACAAATAGCATGGAGTGCACCGCTTTGATTTTTTTGTGGACGGCGTTCCACCTTGTGGAAACTCTGAATGAGTTGCCCAACCCAACGCACATCCGATACAGCAGGGACTTTCTCTTAAAATGGAGCAACTTTCAGGTCAACAACCCTCCCTCGGATTTAATCTTCCCTAATCTCAACTGTTTCCCCGATCAATCGAGAGAAAAAGGAAAAGGGGAATTTACCAGTGAGCTACTCCGCAAGACCAGGAAGCGAGGTAAGCGAGGTGGCGTACTCCAAAGACTGAGAAAACAATCTTTCTCCTGGATCCCCCTGCCTTCTATTATTCTATCAAATGCCCAGTCACTTCGAAATAAAACTGATGAGCTGCAAGCCACGTACGTTTCCAGCATGAATTTAGAGATGCGTGTTTACTGGCAATTACAGAGACATGGCTTTCGGGAAGTGATTTGGACTTGAAACTGGTCATTGATTGCTTTGGGGTACCTGTACACCTGGACCGAGATGCGAGTGTCACTGGAATGTCGCGAGGTGGGGGGGTTTGCCTATACGTGAACCAAAGATATTGTAAAAAAATTCTTTTCTGAGAAAATTTGTGCACTAAAGATGTTGAACTATTGTCAAATCTAATACTCCACTTTAATCGAGGAATCGTGACAGCCCTAGTCTGCTATCAGACCAGCTCATCTCTTCCATGGAGATGAAAACCCATCTAAAGCACACAGATTTTAGAAACACACACACTTTATAAAACAGCAAGGATAAAGACAATTAGGAAAAATAATCTGACACTGAAATGGATTCGTATTAACCTTAATTAACCATATTAAAAGCTTACTTTTCTAGTTGATCACTCAAAGATGTGACATTGCGATCTACTGGATATCCAGTGTTAGTTCAGTGTAATTGCCCGTGCTGAGCAACAAAATCTCTTCTGTGTAAGTTAGTCACAGTCAGATCACTTTATCTCCACCAGTGTTGCCAGATTGGAAATGTCAAAGTATTGTACCAGAAGCTCAAAATGATCGTATTTGGAAGAAAATTATCGTACACAAGTCAAACGTAACAGAATACAGCTATTTATTGACCAACAACTTTTTAACACGACATGAAAAGTACTTTTTTGCTAAAATATCAACCTCAGCTTGGAAAAAACTGGCCTAAGCAGAAAGGTTAAAAGGCTTTTTTTTTTCTTTTCTTCTTCTTGCAAAACATACAGAGATGACATGTTAATGATACACAACTTTGTATACAATATACAAAAAGAACATTAACTTGTGCTCATGTGAATGTCATTCTCCACGATGATTGGCCGAGAAGACATAACGTGAGATGAGATTAAAGACATGCGTATCTCCACGTTCAGGTTCTTCTCACGGTAGACGTAGAATCCACGCTAGATCAATGATTATAGAAGCCCTATGATTACAACCACCATAATTTGAAGTATCACACAATTCTGAGATTTTTTTTCATTATTTATCACAAATCGAACAGAGGTCAAAATGATGTATGTATGTCTGGCAACAATGATCTCCACTTATAGCTGGTGTGTGGTGATGGTTTTAATAACCGTGAGTCTCGGGCTGGTTTGTCTTCTTCTGTTGATTATCATCACATTGCGGCATTTCATGATCACAGCAGAGAGAGACGAGAAGAAGAGTTACAGGAGCACAGCTGAAGAGTTTGATCAAACTAAATACTACATATGTGGTTTCTCCACTGCATGGATCTTCATGTGTCGCTTCATGTCACTTTTAATAGAGAAACTCTTCCCACACTGATCACACGTGTGCGGCTTCTCTCCAGTGTGGATCATCTCATGTGTTTTCAGAGTTGAAGACTGACTGAATCTCTTGTCACAATGTGAACACATGTAAGGTTTTTCTCCAGTGTGAATTCTCTGGTGCCGTTTTAAATCTATCCCTGTAGAAAAGTCTTCTCACACTCAAAGCACATGTACTCTCTCACACCAGTGTGAATTTTCTCATGTCTATGTAAAGTTGGCAGCCATGAAAAACCCTTTCCACACACAGAACATGAATGTGGCTTCTCCTTCATATGAACTGTCTGGTGTCTCTTCAGGTCTGATGCCCAAATAAATGTTTTGCCACATTGATCACATGAGAACGGCTTTACTCCACTGTGAACTCTCCTATGCACATCAAGATTAGGTTTGTGTGTGAAACTCTTTCCACATTGATCACATGAGAACAGCTTATCTCCTGTGTGGATGCTCATGTGAATCTGAAGACTTTGTTTGTATGGGAATTTCTTTCCACACTGATCACACGTGTGTGGTTTCTCTCCAGTATGGATTCTCATATGCCGACTAAAATTAGGTTTTTGTGTGAAACTCTTCCTGCATTGATCACATGTGAACGGCTTCTCTCCAGTGTGAACTCTCATGTGAATCTAAGACTACATTTGCTTGTGAAGCTCTTCCCACACTGAGTGCAGGTGAAAGATTTCTTGGCTCTTCTTTTCTTTAAAAATGTCTTTTTAGTCTTTGAGCGACTCAAAGGTTTTCCCCCAGGTTTGACATGATGTTCCTCCTCCACTTCACTCAGTTCTTCACTCTCCTCCTCCACTTCATTCGGTTCTTCACTCTCCTCCTCCACTTCACTCGATTCTTCACTCGGTTCTTCACTCTCCTCCTCCACTTCACTCGGTTCTTCACTCTCTTCACTCTCCTCCTTCACTTCCCTCGGTTCTTCACTCTCCTCCTTCACTTCCCTTGGTTCTTCACTTCCTCCTTCACTTCTTCACTCTCCTCCTTCACTTTACTCAGTTCTTCACTCTCCTCCTTCACTTCACTCAGTTCTTCACTCTCCTCCTTCACTTCACTCAGTTCTTCACTCTTCTCGCTCTCTTCCATCAGGTCTGAAATGAAAGAAAAAAGTTTGTTTGCATTTTCTAAGGATGCACTGAATGTTTTGCCACTGAAATTATTTGGCTGAATATATCAACAACAGCACTTTTGATGTTCGGTCGAATAAGCGAAAAGACAGAATGTGAGTGTGAATCAAATGTGAGTGAATTGTGAATCCAGCAAATATGTCGCCAGTGTGGAAGCATTTTAGAGTCTCAGAGAAAGACACAAAAATGGCCGTTTGCAGACACTGTTCTGCTGAACTGTCGAAGGGTGAATCTGCAAAAACTTAGGCTACAGCACTATTTAGTGAAATTCAAGTCAACGCGGAAATCTCAAGTCAGAGATGCGTGTGTTTAACAAGATCTTAAAAAAGAGTATCAAGTTATAAATTATGCATAGTAAGTTGTGAAAAATAACACTAATGTTGTATCGGGCTGAATGACGCCCACCAGAAGTGACAGCGCGCGATCCCGAATTCACTTTTCTTTGTGCCTGAATGGTGAAATACTGACACACAGGTGTCAGTCAAACTGCCCATCATGTGGAGTATCTCACGTAAATACAGTCGGTTATGGCTCAACTGCTCGGTGAAAACTGGATATGTTTCAGTTAGTCAGTATACTGTATTACCGGTAGATCCAAGCATTTGGTCTTAAAATTACAGCAGCCTTAAATACCTGTCTGTGTCATATTCATGTTAATCAAACAACAATAGATGCACTTTTTTGTTGTAAGCATACAAACGTTACATTCCGTCAGCAGTTAGTTATAGGCCTAATATAAGCGAAAAAACCCCGTTTCGGTATTCGGCCATCGGCCAAGTCTTTCATTATTTTCGGCTTCGACTAAGAATTTTCATTTCGGTGCATCCCTAGCATTTTTAGCAAATCCAACAATCAAAGAGAGAAATATGAAGTGAAAGGTCATAAAAGTGAGCCCTGATGTAATCACTTTTTACATTTTGTATTTTTGCCTATTTATAAATTAATTATACGTCCCAATTACTAATGGCTTACTTCTAGCTTCTGACCAAGGCTATATCTCTATACTAGTTTTACTTGATCTTTGTGCTGCGTTCGACACTATAGATCATAAAATACTCTTAGATCGATTACAAAATTACACTGGTATTCAAGGACACGCATTACGGTGGTTTAGATCATATCTCTCCGGCTGTTACCATTTTGTGTATGAGGAAGAATCTAAGATAATTTCAGTAAATTATGGAGTGCCTCAAGGCTCTGTGTTCGGCCCTCTGCTATTTTCAATATATATGCTGCCACTTGGTAATATTATTACGAAATTTTCCACTGTTATGTCGATGATACTCGGTTAAATATTTCCTCACGACCAGATCAATTCTCTAAATTGTCTAACTTAACAAATGTGTTAAAGATATAACATATTGGATGACCTGTAATTTTATTCTATTAAATTCAGCTAAGACAGAGGTATTACTTATTTGACCAAGTACACAGAATCTCGTAGAATACAATTAGCATTTGGAAGGATGTCCTGTAACTCCATCATCTACAGTTAAAGACCTGGGCGTTATATTAGACAGCAACTTATCTTTCCACCTCAGAAACATCGCTAAACTCTGGAATTCTGTTTCTGATGCAGAAAAGTTAGTTCATGCTTTCATGACCTCTAGACTAGATTACTGTAATGGAGTAAATATGCATTTCCTTTATGTACAGTAGAGGGCGCCGCTCAAACAAACCTTTCAGCTGCTGCCCTTCTGGATTAAAGAACAATAGGATACAGGAGAAGGAGGTTCAACACTCTTATTTCTAAATCTAATCTAAAGCAATTTTGATCATTGAAGGTCAGCAGCAAAGACATTGGTTAACAAAGTGAGATTAAGTACATAACGTATATTTGTGTAATTTAATATAGTGAATTATAAAATTATAAAATCTAAATTTTAAAAATCTCAAATTCATGTGTGGATGATACCACAAAAAAGCACAAATAAATAAATCTCACGAGATGCGCTGGGACCCCGCTAAACGGGAACACACTTTAACCCTCCAATGTTCAACCCAAACTACGCCCTTGACCTCCTCACTTTATTTTTCCTTCAAACATAGGGACAGGAGAGCTGTCAGTCGAAAATTTGAAAACAGTAACTTAAATATTTTGTTGCAAATTGAAAAAGTAATGTGTTACTTTACTAGTTACTTGAAAAGCAATCTGATTACCTAACTCAAGTTACTTGTAATGAGTTTCCCCCAACACTGCAAATGCCTGTGTGTTTGTATTGTCCATCTCAGGAGATCAAAGTATCTGAGGTTATTTCAGCCTTACACTGTTACTCCTGACATGATTTTCCTGATTTTAAGAACAGAGCATTTCTTAAAACTGTGACACTCAGGAAAGAACATCATCTGGGCTCGTTCTACGCATGATGGGAAGACAAGAAAATAATCTCAATCCATTGTCTCAGTTTTTACACAAACTTTAGCATTGACTGTATTCATTAACCCTGTTACCAAAGTTACTGTAAGAAGAATAATTTATATAATTATGAATAACTTCTATAACTTATGAGAAATATAATAAAAATAATATTTATAAAATATTTTATAAAATGTATAAAATAAATATTACTATAAAATGGCTTTTGCTCAAATTATGATTACAACCCTGTCAGCCATTGGAAAGTTCATTTACTTGATAGTTTGCTGTTTACTGCTTCAAAAATAATAAAAATAATAATGTAAATATACACTGTATTTAAACACAATGTTGTAAACTACATTAGAAGATGTCTGACATTTTGCTAAAATAGTAGCAAAAAAAAAGGTGAACCAGATATAAAATAAGTGTAAATTAAAGGAGATAATTTGACCTTATGTTGACAATCAATGTGAAAGTTTCTCCAACCTCCCTCTACTGACCAATTGTTGAAAATCTGAACCATTTCATAGTTGACTGTTTATCTAAATGTGATGAAGTGCTTGAATGTTTCTAACATGAATGTTCTTCAGCATCATGAATGAATGAAGAATAAACACCAACCTCTTTGTTCTTCAGGATCTTCAGTATGTTTCATTCTGCAGGGTTCTGGATCACTCATGTTCTCACTGTCCTCTTTAATAAACTCAGTCTTTGCATTTTGTTAAATTGAGGAAAAATCAAAGATAATGTCAGTAAATTATGGAGTGCCTCAAGGCTCTGTGTTCGGCCCTCTGCTGTTTTCAATATATATGCTGCCACTTGGTATAATTATTAAGAAAACATGAAATTAATTTTCCACTGTTATGCCGATGATACTCATTTATATATTTCATCACGACCAGATAAATTCTCTAAATTGTCTAACTTAACAGAACGTGTTAAAGATATAAAATATTGGATGACCTGTAATTTTTTCTATTAAATTCAGCTAAGACAGAGGTATTACTTATTGGACCAAAAACCTGTACGCAGAATCTCGTAGAATACAATTAGCATTTGGAAGGATGTCCTGTAACTCCATCCTCTACAGTTAAAGACCTGGGCGTTATATTAGACAGCAGCTTATCTTTCCACCTCAGAAACATCGCTAAACTCTGGAATATGCTTCTGTTTCTGATGCAGAAAAGTTAGTTCATGCTTTCATGACCTCTAGACTAGATTACTGTAATGGAGTAAATATGCATTTCCTTTAATGTACAGTAGAGGGCGCCGCTCAAACAAACCTTTCAGCTGCCGCCGTTCTGGATTAAAGAACAATAGGATACAGGAGAAGGAGGTTCAACACTCTTATTTCTAAATCTAATATAAAGCAATTTTGCTTATTAGTATGGTTGAATTAGATCATTGAAGGTCAGCAGTAAAGACATTGGTTAACAAAATGTGATTAAGTACATAACGTATATTTGTGTAATTTAATATAGTGAATAGGGGTGTCGCAATATACCGGTATTGACGATAATCATGATATTCAAAGCATGAAATATCGACATTGTGTTAATTTAGAGCAATACAATATACCGGTATTGGCGATATTGGCGTTTTCTAGACGCAGCGCTCGTCCGCGCCCGCGCCCGCGCAGCTAGAGTGAAACACTCTGTCCACACCCGAAAAAAGTAAGCTGAGCTCGCCAGTATTAACAACAGAGTTCTTCGGCTTCAAAGAAAACAGCACCTTAAGGTGGTCGCACACCGGACGAGAAGCGCAGCGCCACGTCTTTAAAATTCGAACACATTCTGTATGAGTGTACACACACCGGACGAGAAGCACAGCGCGGTTCTATTCGGCGTCTGTCCGCATCGCCCAGCAACGGCTCAGGACCTTGTTCAAAATCCTGCCGCAACACAGAGCGCAGAAAAAAGTGTTCAGATCACACTCACAGACTCAGCAACTATTGTATTTAATTGTACAGTATAATCATAACATAGTACAGACATTATCT
>FLSR01004883.1:4893162-4905493 GCA_900092035.1 Leuciscus waleckii | reverse complement strand
GTCCAGGAGGACATACTAAAAGAAGTCAAATCTAGTCAGTACTTCTCTGTTACATCTGACGAAACAAAAGATCTCAGCAAAAGGGAGCAATTGTCCATAGTCTTAAGGTATTATTATGAGGGAGCCATACGGGAGGGCTTCTTAGGCTTTTGGGAAGCCGAACATTTGGATGCCAGCTCCTTAGCTAACAAAATCATCTCTTCTTTGGAGCAGTATGGCCTTGAATACAAGGAGAATTTAGTGGGCCAAGGGTACGACGGCGCTGCAGTTATGAGTGGCCGGTGCTCAGGGGTGCAGACAAGAGTTAAACAGGTGGCCAAATATGCTTTTTATGTCCACTGCAATGCTCATTGCTTAAATTTGGTCATTGTCGATTGCGTCAAAAAGGTCCCTGAGGCTGGGGAGTTTTTTACTTTGCTCCAGCAATTGTATGTGTTTCTTTCCGGCTCTTATGTCCATCAAAAGTGGATGGAAGTACAAGCGGAGATGTTTAGTGGCCCCCCTAGAGAACTTCAAAGCCTCAGCGACACCAGATGGGCCTGTCGCGGCATTGCTTGTAGGAACCTTTTTGATAGATTGCCTGCAGTACTCAAAGTGTTGGATGACATATCACATGAGGTTGATCCTGAAAGATCTACGAAGGCCCGAGGGTTAATGTTTCAAATTGACCTGAACTTCATTGGGCTACTTGCCGTATTTAGACAGGTGCTTGGTGACGCAAAGTTTTTGTCTGAGCTGCTACAGTCCCCAAACTTGGATCTCCTCAGTGCTGTAGACTTAATTGAGACCCTCAGGGAGACCTTTGAAGAGCATCGCAATGAGGATGAGTACTTTAATGAGCTGTGGAACACAGTAATCCACACATGTGAAACCTGCAACATCCCCATCACTGTTAGACTAAAAAGAGCCAAACAGACACCCAGAGCACTAAATGACAGTTATGTCACATCCACACTTGGTCACAGAAGCCAAGTTAATGGCAAGGATGCTTTTAGAACAAACATATTCCTGCCCATAATGGACTCCATTATTGGGGAAATACAGAAGCGTTTTTCAACGCCCAGTTGCAATATAATGAAAGGCTTACAGGGGCTAAACCCAGTTAGCAATCACTTCCTAAAAGAGGATATTGTCTTGCTGCTTGCCGAAGCATATGGCTCAAATATTGAGGATCTGAAAAATGAACTCACTCAGGTTGAGAGGCTTTTTGCAAGGAGTAAAAGAGATGGAAAAAATGCCCTTCATCTTTGATTGAACTGCTAGGTTATTTGGACCCTTTTAAAGAGGTGTTTTATGAGATGCATCGTTTATGCAAGATTGCAGCTGTTTTACCAGTTACCACAGCTGGATGTGAGCGCAGTTTTTCCACTCTAAAACTCGTAAAAAATCACCTGCGCTCAACTATGCTAACTGAGAGATTGTCCCATTTAGCTGTGCTCAGCATTGAGAGTGACCGTGCAAAAGCAGTTACTTAAACGAGTTTGTTCAACGCTTTGCTAGCATTCATGGAAACCGCCGTCTGCAATTGATTTAACCTGTACAGTTTAATAGTCATGTGCAATAAAATAACAGCATCTTGCAAATAAGAAAATTGCATTAGGTTATAATTTTATCAAGTTAGTGTTTTTCATTTCAAGATGTTCTTTTTCGTATGTTTTCTGCATACAGTATGGAGCCTCACAAATGCCTAGCACATTTAAATGTTTATCTTGGGCTGAAATGCCCAAACTATAGTTAATATGAATTCCATAGTTCCTTTGGATTTTGAGGTCTTGCCTCAGAAAATTGTGTTTTTGATGTTTGCCCTCAAGTGATCAGCAGTTTAAAGTGATCAGCAGTTTAGAGAGAGAGGGAGAGAGAGAGAGAGAGAGTGAGAGAGAGAGTGTGTGAGAGAGAGAGAGAGAGATTATGAATTACATTCTTATGTACATTTTAAATTGTTGTATGTTATATTGTAATAAATCCAAAAATACTTATTTGAGTTTTTTTTTTTTTTTTTTTTTTTTTTTTTTTTTGAGGTAAAGTAATCTTGTGTAATTTCTTTCTCAAAATCATGTAAAATGCCTTTATGGCGATTTTCAATATGAGGAGTGGTGGCCAAATTGAAAAGAAGTCATTCAACGCTACACAAACGCTTTGTACGATGTAATTCAAGGTAATTTTGGTCTTAAGACATAAAAAAAAAAATCTCTTGTTCCTTGTCTAATATTAATGTAATTTTTATTGTTAACTTTTATCTATTCAGGGGACATTCTTTATAAGACCACCTGTCTTTATCAGAATTTTTTTACAGTTTACACACTAGTGAAGGGTCTTTCTTAAGGGCTCAGCATTGAAGAGGGCAAATGCTGGTTTTTTGTTTGTTTGTTATCCCACTATTCGAACACATTTAATGCAGAACATCTTTTATTGGCATAAGATTATTATGCTGTAAAATAAAATGGTTATTTTCGGACATTTTCAAAAAAAGTACGTCATTTACCTCAAAATTAGCCTTTTTTATTTTTTTTAAAGCCATATTCTCGTCTGTCAGATGCTGTGAAGGTGGAGCCCTAATGCTTCAGACTCAGACACTGATGCAGCAGTGGAGGAACACCTGAAGCAGGCTCCGGAACAGCTGAGTATAAAAACATCAGCCATAAACAAAACGAAAACCATAAAGCCATAAACAAATGTCATAGACTTTGCCTGTTTAACAGTACTGTGAGCCTGTTAGTCACTGAGAGCTAGTACTGCCACAGCTCTGACTTCTGTTCATCAGTGATGCAATATTATAGAAAGACTAAAAGTAGAATGTTGACTGTTTCTGTACTTTTGATATTTTCTAGTTTGATCAATGGCTGTTAACCGTAATGTAAAACTGTTAGAGATAATGCCATTACCACAGAATTTACCACATTGTACTACTGTTATTATATTTTCTGAATAGTAGCTGTTTAACAACTGGAAGACATTTCAAATGTAATTTTCACAATAAAATATTGTGCACAATTTTTAATCTTTTTTGCTTTAGTCCGCAAATAATGTGTTGATGTACACGTGTTTAAGCTGTTTTATAGACGTTCAGGTCTGACCGGACCGATTTTGGACCTTTTTAGAACCTTTGTCAAGTTCAGATGTGTAAAAATAGCCTTCACGATGTTATACAATATGGTGTGATTATTTTATATGCAGGCTTATATATACACTTAGATTTGGCAGCAACACATCTTATAAACATCCAGAAGAACAAAAAAAATAAACCCAGGGACGTGGAGAAAAGACAATTTTGGAATTATTTTTCAACCATGACGGGACGTGTCGGAGGGACGTCTTTTCATCGGTCATTAAACGTCAAAATGTTTGCTGGGAAGTATGAGCAATGGTAATAGTGATGCTTGCCCTCATGCCATCTCCAATTATCTGAAGGATCATGCTCTGCACAATGTCTGCCAGAACAGAAGCTGCCAATGGAACAACAGCCGAGCCGGAAAGCAAGAAGTGTGCTGACTTGATTCTGAGGAATCTTCAGACAGTGTTTGGCAAGAACTGAGATCATCAGAGCCATATTTTGTGCTTGAATGGCAAACTCTTGTTTCTGGCTGACATTCAGCCATCTTCATTTCTGCATCACAGGAGAGCACTGCACTTTTGCTTCAAGCATGTGCTTGCCTTGAGCTATTTATTTTTAACTTGCAATGATTAAGCAAATGTTTACATTTTAGTGCATATTTGATGTCAAATTCATACAAGTATGGACATGTAACTTATGACAAACACAGCATCACAAATACTCTTCGTCTTAATTTGTCTATATCCACAGTTTTGCTAATTCATTTCAAAGTTAACAAACGTATTTATTGTGAAATGTTTTGAGTTTTCTAGTGCTGTATTTTTCTCAAATCAATGACACTTGTTTTGTGTTTGCTCTGATGACAATCAGTCCTGCACACATTTTGAAGTGGGCCTAAGTGCACTTCTAGTGAAAAACAAATCAATACAGCGAGATGTAGGCCGAGATATCTGCTGTGTTATCTCATTATCTTTCAAAGAAGGAAGTGATTCTAGTGAACAGCAATGCTCTGACATTTCATCTGAATCAAAACTTCTTTGTGGTCAAGATTTACATGAGACTTGCGTGTGCGAACCACGCTTTCAGGTCAGGAAACAAGGTTTTAGTCAACACTGCTGATGAGTTAGACTGATAGCTTTTAAATTTAGACAGCAGCTCAGCTCTGTCAGAGTGTTTCTCCCCAAAATATCTGTTCATAATGTTGAGTCTTAACTGCAAGTCGCCTTCAACATGCATCTAGTGTTTTCCTAGGCACATATTAACACAATTAAGCCTTCTGGGAAAATCACTAATTTTGCATTCAGCATCCAAAGTGTATGGTGTCACAAGGAGCAGCAGTGGCGCAAGCAAACATGATATTGTTTCCCTTGCATATATTTATTAATATTAGGACATATGGAGACAGCTGGACTTTATAAATTCCCACTGCCCACTGGCAAAAAACAAACAAACAAACAAAAAAACACCATTAGCAAAGCTTTTGAATAATTAATTTGGCCAGGGGGGAAAAAAACATTAACCACAACAGTCATGATGTCGCTAATAGCATATGCCTTTGGATAAACAATGAATAAACCTCTTTTGTCCAGGAATAAAAGATGAAGAGAAAGTTCTTTCAGGGGAAAATAATATTTTGAAACAGCTATGTAACATCATAATATCACATCTTGAAATGTATTACATTTTGAAAAGGATTACATGTGAAACTTGTTAAAATGTATCATTTGTCATAGGCCGGGAGCCAGGTCCACTCCTCAGGATGTTTTTTGCTACCTTTTTTTCACTATTATTTCCTATTATCTTATACCTTGGGCCATCACAAGTTGATAACGACCACCCCCAACTCGGCTCTGTTTGGTCTCAGGGGCCAAAAAACACCCTTTTTGGGAAATATTTTGTGAATATATTAAGGCACTGCAGCTACATAAATGGTCATATAACCCTAATATTTTGCATGGTGTATCCTGACACATAGGGGAAACTAGCAGAAAACGACTATGGGGATTGCTGCCTTTTTGCTGTCAAATATCACCCTCAACATACCCCAAAAGACAAAAAAAAATTTGTCGCCTGACAAATTGTCATCAAAAGTGATTATTTTCAAACATTTTATTATACATATCACTGCCTCAAATGTACATGAACAACTTCCCAAGTTTATAAGATTCAATTTAAGTCCAAGATGACCTTTCTATCTAGAGGATTACAGCTGGTATAACCAAAGGATAAACATTAGTAACCTTCTGTACAGGTAAAAAAAAAAATTAAATACAGCTCAAACATAAAATAGAAAACATTTATTTGGTCTTAGATCTTTTTGCTGCTTATCCATGCTGTACTTCGACGACTGGTCATGTTAGTGTATTGTATTAGTGTAGAATATAAACTCTCAATCATCATTTTCCTCCTCTTCCTCATCTTCACCTATATTCGTATGGATTTCATCAGTCAAGTCATCTTCATCTGTTTCATTTTCTGCCAAGACATCAACAAGGGCTTTGGGGATGACGTCGCCCTCAAACCATAGTGGTTCTAGCTTGCCTGTCTCTGTGTTTATGTGAAATCCATGGTCGTGAGGGCTTGGGATTTCCGGGTAGTGCTCATGAGCCCTCTTCCAGATGCATACTTGAAGGTTTACTCTTTTCATGTGCTGTAAGAGGACCCTCTTGGAAGGTGGGAAGGTTGAGAGGTGAACGGAGAGACCCTGTCGAAGCTCAAGAGTTGAGCCACACATCTCCTTGACTTTAATCTCTCTTGCGTCATCAACTTTCTTGATTCGATGATTGAAACCAAAGAGGCGACAGGTGAACTCTTGAACACAGCTGAGAATCTGTTCATCAAGCTCCCAAGAGTTCCCCACTTCAGCAAAGATCTGAATAAACTTTGAATTCTGATTAAGAATCTTCATCGGACGGACCTTCCCTTTGCCTCTGAATGCTGAAGTGCATTCAGCACCAGTGAACGCATGCAAGGCCAGAAGAGCTGAAATGTGTTTGTGTGAATAATCTTCAGCCAGCTGGTTGATGTTGATTAGTCTATCTCCCATGTCAAAGATGATGTTGACAGTTGATGACTTGGCATAATACAGGAGAGAGAGAGAATAGAGGGCACCTTCCATCAGAAAAAACTGACAGTTTTATTGCTTTTATATTTTATTCTTAGAATTTGTATCACTATGTTTCTTGTTGTATTTGTATTTGTATATGTGCACTGGAAGCTTCAGTACCAAGAAAAATTCCTTGTGGGTGCAAGCACACTTGGCAATAAAGCTCTTTCTGTTCTGATTCTTTCTGATTCTGAAACACAGAGAGTGAGAAAATGAAGAGGAAGAGCTTGATATACAGAGAAAAAGAGAGCAAAGGAGAACAAGAAAGTTGTATGCGGCTCTTAAAAGCGATCTGATACCTTTATAACTTAACGAATATTACTGATAATGACAAATAAATGTCAAAAATTGTATTAAAACAAATTACTTAAAAACAAAAACAAATATTGCAACAATATTACACATGATATTTTTGAGTAGTAAAGGCTTGATTTCTTTCATGGAATCTAGCTGAATAAATCATGTAAAATCACCTAAATTATTTAGTCTATGACACAATGTATTTAATATTTTTAGTATGCCTATTTTTTTTTTTTTTGTTTTTAAAATGTTTTAAAAATTTTTTTTACTTAAAGTATTTAAAATGTTTTAAAAATTCTTTTTACTTAAATTGACTCTTGAAAATTGTGTGAATTTGAGTGAATGGAAATGACCTGTTTATATTTGACTTTGAGTTCTATAATTAAAAGACTGTATGGTGCTAGCACAACACAGAAGCAAATGTGTTACTGCACTATCATTATAGCAGTTATTGCTCAATGAACAAATCTGTGCATATAATGCCTGGCAAAACTGTCCTCAGGAAAAGTCTGAATGAAATGTTCCTGAATCAGTCTCTCTCTGGGCAGAAGAGTCGATCAGCCACTCACTCTTCTCTCTGCTGTCTCATTCAACAGACTTCAGTATAATAATAAAATAATAATAAAGTGGTAAAGAATTCCTTCTTCTGTCTTTTACTAGAATCTAAAATCACTGTGATATCTCTGTTATGAGCTTGCTCAAATCAATTTCTATTTAACTTGATCACCCAATCTCATTCTTATTCAACACAATGCACAAAAGCTTTATCTTATTTAACATAAATCAAAGTCTTAGAATCTCTGGATCAACCCTTTCACACGCAGGGATAACGGGATACATGTTTTAGACCTCTTCACATACAGATTATAATATTTAAGCACATGTTAAAATCTCACTATTTATTCATCACTTTTAGAGTGGAATATTTCTGATTTTATGTAACCCATCTTAGCCAATACATAAATCAAAGACCCATAAAGTCTGTCACAACTCAACATTGCATAATTCTTGCAGAGTGCTCCACAGGTGAATATTACAATTATTTATCATTTTAACAATTTCAGCATTTATTTATTTATTTATGCATTTATGTATTTGTTTTTATGTTGTTTTTACTTCAGTCGTTTCTCGTCCTCCATACAAAACTGTGTTTGTTTCCTTAAAGGAATCAACATCATCCATCATCATCATCATCATCATCATCATCATCAGTTAAATATGTTTAGAAGAATCAGGGTGTGACTTTATAGGAAACATAAACACATCAGAAACACACACATTAACACTCCTGTGATGATTACTGAAAGAAAGAAATGTGTTCTAACCACAACAACTATGTGACTTTAATAAACTACTAATTGAGTGCAGTGACATGAGTACTTTGAATAAATATAAATAAATACCTGTTTTCTGCATAAACCCACTAAACAACAGTTCATGCTAATGTTCTGAGGATATAAAGTGATTTAACACAGTGCACAAATAAATGTATATGAGAATAAAAGACATTCAGGGCATTTTCACACTTGGAGCGTTTGTGTTTCGTTCGCTTCGTTTAGCTGGACTGTTCCCCCAAAGATTGGCTGTGTTAAATTGTACTTTGCAAGAGACATCAGAGAGAGTATAGAGGGATACCATATGTCACTTTTGAGTGATTTATGGCCCCTCTAAGCCCCGCCCCCTTTTTGACCGTGGGAATATTCCCACGCTAGCTCCTCCCACTTATGGGCTGTACGTACACCGTGGGAAAATTGGACTTGTGGCACGCCTCCTTATGGGTTGAACATCTGAAGCGTGGGAAAATCTCCCATGCTCAGTAGTTCTAAACAGTGTATATTAAAACTTTTTAAAGAAATGTACAATAAAGACAATAGTCGGAGATGAGATCAATGTTTTTTATTTATTAAACAAGACATATGTACATTCACCACTTTTAAAACGTTAAAACATCAATGAAATAAGTTTAAATTGAATTTTTTCTCTAAAAAGAGTTATTAAAAAATGAGTTAGTGTTATTTTAAGATGTTAAGACATTTTTTTAAATGTTGATTTGTAAAACTGTTACATAAAACACAAACTAGTTTAAAAAGCCTTAGTTTTTACATACCCAATTGTTAAAGACTCGGAGTTTAAAAGATATATAAGTGTTTCCTAGTGCTGGAACAGTGTAAAAGAACGTCCATTTAGTCCGAGATTTGTCAGGATTGACACTCTGTGAGGCCTGTGCAGAGACCCACGCAAACCACGCCCCCTATCCCACCCACAACAGGTGTTACGTGGGAAAACACAGCAGTGCCTTTCAGCTCCCAAATAGAAAAAAGCGACCGGTCACGTCGCTGTCCGAACTTAAATGACCAGTGAAAGACGGGGTAGTGAGGGGCTCAGACCACACCCCCTAATACACCCCTCTCAAAGCTGAGAGGCCAATTTCGATTTAAGGACGTCCCTAAAAATGACATCACTCGCGGGGGAACCCCCTCCCTCAGTGTGACAGTTAGAGTTTAAAAAGGAGCGCAAAACTTAGAGTGAAATACTACTTGTGATTGTTTGCAAATCAGATTATCTGCGATGGCTATGTCAGACCCCAAAACACCTGAAAGAAACATCAATGAAGCTATGGAGGATTTGACTTTAGCTCCACGAAAAAAGAGAAGCGCATGGACCTTGCTTAACGCGATTTCTTCATGAGCCTTCAGATTCTGTGAAATATACATTCCGTTTATCTGGAGGACGTGCGTGTACGTATGTTTATGACAAAATCATCAGAGAAGTTAGATTAGTTAACGTGGATAATGATGAGCGATTCACAACGAATACAACAGACGATCCCGATTTAATATTCGTGGAAAGGGATTGGCTTTTATTTTATTCAAAAGTATGGCCAGATTTGAAAGACGGGATGGATATGCCACTTTTTATTGCAGAGTGGTCTGCAATAACTATGGGGACAAGGTATCGAATCCTCGCGGATCAAATCAACAAACATCCTGAAGATTACGTCTATATCCTGTGCAGTGATTTTGGAAAGAATTTACCAGAATGCTCCTGGCCGGTATCTGAGGAAGAACACCTACAATTATACGATCTGAAATTCATGTTTCAATGGAAGGATCTAGGGTTCTGGAAGATATTTTTTCCAAGATCAATCGGCTTTTCCAATGGACCAACGCTCATGAACGCTACAACAACATTAAAGTCAAATTTTTCCATCCCAGTGGCGTGGTATTCACATCACGCCCCCTACTGTGTACAAACATTAAAGGCCCCTCTCTCCGGACTCTGCCTCATTCAAACGCATCATGTCTCAGGATACCAGTTCTCTTTCTACTTCATCTCAACTGCTTGAAGCTACTGATGGATTTACAAAAAATGGATTACCGACTATGACAAATGGATTACCTCAGAAAAGCATTGAATGGATAAATAATTTCTGTACTGAACTTGGATATCATAACATCATGGCGTTCCTCAGAAACTACGGAGTTTCAACACCTGCCGCTGACGCTGAGACCCCAGACACAACCGTCGACGAGACGGACGGATGTCTCGGGGATACAGGTCACCGGATTATCAAAGCTATTTTGGCTGTCATTCTGGAAATTTTGGTCGACAAACAGATGAAGAAAGATTGCATTGGGTGCACAGTGGATCATCCATCCCAAACGAGACACAGCTGTTTGTTTGAACCTACTGCATATTATTTTTATGGATGTTTTGAAGAAATCAGTGTGAAGCTTCTCACCCCGGAGTTAAAAAACATATTAGCTCAGGTCTTGAGTCACTACGGAGGTAGCCCTCATCTACAGAGGATCCAGGGAGCTGTTGAGGCTATTTTATACGACCTCAAAGATGAAATGTACATAGTGGAACAATTATCTTTAATCCGTGAAAAATGTATCGACGATTCATGCGAGGAAATAATATACACGGCTGTGGATAAATGGAAACGAGCCGTATCTGAAGATCCGGAGATCACACAGGTTTGAAAATGGGGAACTTCTGCTCTACCTCTTGGATTACAAAATATTTCTTTAAATCACGTGTTAAATGTGGAATATCTAACCTACTCCACAAGATTATCCGGAATAATTGGACTACAAATACCAACATAACTCCGGATGAAAAACGACTAATGGATTAATGAACGCCGTGAGGGGATTATCGGACGAATGGAATCATATGGTAAACAAGCCTGTCTCCAGTGAGAGCACACCTTCTGCGGTTATCAAAAACATCTTGAGCTAATGCCTGAGTGCCAGGACTCTCTTAGAATAGGAGATATATTGTGTATTTGTACATATGTAACTGATGTCTGCAGTTTGTTAAGTAATGAGCATCCAGATGTATGTAATATTTTAGATTTTTTAGTCGATTACATTTTGGAGAAGAATTTTGAAATGTCTGCAAAATTAAAGTTTTTGTTTGCGTGATATAATTCACATTACACATGTTTGTAATTTTCTACTTCTTAAATTCTAATAAACATGTTTATGACTTTATATTGTGAAAAAGGTCAACTTCTTTTTATTGTTTGAAAATGTTCGTGTAACTTTTATATTGTGAAATAAAAATATATTTCTTGTTTGAAATTGCTTGTGACTTTATATTGTGGAATAAAATAAATAAATACTGAACAAATTTGCAACTCGATTCATTATGAGTGAAATCTCATAGCGTTGACATGTCAGAATTAATGAAGAATATATACTACGACCCAGCAAGCTCTGGAGGTTTTGGGGGTAAAGATAGATTAAAACAAGCTGTATTAGAACAACACGGTGTAAGATTATCTGATGATGAAGTGTACAAATGGCTCGCTAGCCAGGACACATACACTCTCCATCGTCCTGCACCAATACATTATAAGCGGAACCGCGTAGTGGTGTATGGGAAAGACCAGCAATTTCAGGCCGATTTAGTCGATATGTCCGCCTACGCAAAAGAGAACGACAATATCAAGTTTATTTGAACTATTATTGATATTTTCTCAAAATATGCCTGGACAAGGGTGTTGCGAATTAAATCAGCGTCCGAAGTAACTAAAGCTTTTTTGTCAGTTTTGAGAGAGGGGCGAATACCCATCAAGTTGCAGACAGATAAGGGTACAGAGTTTTTCAACAAGCCTTTTCAACAGATGATGAAAAAATATAATATAACAATTTTTCAACAGCTTCTGAATTAAAAGCGAGTGTAGTCGAAAGGTTTGATAAAACTTTAAAAGGACGAATGTGGAGGTATCTTACATCGATAAATTCCAACGCTACTGTGATATTCGACAAGATTTGACAGAGGGGTATAATTCCAGTTATCACAAGTCCATAAAATGCGACCGTTGGACGTAAATAAAGAAAACTAATCCGTGGTGTTCAACAGTTTATACGGGAAAATGCGTAAAGAGACACCCGTCTTTAAATTCTCAGTGGGTGACGTGGTCAGAATATCTAAAGTCCGGAATATATTTGCCAAAGGGTATGAGCAGAACTATACCGAAGAATATTTTACTATAGCTTCTTGTATACACAGGGAAGTAGCGATGTACAAATTACAGGACTATGATGGCGAGATAATACAGGGCTTTTTTTACGAAAAAGAACTCCAAAAAATTATTGTGAGCGATGATAAATCGTTTAAGGTCGAAAAAATTCTCGATAAAAAGCGACGCGGAAAGCTCTCATACGTTCTGGTGAAATGGGTCACACGTTCTCATTCAAGTAGTTGTTTTTGGCAGCCTGTTTTAATTTTAGTTTTAGTCTAGTCTTTGTGTCAAGCTGTCGTTTTAGTTTTTATTAGTTTTAGTCACGTTCATACTCTTTTTAGTCTAGTCAAGTTTTAGTCAACGAAAACTGATGACATTTTAGTCTAGTTTTAGTCGA
>FLSR01004883.1:4814389-4892937 GCA_900092035.1 Leuciscus waleckii | reverse complement strand
GCACAATTCTCTCATTCGTCGTGACGTTATAACATTTCGTCTCGTCTCGTTTTGGTCAACGAAAATGAAGAGACATTTTAGCATAGTTTTTATTTTGTAAACCACATTTAGTCTCGTTTTTATTCGTCAACGATATTGCTTTATACATGTATTTTAGTCATCGTCACATGACTAGCATTTACGTCTCGTCTCGTTTTCGTCAGGTCATAACGGTTCGTTGACGACAATATTTCGTCATAATTTTCGTTGACGAAAGCAACACTACAGTCAAGTAAAAAAAAAAACATCTGACATGTCTGAGGAGGAGGGGTTCTACGTCACACTCCCGTGCAATGCATCTGGTCATGTTTACCCTGACAATCGCATATCTAATTACAGAACTAGATTGGCAAGAGCAATACATTTAAAAGGATTATGGGAAGTGGCGTTGGTCGAGTTTCACTATCCAAAACTTGGCATACTTTCAACGAGGAAGACGCTACTTTTATTATTGAATGCGAGCAATGTTTGAACGACGATGAACATAGTCAAGTGCGAGGGGATCTTAATATCAAACTTTCCGGAAAGCCCTAAAAATATCTACGAATCATAATAATATAAAATACAGCTATTTTGAGGATATTTCAGTATTACTCAAAGAAAACTAAACGCAACTCTTCCACCTCGGGTGCAGCTCGGCTACGATAATATAAAGAATAAGATATTTCTGAAAACAAATCAGAGAGCATCGCTAACGTTTTACGGAAAGCTAGCCATTATTCTAGGATTAACACCCGGTGTTCCTATAGAAAATGTAAACAGTTCGGATGAACACGAAGACGTGCGCACATACGCACCACACCAGGCTGATATTACTGGAGGATTTTACACTCTATTTGAATACATAGATATAATAGAATATCAAGCAGTCGGTGACGCGTATGTTCCATTATTAGAGACTGTGCATATTGAACCGACCAGTAACAAAGCAGTGAGCGTCAGGTACAACAAGTCTCATTACGTGCGTCTTAATAAAAACATCATATCAGACATTGGGATTGAAATTAAAGACGATCAGAATAAAAACGTACGATTCACCCACGGCAAGGTTGTGACGAAGCTGCACTTTAGACCAGTGAGAAAACATTTGTTTTAAAAAATGGCTTATCTCAACCCGTACCAAGAAGACCCCCAGCGTTACATATCGTATCACCAGGCTCAAACAGGACACGGAATTCCGGGGTATGCCGGAACCGGTGTTATGTACGGGAGCGGTTTTGCGTCAGGGATCGGAGGTCTATTTCGTGGATTATATCGTATGGCGATCCCGTTTCTAAGAAGGGGTTTCAGTATAGCAAAGCCACACATAAAAGTTGCGGCAAAAAAGTTGCCTTGTCAAAGTCATTTAATAATAATGATAACACTGAGGGACAGAGCTCCTGGTCACGGTCTTATGGTCATGCGCAGAGGGCTAAGGCCACCTGGGGCCCGATGAGGAGGGGGCGTGGTCACGGCTTAAAGAAGACTAGACGCGTCACTAAGAAACGCCAAGTTGCAAAAAGCAGACGGAGAAGCCGCACGAAGTGTGTCAAAGATCCACAAGTTTGAAAAGAGGAACCAACACTATCTTCTAAATCATGTCATTGCTTCATTCAATGTCAGACGAATGTATCAAAACAGAATTGGATATTTTTACCCTTCCTTTAACGCAAACAGCTATCGAGAAAAACACTAATGTGGAGATCCCTCCCGTGTCAGCGATTAATGATGCTTCTGAATTTTTCATCGCAGGGACTGGTGAAGATTACACAGATCTGAATAACACATTGCTATACACTCGGGTTAAAATAACTCTTCCAGGCGGAGGTGACGTACCGGAAGGAGCTCCTGTGGCTCTCGTTAACTATCCCGGCGGAAGTATTTTCTCGCAGGTGGACGTCTCCCTAGGAGATCGGCTAGTGTCACAAAGCTCCAGCACGTATCCTTACAGATGTCTTATTGAAATGCTTATTAATTATGGAAAAGATACCCTAGAGAATAATTTTTCAGCAGGACTGTTTTACAAAGATACAGCTGGTCATATGGATGCTACAGACCCGGCAGGTGCAAATGCAGGTTTAACGAAAAGAGTTGCATTTACAGACGGCAGCAATGTTGTGGAGTTATTAGCTCCGATACACAGCGATTATATTTTTTCAGCCGAAATTACTTTTGAACGGTGTAGATATTCGTGTTCGTTTAACTAGAGCGAAAGACACCTTCTGCCTTATGCGCGGGGACGCGATCGATTATAAACTAAAAATAATCTCTGCTTCTCTCTTTATCAAAAGAGTGTCTGTCTCCCCTTCTCTTCGTCTGGGACACGCTCAAGCTTTACTGTCGGCCACGGCCAAGTATCCTTTTGACAGGGTCTGTGTGAAGAACTTTTCGATACCGGCTGGATCTCGCGTCTCAAATCATGAAAATCTCTTCCTCTGCACTTTACCAAAATCCATCGTTATAGCAATGACGGTAACGATGCTTTTACCGGATCATGCGAAAAAATCCCGTTCGCTTTTAAACATTATCATCTAGAATATTTAAATCTCACCTCTGACGGGGTTCACGTCCCGACTGGCCGTTACAGCCGCAATTTAATTTAGGAAATGCCGTGAGAGAGTATTATCAACTGGTTACCGCCACGGGGAGGCATCTGAAGAATCATTCTCTGGCCATAGATAGGGAGGATTTTCTCAACGGCTACACACTGTTTGCCTATAACCTTACTCCGGATGAAGAGTGCTCGCAGCATGTGTCGCTGATTAGATCAGGGAATATTAGGTTAGAAGCACGTTTTAGAGAGCCTCTACAAAACACAGTAAACATTTTAATTTACTCTACTTACGATTCTCTTCTTGAAATATCAAATCGGAGGCAGGTGTTGGCAGAACACTACTAAACGACTTGAAATGAACACTGTGGAGCTAACTGGAATTATGGACAACATTACGTGTAATGTAAATTTTTTAGGAGTACTCGCTTCTGACCACATCCCTAAAGAAACGTTGATACATCTTCCGGCTCTACTAATTTGCAATACGGATCGATCGGACGAACCGGGACGGCACTGGTTGGCCATGTGTGTAGATCGAAACGGGGGCGGATGTTTTTTTGACAGCTTCGGGAATCCTCCGGATTCAGATTTTTTTCCTCCATCCATTCTCGAGTTTCTAAAAAACAATTCTACACACGTTCATCATTCTACCAGACAAGTCCAAGATTTTACATCAGTCACCTGTGGACAGCATTGTATCTTTTTTCTGTATCATATTTCACGGGGTGTTGAGTATGAAGATATAATGAAATTTTACCATAACGATAATCTATTAAGAAATGATACTATGGTGTCTCTTTTTGTGAAAAAATTGAAACCGAAATTGAAATTGAAAAAATTGACTGTGTTAGTAAAAGATTTAAATGTATCCAGTGTGTACAATCTGGTAAAATGTACCAGTCTTATTAAACCCTGTGTAACGAATAAATAAAGAATAAAGATATGTAATGAATATGTAATGAATAAAGAATAAAGGATATGTAATGAATATGTAATGAATAAAAACGACTCGTAAACAGACGAATAATTTCATTTTCTTAATTTATTTCACATCAAAACAATAACACAATATGTTGTACAATAACATATATATATAGTTTTAAAAACTAAAACACAAATACACATAATGAAAATCTCACACATGATAATATAATTGTTAAAAATCCATCCATTGTTTTTCATCAGAGGCGCGTGCCTGTGTGTGTGTGTGTGTGGTGTTTTTTCAAAGACTTAGTAGGTGCAGTACCAAAGTCATCTGCGGGTGTTTTTCTTTTAAGTGATTCAAGCAACCGTCTTACATTACGATTGGTTACAGTTAGTGGTGTAGTCTACGTGATACGCAGGTATACGCCGTATACCCACTAGAAAAGGCCAAGGATTTGCGTATACCCACTTAAAAAAGCGTGAGGATACGTAACAACTTCGTTTTGTGTCAGAACTTTCACTTTCATTCATAAATTCACCCCGTCTGTGTTTGCGAAGCTGATGGCTCCCTCGGTGGTGGATGGCGCAGCCGGCATGTGCACCTTGTCAGACTTGCACATCTCAGGCTCCATGTCGATGTTGGGCTCACACCGGAGCCCCCGATGCCGTTGGCTCGCACCTCGTGGTGGAGAAGGGCTCGATGTCTGCGGTGGGCTCAAACTGCTTTAACTTAACTGATGGGTTCTGGCTGGGCACTGGGTTTGGAGTGGGGCTGGTGACATCATCAACAGTGAAGGATGATCCATAGGACACCAGCTAACACTACACAAAGGCAGTGAAGCTCCCTTGCGGAGCCTCCCCGGACAACTGGACTTGTGTGGCTGTGTTGAGGCCAACGCAAAGAAACGTGCGGGAAGGTGGTCTGATGGTCCAAATCCAATAATTCCTCCAGGTGTTTCTCAAGGGAGCGTTCTCCCTGCTCAAGGCATAGTAGCTGTACAGCAGGGAAGTCCATGATAAACTTAAAAATAAATAAATAATAATACATAAAACACAAACTGGAGAACAAAAACGCAATGAATCGCTGCGTCTATTTTTACTTTTGGGTTGGTTCTTCTGTCACGGGTTGTGAGGTGACAGACAAAACGCAGGAAGAAGACAGCCTTTAATAATCCACAAGGTAAATCCAATGACATTCCATACAAGGCACACATAGATGAGACCTGACAAACGCACACAATGCTTCCCTATTTTGTGGTTATAACTTTTAAGAGTACAGTATGATGATTTATAATACACAATGAACATAATTTTATCCACACAGTTATAATGGATTATATATCCCATAGTTTCATATCTTTTACTTTCCCAAGTCTCATATCTTGACATTGTCTACTTAAAGGTCCCATGACATGCTACTTTTTGTAGGCTTTAATATAGTCCTTAGTGGTCCTTAGTACTGTATCTGAAATCTCTTTCCAAAAATTCAGCCTCGGTGCAGAATTATAGCCACTTCAAGCCAGTCCCAGAATGAGCTTCCTTCAGACGGCCGTTTCGGTGTCTGTAGCTTTAAATGATAATGAGGAGGAGAAAGGCGGCGCAAGATGGTCAAGGCCACACCCACCCTCCACCTTGCGCCGCCTTTCTCCTCCTCATTATCATTTAAGGCTACAGACACCGAAACGGCCGGTCTGAAGGAAGCTCATTCTGGGACTGGCTTGTAGTGGCTATAATTCTGCACCGAAGCTGAATTTTTGGAAAGAGATTTCAGATACAGTACTAGGGACCACTTAGGCCTATATTAAAGCCTACAAAAAGTAGCATGTCATGGGACCTTTAATGTCGCAAATGTATCCAGAAACTCATACCATCCTGTAGGGCGTCGACTGTCTTGCATCATCTGTGGCGATGTTACACTCTTTACCAGATCAAATATATGGGATCCGGGAATGATTCTCCCTTTATAAACAAATTCTCCATCAACAGTCCATGAAGACAAGTGTTTGGCTTTGGACATTTTATCCATAATATATTTTACATTTTTTAAGCTTCTCTGAGGAATATTGTTTAAAACTTCTGAGAAGATTGGGTCATCACTGACGTATCATTCCCAACATCACTGGTGTGGGAGGGGGAGGTGTCTTGTGTTCCGGTAATGTAAGAGTTAGAGTGTTACTTACCATATCACCGTGTTTTACCACACTTAAGAACGTTGTAAAACATTAGTGTAGAGCTTGGATTTTTCGTAAGTGTTCAAATCATGCCTCTGCAGTATAACTCTAATAGATGAATCCAAGTCATTCTCCACAACCGTATGGATATTCTCATGAGGGGGTGCAGTTCTTAGTCTATCCAGCTGTTGTTTTGGCACTAGATACAATTTCTCGGTATGTTGCATTTTTCTCTTCAGATTCAGTTTCTAGTTATCAGACTGGTTATGAAGGGAAGTGCTACGCTGAGAAGGGGAAGCAGAAAACCCCCTTTTTGATTAATCATACGTCTCTGCCTGCTGATATTGATTTTTTTTATCTGCAACGTACTTTAACTCTTTTTTCCTTCTTTTTAAAGTCCCGTGCTGTTTCGCAGTTAGAGGCATTTTGCCGTGGATAATATTGAGAGCCACCTCACATAGAGCTAATATTAACTCATCGGGGGCTGAATGCAGAATAACACGTCACTGCTTGGGTGAGCTCTTGTATAATAACTTTAAGAGATAGAGATTTCTGGAAAGCCTTGTGCTCATTGTTACTTCTGAACGTACACCACCGGATAGTCTGACAGTAAATCCGTTCTGAGTCGGAATCTTTCGGGGGTCTGTGGTTTATAATCTATTAACAAGTAGCAGTAAGGGCGTTCGGTTGCATCCTGGTATGTTTCGATAAAAAAATGTGTATTACCTGGAAACATTTGACGACCCAAAATGCCTATCTGTTGCTTATCTCGAGGATTTTTAAATATTATTAAATAATTAGTATTAAGCCCGATTGTTCTGGTAGATTTACCCTGGAAAAACAGATTCTGTATTAATAGCAAACAGCTCATGTTTTTTATGGTGAATGTGCTGTGTAAATAAACGGCACTTGGTGTTTTATGCCCCCAACGGCGCCTTCCAGGCAGCGAGGGGTGGGTAGGTTTAAGGTTGAGGGTAGGGTTAGCTGCCTCTAAGGAGCCATTGGGGGCCTAAAACACCATCGAGCTATACAAACGTTCGACTTCAGAATTGGTGAAGCTTATTCATAACATCATCCATGATAAGGAGCGATCGTTTACCAGGAGGGAATAATGAATCGTCATCCAATTTCTTTGGTAAGCCTTCAATGAATTTAATATCAAAAGCATGTAACATTTGATCATACATTGTTTGCCAGGATGTGTACACATAGACAAAATTGTCAAACTTTACAGAACACATTTTCTCTGAATTATACATTAGAGTCTTCACAAAAAAAGTCTTTCCACAATTACTAGGCCCTGCTACTACGGCCGAGAAAGGATGGATCATTCTGCAGTCAAAAACATCTGTTTCACACATTTTTAAAAAATATTGCTAGAATCCGTAAGGCAGAGTTGTATAATTTGGTTGGAGTACCCTCTTGTTATACACTACGGAAAATTTCTTCACATCTGATCTATTGTGTAATGTGAACCCACTCTTATTTCGTGCGATGGTGTCTGTTTTTGCTGACAGGTGTAATTTGACACCTCTTTCGACATAGCCACAAGACCGATCAGGCTCTGCAATGTGACTATTTGTGCATTCTCTGCATTGAGTGTAATACCCTTCGCTTTGAGACATGTATAGCCTTTTAATGTTTTAAATGCATACGATTTAGGGCCAGAGGAGCAGTACTCTAAAATGCTGTCATTTGGATCTAGCTCATTTGTGAGCTGACCGAGATAAGGTCCTGTTTCAGGAATCCAATCACCTTTTTTTGATACAAAAATTGCACTATCCGTGTCTGAATAAATTGCGCGTCTGTCTAACTTGTTCAAAAGATTATATAGCTTGAGTCGAGCGTAACAAGTCGTATAAGCGCCCACGAAAACATTCACGTTGTGCGTGGGAGCAGGATCTTGCGTCGAGCTAGAGCATTGAATCAAGGCCACCGTATCAGATACAAAAGAGAAATGACGTATTAAGTGGGGTGGCTAAAGAGACGCTGTGTGAACTCTTCCGGGTCTGTCAGGAGCTCTGTGGTTGGCAGATAAGTGCGCAGAGAGAAGCGACCCCAAAATGTATTCAGAATCAATTTGTTATGGATCTTTTTGCTGGATTTTTTATTATTTTAGAAACGTCTAGCTGAATGCCCTCTTTCTCGAGATATTCATCCACGTAAGATTGTTTGTCTGCCTCTGTCACAACATGTGAAGGGAATCCTGAGGATTCCTGTTTGAATTTGAGAAATGTCTTGACATAAACGGTGAATAAGGTGTCAGACGTGTGTGGGAAATGCCAGAACTCCTGTATTTTTATTATACGGTAGCCATGTTGAATAGCCTTCTGGAGCTCCACGCTTACCCATGTGCCTGTAATACATCTCTCAGCCTCTGTGTGACAGCATTGTGTGTCCTGAATCTGGTTTTCGGTACACGTTCTACAGAGAGGGAACATTAATTTGCCAGCACATCTGTAAGGCAGAACAGGGTGATACAATCCTCGTGGGGGGTGAACTATGGCTTTTACGAGTCCAAAATAATTCTCCACCGGTTCAAAATCCTTAAAAATGATTTTAGGATGACCGATAGGATATGTTTTGCTCGATTTTACATACGGATACAATGATGTAAAGTCGAAGTAGTCGATTCTCTCATCATCAACTGTTTTGTGATACAGCTTGTACGCATTTGTTCTTCCTCCGTAAATTGCGTCACGAGGATTTAGTCTCTCTGGTGCTGCGTAAGACAGCATAAACTGTATGACGTCAGGATCTGTTTGTTTTAACCCCTCCCACTCACAATCCCAAATAGAGATAACGCGCATGCCATAAACTTTACGGAGTGATTCTAGTTTTGCATCCGTTTGTCTCCTAAGAGTGCCAAAAGACACTTTTGATAAAGGATTAATTTCATCCGGTTTAAAACGGCAGTTATGTCCGTGGAAAAAACAGCCCATGAATTCGTAAGCAGTTTTTACCCCGCAATCAGATTCATAAAATCCATCAATGTGAACGGTCCAATGGCACGCTCTCCGTGATTTAAGGCATGTTCTATATTAATGTTTTGACTCGTTTTAATATATTCGAGCCACTGTATGGATACGTTTGAGAACGTTTTATCTGATTTATGTAGGCGTGGCTGTGTGTTAGAGCCAGTGTGTCTCGTGGAAGGAAATTGGTTTTGAACGTTTTCATACATGTTCCTGCTAGTGTTATTGATTTAAAAGGATCAATGTTTGTAATGGCAAGGAATTCGGTTCTGTAACGTATGCACGCTTCTCGTAGAATAACAACGTCGTTGCGACAGTAAAATGCGAGCTCCTTTTTAAAGTCAAAGACACTGCCTGACACACCCGTGTACCACTCCTCAAACTGTGCGCGCTCCTCTGTACGCATCGAATCATATCCGTAAAACTCTTTTGCAGGATATGGTCCGATATATCCCGCATTTTCTGGTTTATTGAAACGATGTGGAAAGAAACCCTTTTCACTGACTCTCAGATTTAAGGCTGTTGGTATCTTTGCGAGTTTAAACGGGATGAATTGCCATGAGTCGATAAAACGCTGTTTAAACACCCTATCGTACATATATAGAATTCGACACCCCTGCAGAATAACTTTAGGAGTTAAACCTTCGTCGTTGAGGTGTTCTAGAATCAGGTAATTATCAAACCCGGATGAATTGTGTCCTATAAATGTGTAGGCTATTCTGCATATTTTGGACGTCTAAAATGTTTAATTAAACGACCCACACAATCTGTTCCACCGGCTTCAAACGTCTCTCCTCCCTGTGTTATGGCACAAACATAGTTAGCCACAAAGTCTCAAAGTCATAATAGATTTATTTCTTACTATGTAGTTCAGGTTTTAGAGGCTGGATATAGCACTCATGACTACCTTCACTTACCAAAACCTCATCGCAGTGCATGCATCTGTCAGATTTACACTTGTGGGGGTTTTCACCCTCACCTGGCGATCTATAAATGGTGTGACATTTTGAGCAGAATTTGATAGTGACACATTGTGATTTTCATTAGATATGCGCTCTTGTTTATGTGTTTTGTAGCAGAAGGTGTTTTTACAGAATCTGAGACAGTCTGGACACTGTCTACTTTTGGTTGGATGTGTGTGACATACTGTCAGCATATTTTACAAACAAACTTGCAATTGTGTGTTCTCCCATCTCTATATCCTTTAAAACAGTATGGACAGACGTATGGAGCTCCAAGAAAACCCTTCAATTTTTTTTATTAAATGGTAATGTCCTTCGTGATTAAATAGATGTACGGTCTTTGGGTGAATTTCGTCTGTGTTTTTGTACACCTGAAGTTTCCCTGAACAGTCTCTGTGAAAAAACACAATTTTTACTTCTAATTCTCTTTCAAAAATGTTTAGATCATGAAATCCTATTTTATCATACGTTGTAAAGCCACATTGTGCGTGGATCTGCGCCGCTGGCATTTGTAGCTCCTGATCGGTGAATTTTGGATTGAGAAAATGTGCCAGACAGTAGCTCAAACACATTTCATTACCGATGTTTACTGGACTAAATAAGTGCATTTTATTCCGACTAATACTCTTACTGATTGCTATGTCTGTGATTTTCCTATTTCTTATCTCTCACAATTGAAATTTGTAATGTCAAAGTCGAATCAGTCGATACGTCACGGTTACTTTGAGCGGCTTGTTCTATCTGTAATCTCGTTATTTAAAATGTAGGCGCATTGCGCGTGGTGAGCGCGCTCATAATCCGCCGGCGCGACCACAACATTGTCCAACATCAAATGGCAAACATAATGCAAGCGGAACGAAACTGCTCGTTATTGTGTGGTTGACGGACCGTTTATCATTTTGGACCAAAGCAGCGCGAGCCGATCTTGATCATGCGACACTGTTACTACACAGCGCTAATAAGAGATCCAGCAAAGCAGTGTTAATTTCGTTGACGAATAATTTTCGTCATTATTTTCGTCAACGACATTTTTTCACAGACGAAAACGAGACGATAACTAAATAAAAACTAGTTTTGAATGACAAAAACTATGACGAAAATCTATTGACATTTTCGTCAACGAATAAAAACTAGACGAAAATGTTAGATAGTGACGATTTGGGAAGCGATCCAGTCAGAACTGATGTCCTGCGTTTGTGGTAGATGCGCACACTCGTCAAAATCTCGTAACAATGTACACAATACTCTGGAGAGCATTTGTGAGGTTTTATTTTTTCACCACCAGAGGGCGTTCTATAAACGGCATGGCATTTTGAGCAGAATCTCACAGATTCACACTGAGATCTCTCGCCGGGGGTTTGTGATTTTTTATGTGTTTCGTAACAGAAGTTGTTTTTACAGAATCTCAGACATTCTGCACACTGTCTTGTTCTGCTCGCATACGAGCGACATTCAGATGTCATACATATTTTGCAAACAAACTGACATTCGTGTGTTTTTCTGTCTTTATGCCCCTTGAAGCAGTATTCGCACACGTACGAGCTTCCAATAAATCCGGTTAAATTTTTTATTAGATGAAAATGTCCTTCGTGCAGAAATAGATGGACTGTCTTTGGGTGTAATTCGTCTGTGTTTTTGTACACAACCACCTTGCCAGAACAGTCTCTATAAAAAACTACAATTTTTATGTCTAATTTATTTTCGAAAACCGACAAATTATGGAGACCTATCTGCTCGTGTGCCATAAAACCACATCCCGTGTGAATCTCCATCGCAGGTGTGTGTAACTCTTGATCTGTGAATTCTGGATTGAGGAAATATGCTAGACAGTAACTCAAACACATTTCATTATCGATATTAATGGGGCTAAATAAATGCATTTTATTCCTACTGATACTCTCGCTGATAGCTAGGTCACTGATCTTTCTTCGTCCCCCTCCTGTTTTATCTCGCACAATTGAGATTTGTAATGTTAGGGTCGAGTCACTAGCCACATCAGCATTACTCTGAGCAACTTGCTCAATCTGATTTATGAATAATGAAGGATCGTGGTTGTTATCAGGTGTTAATACTGCATTTACTGACCCCGGCAAACTTTCTCCTGCAAGAGCTATGTTTATGAAGCCCGTCTCCCCCGCCAGCTGATGTGAAAAGTCAACCACCTCGTTTAGGATATTATGGAGGCGTGAATTATATTCTACAAAATCGCTGGTCTGTATTTGTCTGAGATCTAACGATCTCTGTAGCTCTACCCCATTAAAACGCGGTCGTGGTGTTATCGTGAAACCCCGAACAACCCCGCCATCAGTCATCAGAGAATCTATCTCCGCACGACTTAACTCCGTACGCCGCGTTTGAGATGTCCCTAGTGTACCACCTGTCTGTGCACTCTCATCTCCATCATCCCCGGTCGGCTCTATCCAGCCATGCTGGTCGATTATAATATTATCCAATCTTTCTGTATTAGACAAATCAGTACTATTTAGACCTCTTAACTGTTCACGTATTAAAAGATTGAGTCTCTCGTTATTCTCAGACCTAGGTCTTGATCTTGAGCGAGTTATTTCATCACACTCTGAGTCGGTTCTCTGTCTTTTAGGAAACATTTTGATATGTTTTTTTTATTTTTAAAATTGTGTGAAAATGAAGGATGCCATCAAATATACACCACAATGTTGTTAATAGGTATACATCATAAAATGTAGGCTATTAGTAAAACATAATCACACATACGCACACCCCTAGATAAAAACAATAACAGAGAAATAGATTTTTAAAAACTGAAACACAAATACAAAATCTCACACACTTAGATAAAAACAATAACAGGCAAACGATTTTAAAACAATAACAGTGAAATGTTTTTTAAAAAACTAGTCAATCATCATTTTATGTATCCCTCGATTGTCTCTGAATAATATTTAATCTTTCAGAGATTAGGGACAATACGGTAATAAAACGAATGGTCGTTCCTCACCTCCGAAAGGTTTTGTTGAAGTGATAAAACACCGAAGTGATCAAACACCGAAAAATTCCACCGCACTTCTTAAATCGGCGGTGTGTTGATTCTGTGTATCAATGACTCTATGTAGAAGGTCCGTAATACCGGTCTGCGCTCTTGAAACTATATCCGCTGTCTGATGGTAAGTGAGAGGTAGTGTGGCGATTTCAATAACACGTTGGAAGCTTCTGTTTGCACTCCGTAAAGTGGCATAACTCAATCCACGGAGATCTGCAGCGTTGTACAGAGGACTAAAGCTCCGGTCGTCTTCATCACTGCTTTCTGATAAGTCCTGTTCAGAATTGATGGTGTTCAGTACCGATTGTTGAGAATCCAAAAACACCTCTGCCCCTCTTTCTGGAGAAGAGGGGATTTCTTCTAAAGCAAAAAAAAACATAAAAAACATAAAATATATTATATTAATTATTTAATATAGATAAAATATAGTCTAATGAAACAAGAAATCTTACCGTATTCATTCGTAATCGGACTCTCGGGAGAATATTTCTCGAATCGTTTCTTTCCTCCAGTTGTGGATGTAACAGATTCATTCTAAAAACAATATTCAGTTATTTAAAAAAAAATTCAACGAATAAAAAATATAAAGATTAGACAAAATAGTTTTCTTTTTCCCTTACCTCTCTCCGGATAGATATTGACAAAGGTATCCGTTTCAGCATGCGATTCCCGGCTACACTCACCGTGAACCACAACGGTACGGAGCACAAATTTGAAACACGGAGAGGTGCAGAAAACTTTCTCAATACGCTGCATGGAATAGAGTCAGATGATGACTCCGGTCTGTGATTCTCATCTGCCGGTTTGCTAAGGACTGAGTAAGTTTTATTATATATATACACAGAAGACTATATATTCTAAAACTATTATTATAGCAAACTAAAACAGTTTGCATGAGAATTTAAATGGGTTCAGAGTCGAATTGGTTCAACTATGTTTCTTCCTCTATTAAGATACGAGGGATTTGCTGTTACTGATAATTTTGTAGCTACAGGAACTTTTTGCTGATCTGATTGATCAGAATAATAATGTGCTTGTTAACTTTATGTTGTGGGGGTGGGAGTGAGATATGGAAACTGTTTTGTTTTCCGGAAGCGATTACTCCTTTCAGCAGCATGTGCTCTTACAACACTACCCATTGGGTAGCTTTTTGTTTTTGTTTACTTGGTTTTCTCAGAGTTCTGACGTTATCCCATCTGTTGGAGATGGGCATGTTTATCCCAGCACAGTTTATTTGCCCAATAAGTGTGAACTGCAATGTGTTTTTTGGTGTGTGTTTTTTTTGTGTGGGTTTTTTTTTTTATTATTATTTTTTTATATATATATATTATGTTTTATCTACCCTAAATGGATCACTCTCACTTGCTACCCGATAAGTAGTCCACGTCATGAGTAACACAAAAGTTATTACACTAAATGTCAAAGGTATCAATCATGTGGTGAAGCGGCGGAAAATTCTCTCCATGCTCAAAAAAGATAAGGTACAAGTGGCACTATTACAAGAGACCCACCTCACTGATCTGGAACACTTGAAATTAAAGCGGGACTGGGTCGGCCAAATTTATTATTCTTCATTTAACTCAAAGAGTAGAGTAGCAATACTTATCCATAAAAATCTTACATTACACTTGATAAAGTCATACAAGATACCGAAGGAAGGTATGTTGCTGTTACTGGGTGTCTGTATGGAGAACGTGTTCTCATAGGAAGCGTCTATGCCCCTATTACATTTGACAGCTCGTTTTATTCTAAATTATTGGCTGACATCTCCTCAATTTGCCCTCCATATGTCATACTTGGAGGGGATTTTAACTGCGTTTTGGCCCCAGAAATGGACCACAGCCCACCTAAAACTCTACCCCCCACCAAAATGGCCCAAGCTACAAAGGGGCTCTGTTCAGATCTGGTTTTATTTGATGCATGGAGGGTAATTAACCCACAAGATAAAGACTTCACATTTTTCTCTCGCCCTCATCATTCTTTTTCGAGAATTGATTATTTTTTGGTCTCGAGGTTAACCCTAGACAAGACTATAGTCTGCTCTATTAATCCATGTGCCATCTCAGACCATTCATCGGTCTCTATAGAACTCATGCCACCTTACTATAATCCCCTATCTAGACACTGGCGTTTAAATACTTCTCTTCTAAGTGACCCTGCATTTTTTACATATTTGGAATCACAATGGGACCTTTTCATTTCAACAAATGATTCACCTGAGATCTCTGCGTCTACTCTGTGGGAAACAGGCAAGGCATTCCTGAGGGGAGCCATAATTTCCTATACTGCTCAAGAGAAAAAGTACACTGGCAAAACAAATAGAACTTGAGCAACAAATTATAGCTCTGGATAGGGACCTCAAGACCACAGCCTCATTATCCATACTTAAAAAATTAGAAGCAGCCCGCTCTGCCCTAGACCAACTTTTGTCTCAAAAAGCAGAATCGGCCATCTTTTTTGCTAAGCATAGATTATTCGAATTTGGCAGTAAACCTGGGAGGCTCCTGGCTCGACTAGCCAGGGGCCAGACAGGGCCTCATGTTATACCATCGCTTAGGGATAGTAAAGGCACAGAGCATTTCGAAACCAAAACCATGTGCAAAATTTTTAAGGATTTTTATCAAGAACTATATTCCTCCGAATGCCAAAACACGTCAGAGCAGAGAAAAAGATTTCTTGATGGAATACATCTTCCCACTTTGACTGAAGATTGGAGAAATGACTTATGTAGACCAATTACAGCACAAGAAGTTACAGAGACCATTAAAGCACTACAGAGTGGGAAAGCCCCGGGTCCGGATGGATTCGGGCCTGAATTTTATAAAAAGATGATCAAGCTGGTGGTTGGACCCCTGACTAACATGTTTACTGAATCGTTTGAAAGAGGCACGCTTCCACCAACTTCAAATCTGGCCCACATCTCTTTGATTTAAAAAAAAGATAAGCCTTCTGATTGTTGCAGGTCTTATAGACCAATAAGTTTGCTTGGTGTTGATTGCAAAATATTATCAAAACTCCTTGCTAGAAGGCTAGAGGAGATGCTACCTGTCCTAGTTAGACCAGACCAGACTGGATTTATCAAAAATAGATATTCTGTCTCTAATGTTCGAAGGCTCCTAAACATAATACAATTTTCACATAGTACAAAGAAGAGGGTCCTGGTGGTCTCATTAGACGCTGAAAAAGCGTTTGACCGGGTGGAGTGGGAGTACCTTTTTGATGTTCTTGATAAATTTGGACTGGGCTCGGATTTTATTCAGTGGGTTAAGCTTCTATACAGGTCTCCTGCCGCCCGGGTCATGGTAAATGGTCGGTTCTGATATTTTTCCCTTGAGTATAGGTACGCGTCAGGGTTGTCCCCTCTCACCGCTTTTATTTGCACTTGCTCTCGAACCACTTGCTGAGACTATTAGGAATCACAATGGACTGTCCGGTGTAACTTTAGGAGACATTGAATACAAATATCGCTTTATGCTGATGACATATTACTGTTTATCACCAAACCAGAGAATTCTATACCCGTTTTGGTAGCAATTATATGTCAATTTGGTCAAATTTCAGGGTACAAAATTAACTATGACAAGTCAGAGGCCCTGCCACTGGGTGACTTTGGAGACCGTGCAACCCTTGTCAATTTTCCATTTAGATGGTCGAGAGCTGGCTTTGTTTACCTGGGCGTCAGGGTATCAGCGAAGGTTGAAGAATTGTATAAATTTAATTTTAAGCCAACTTTGACAGCAGTTAAATGTGATCTTAAAAGATGGTTCGATCTCCCTCTGTCATGGATGGGCAGGATCAGCCTGATAAAGATGAACGTGCTTCCTAGAATATTATATCCAATGCAAATGCTACCACTTAGGATCACTAGAAGGGCATTTTTAGGTATAGAAAGAGCTCTCTCAAATTTCATATGGCACGGAAAGAGACCTAGATTAAAGATGAAAACTTTACAATTACCCGTTAACAGAGGGGGTCAAGCCCTTCCCAATTTTTTGTATTATAACTGGGCCTGTCATGTACGCATAATATCAGGCTGGCTCAATAATTTTCTCCACCAGGAGGGAACCCTGGTTGATGCCTGGTGCTGTGTCCCTTTCTCCCCCATCAGTCTTATTTCAATTAACAAAGGTGAAATCATGGCAGAGGTTAAAAATAATCCCATCATGCTTAACACCCTAAAGACTTGGCGTGATATCACTAAACATGTTGGTCAGAGAGGCTTTTCATTAGCATTACAACCTATAACCCAAAATAAAGCTTTTCCTCCTGGTGTGGGGAAAAGTATTTTCAATTTTTGGTACTCAAAGGGGCTAAGATTTGTGGGTAATTTATTTGAAAACAGTAATTTTATGTCATTTTCACAACTTCAGAATAAATACCAAATACCACACAGCCACTTTTTTGGTTTTCTTCAGGTTAGACATTTTGTACAGTCCAATCTTGCACTTTCAACAGACCAATCAATAGAGAGTCCAATTGATAGCCTCCTCCTTACTTTTAATTCAATTGCTTCCAATAACAGAAAATTTATCTCACTCTTTTATGGAAAACTGTACTCTCTTAATTGTGCCAATGTTAACAAAAGCAGGGAGTCATGGGAAAAGGATTTGGAGATTGATCTTGATACTGATATCTGGTCAGATGCATTTGAATCTGTTAAGAAAGACTTAGAGAGAGTCAGTACAGGATATTGCATAGATTGCAGCGCACTCCTCATTTTCTAAACAAGATTAACCCCCAAGTCTCTCCCCTCTGTAGGAAGTGTAAGAAAGAAGTAGGGACCTACTATCATTGTATTTGGCAATGTCCCTTAATACTCAGGTATTGGAGGAATATTTCTCAGGAGCTAAGTTCAATTTTTCACAAAACAGTTAAATCAGAACCAGTCTTGTTCCTTCTGAATCTACATTTAGAGCAGCTCTCTCTATCTGCAGGTAAAAATATATATTATATGAATTATTTAATATAGATAAAATATAGTCTAATGAAACAAGAAATCTTACCGTATTCATCCGTATTCGGACTCTCGGGAGAATATTTCTCGAATCGTTTCTTTCCTCCAGTTGTGGATGTAACAGATTCACTGTTTTCTTCTAAAAACAATATTCAGTTAATTAAAAAAATTCAACAAATAAAAAATAAAATAAAAGATTAGACCAAATAGTTTTCTTTTTCCCTTACCTCTCTCCGGATAGATTCATTCTTCTCCATAAATTTCCCGAAGACGTTTCACCCCTTTGCGTGAAGCGTCAATGATGTTAATCGATTCGGTGTTTGCCTCATCCAAAGACGGGGTCGAACGGGAAGAATTCTCCTCTTCGACTGGACGTGAGGTTTGACGTTCGGTACTCTCTGTGTCCACACAGAGCAGGGGTCTAGGGGTTGTATTTGGCGTGACATCTTCGTAAATTTGATTGGTCGGGTTTAAATCAACTACCATTGAGTATTTAGTTGGCTCGGGCGGTTGGGCGGAGCTATGAGGCGGTGCGTCCTCTGTGATTTCTGTTGAAAGTAGCTTTTTTCTTTAAAACAAATATTAAATACTAAATATTAAAAAAGACATGACAAAAATATATCCCCGTACCTTGAAAAAAATCACCTGGCGCGACACCTTCGGGGAATGATGTGTCATCTGCAAATAAAAGCATTTATTGAGATATCTTTTCAATTTTGTAGGTTATGATTTATGATTAAAAAAAAACTCACATAGATCGTTAAGAATTTCCGCTAATTGAGGATCAAAAGAGGCTTCGTCTCCTTCTGGTCCATGATGATGATTTGTAGACATTGCGCTGACTCGATGTTGTGTCTCCTTCGGCGGTTTGGTACACAATAAAAAGTTTTGACTCCTTTTAAAGATTACGATACGACGCGTTTTAAAAACACCTTTTTCCCCGCTTAATTTTCAAAGAAACCCTTCATCTCAACAGGTGGTATGGAATCTGATACCTGATTTGTATGACTAGAAAAAACATGTCGAATTTGACCCATCTCTTCAAATAAGCTCTGCAATAAAACTAATTCACACAATTCCGTCAAAAAGAGAAAAAATTAAATATGCAGGATGCTACCATATGCCCCATAACACCTCGGTAGACATAGCGACGCTCTGTGTGTGTGTGTGTGTGTGTGTGTGTGTGTGGTTCGCGAGTAGGCACCGGCTCCGAACCGGCACCAGCACTGCCTTGGTGGAAAAGGGGTATCTGAGGTCTGGAGTGAGTGGACGCTCTACACTTTGCTCCACTACAACGAAGCACTTATATATCTTTAAACTCCGAGTCTTTAACAACTGGGTATGTAAAAACGTAACACTTTTTAAACTAGTTTGTGTTTTATGTAAAAGTTTTACAAATACTGTCTGAAAGTTAAATGCTTACAAATCAATCTTTTCTGTAAATTAAAAAAACTCTTAACTTGTTTTAATGTTTTAACATCTTTAAATAACACTAACTCATTTTTTAATATCTCTTTTAGAGAAAAATGCAATTTTAACTTATTTCATTGATGTTTTGAAAGTGATGAATGTACATCTGTCTTCTTTAATAAAAACACTGATCTCACACTCTATGTCTTTATTGTACATTTTTTTAAAAGTTTTAATTTACACTGTTTAGAACTACTGAGCGTGCGAAATTTTCCCACGCTTCAGATGTTCAACCCCTAAGGAGGCGTGACACAAATCCGATTTTCCCACGGTGTACTGTACAGCCCATAAGTGGGAGGAGCTAGCGTGGGAAATTCCCACGGTGTACTGTACAGCCCATAAGTGGGAGGAGCTAGCGTGGGAAATTCCCACGGTCAAAGGGGGCGGGGCTTTGAGGGCCATAAAGCAATAAAACTGTCAGTTTTTTTTTATGGAAGGTGCCCTCTATTCTCTCTGGCCTTTAATGTGTCAATCGTAGTGACCCATGATAGATTTATTTAGAGTCTTTCCTAGAATGGGCAATTTGTGACTTTGCGTGATAAACAACAAACAGTAGCACTGGTATTACAAAACATTCAATGCCAGTCAAATACAGATGTGCCACACATAGTGACATTTTTTACAAGAAATATTACCGACTTTAATGTGTTAAATTAAAGATTATGGAAGCCCTCCCAAGTTCAGGGGCATCCACTTTACCTCCGTGTGGAGCAGCGATGCCCCTGTCTTGCGGGCAGAGATCTGTCCTACTGGCGAAGGACGCGATCAAGCCAGTCCCTCCAGCCGATATGAAGACAGGGTTCTACAGCCCCTACGGCGGTGGGTTATGGCCAATCTTGGACTTGCAAACCTTGAATCGGGCCCTGCACAAGCTCCTGTTCAAGATGTTAATGCAGAAACGCATTTACAAATGCATCTGTCTCCAAGATTGGTTTGCAGCGATCGAACTGAAGATAAATACTTCATGTCTTGATTCCTCCTCGACACAGACCGTTTCTGCGCTTTGCGTTCGAGGGGCGGGCAGACCAGTACAAAGTCCTGCTCTTTGGGCTGTCCCTGTCACCTCTCGTCTTTATGAAGGTCACGCAGGCAGTCATTGTTCCACTCTGAGAATGCGGCGTTCGCATTCTCAACTTCACGGCTGGCTCGGTGTCTGGATCAGTTGTGCGAAAACAGGGACATGGTGCTCAGCCACCTCAGCCTGTTGGGCCTTCGGGTCAACTGGGAAAAGAGCAAACTCTCCCCGGTGCACTCTCGGTTTGGAGTTAGACTCGGTCAACCAGACAGCTTGAACTGCCTGAATTTGTTCAAGAGCAGCAGAAATTCTTTTAGAGGCTCCTGGGGCATATGGCAGCCGCAGTAACGCCGTTCGGCTTGCTTCATATGAGACCGCTTCAGCACTGGCTTCACGGCCGAGTCCCGATATGGGTGGGGCAGAGTGGCACGTACCGGGTGCCCGTCACCCCGCACTGCCACCAAACCTGCAGACCGTGGTCGGACCCTTCGTTTCTACGGGCAGGAGTTCCCCTAGAACAACAGGTATGCTGTGGTATTCACGGATGCCTCTGTCACCGGGTCTGTAGACAGGGCCCCAACTGCATTGGCACATCAATTGCCTCAAGTTGCTTGCAGTACGCCTTGCGCTTGGCCACATCAAGGGGCCGCTACACTGCAAGCATGTACTGGTCCATACGGACAGCACTGCGACCGTTGCGTACATCAACCAACAAGGTGGTCTACGCTCCTGTCTCATGTTGCAACTCGCCCGCCATCTCCTCCTATGGAGCCAGAAGCATCTGAGGTTGCTTCATGCCATTCACATCCCTGGCATGCTCAAACATGCAGCCGTCGAGCTCTCACGACAGCCTACGCTTCCGGGAGAGTGGCGTCTCCATCCCCAGGCGGTCCAGCTGATATGGGACTTCTTTGGAACCACACATATGTTGCCTCTCCAGACTCGATCCATTCCAAGTGTTTTGCTCCTGTTCGAGGGGAACCTCGGCACGGATGCACTGGCGCACAGCTGACCACGTGGCCTATGCAAGTATGCGTTTCCCCCAGTGAGCATTCTTGCACAGACACTGTGCACTCCCTCAGTGAGGACGAGGAACAGGTCTTGTTAGTTGCGCCGTACTGGCCCAACCGGACCTGATTCCCAGAACTCACGCTCCTCGCAACAGCCTCTCCCTGACCCATTCCTCTGAGGAAGGACCTACTCAGAGACGGGGCACCCTATGGCACCCGCGTCCAGACCTCTGGAAACTCCCTGTCTGGTCCCTGGACGGGGCGCAGAGGTTTTAGGTGATCTACCCCAGGCGGTGGTAGACACCATCACTTCTGCTAGAACCCCCTCAATGAGGCGCCTCTATGCATTGAAGCGGAACCTGTTCGTTGAGTGGTGTTCTTCCTTCCTGCAAGATGGGTTGGAGCAAAGGCTGTCTCCCTCCACCCTCAAAGTGTATGTTGCCGCACATCACGATGCAGTTGAAGGTAAGTTGTTGGGAAAGCAAATCGTCAGGTTCTTGAGGGGAGTGAGGAGACTCTGATTTTTTAGAGTGCCGTACCCCCTGGTACCCCCTCTCTTCCACTTATACTGTAGTCACACCTTTCCCATTAAGGGACAATATTTGCCCCCTTTAATCGATTTTTCCAGTTCATTTTTTTACCTTTATAAATACCTCTATAAAATAAATAATGCTTTAAATAAAACAATGTTCAATAAATATGCAACTTTTAAATATTAAATTAAAATTAAAATCGCCAGAAGGTGGAGGTAAGTCACTGTCTTTATGAGTGAGTCATCGAGTCATTTATTAATTCAGTAACGAAGCAAGTGGCTGTATTTATGAACGGGTCATTGAATCTCACGATTCGTTCAAAGCCACAGATTCTTCAGCAGTGTAGAGAGAAAGCGCGTGCATGGTTGCCAGATACTATTGAAAAGACCGGGTAGAAAATTCTTCTTCATGTTCTTTTAACAGAAAAGCTCTGACTGGGTTTACATTTTTAAATCTGGCAACCGTAAGCATGAACACTCGTAAAAACAGTCAATGTGTTGTCGTCTCCTTTATTTGACAAAAATAAGTGGTTTTGGTCAAGTTTTTATTTTTTTAAACACATTTCAGTCTCGTCTTTTTTCATCAACGATATTGCATGTGTTGATATAGTCACAGTTAGCGTATAATGACATGGGTCTCTTATCGTCTTGTCTTAGTAAGGGGAAAAAAGGTCGTCAACGAACATTTTTCGTCATAGTTTTCGTTAACAAAATTAACACTGCATTAAAGACAGTTATCCTGACTGGCTCTGGCAATGCTCTGGCTTCCATCAAGAGGGTAGGGGACCTGCAAGAATTTTCGGGTCGACGAATCGTGCCTAGAAGCATAACACAATGCTTAATCATAAAACAGATGTACAATAACATTACGATGTCCAGCAATCGATTTAAATAGTACATTGATTGGGTTTAAGTGGTCGTTCAATGAGGCCTTTTATATGTTGATCCGACTATTTTAAGTGTGTATTTAAGTAGTCCAGTGGTAGAACTTCTGCCAAGAGTGTCAGAGCTTCTGGGTTCTTATCCACACTCATATAGTTTTTTTTTTATTTTAGTTTTTTTATCAAAACCGATTATGTTTTTTAGTGGTTGTATATCAGGCAGGGACACTTTGTGTGCATTTTGTTTTCTAATTTCACCGGAACGAATAGAGAGTCTCTCCACAACGGATTGAAACGCGTGTGAAGAGTGAAGACTGTGCGCGAGCCAGAAACAAACACAGTATCCGCGCCACTGATCGCAGCGGCAACGAGCACTCTGATCAGTTGATTTAAAAAAACAACACATTTCAGCGCTAGATCGTCTCTTATTTAAAAAACTAACGAAATGAATGCTCTGCTAGTTAACTGGAGATGTTTTATTCATTTGTATTGGTACATTCATGCCGCGAAATGTTTCAAAAGTGGTGGGGACAATATCGACCTTAGAAAATAGTGGTGGGGACATGTCCCACCCGTCCACCCGCAAATTTGCCTATGCGTGGACAGAACGCAAAGCTTTAGGACCTCAGATCAGCTCTTTGTATGTTACGGAGGCCAGCAGAAGGGAAAGGCTGTCTCCAAGCAGAGGTTAGCCCACTGGATAGTGGATGCTATGTCTTGGCGTAGCAGTGGCGTACTTGCCCGTTCGGGTTGCAAGCACACTCAACTAGAAGTTGCTTCCTCCTGGGCGCTGGCTCAAGGCGCCTCACTGACAGATATATGTAGAGCTGCGGGCTGGGTGGCACTCAACATGTTCGCGAGATTCTATAGTCTCCGTGTAGAGCCGGTCTCTTCACGTTTACTCACCCCCAGTGGCCAGTTGCGCGAAGGACCCGTTCTTGGTGACGGCTTGGCTTGCAATGCCTCTCCTGCCCGCTGGGCCGGATACGTGCGTCTAATTGCTCCAGTAGTGTTCCCCAGAAATGGCTAACCCTGTTGAGTTCCTCCGTCACCCCTGCTGGCAGTCAGACGTTGTGGAGTGTCTGACACCAGGCCTACACTCGTGTGGAACCTGTGCTAGGCTGGGTGTCCATATGTAGCGGTCCCTGCGGCGACCCCATATGTGTATTCTTCCACGATCAGCTCCTCTGCGGACGAGCCTGTGTCTTTCCCTCGACAGAGTCCGCTCTGTCGTCTCTGCTGGTGTTCTTTCTCCCCATAACTAGGCTGGAACCACCCCAGAGACTGCCATATGTTGCACTACCCTGCTCTGCTTGTCCATATGTGTAACCGCCACAGTACCTCCCTCCGGGGTAGGATGTGGCTTCTCCAGCGTCCAAGGACACACTTTCCCAGCGTTATACAATAAGTCACACTGCCTTGCGGAACAGCAGTGACTGACCTTCTCTGCTTAGATCTCCAACACTGCGGTCAGGCCAGGAGACTCAAGCGGAGCGCTAGAAGGGCCAGCAGCAGTGGCGTGTTGGTAGATATCCCCAATTCATTAGATCACCTCTTAAGTACGTAGAGAGTGACTGACGAAAGGGTCTTGGTTACGTTGGTAACCCTCATCCCAGAGGAGGGAACGGAGACATACGTCCCGTCACCACAGTTGCTGAGCTTCCTTCCGCTGTCATAGCCGAGTCGCAAGTCCGGCTTCTCAGCGGAAAAACAAAAATGCGACGCACCTGTTACTCATTATATGCTTGCGCCGCGATGCACAGCAGTTGGTGCAATTATCGCATTCCCATGTGCATTGGCTCGTTTATTTTACACTCGAAGTGGAATGGTCTCTCAAGCAAGATCCCCGATTCGTCAGATCACATGTTCTTTTTTATCAGCTAACTGTTATACCTCTCGTCTATTAATAATAGTTTCACAGCCAAACTTAAAGACCTTCAACTTACCAGCAAGTGTTGACAGAAATGCGTGCTACATCCGTGCAGTGTTGCGTTTCACGCTGCCTCTGTTTGTTTCCATTGACAATGGGCTCAAATAATAATAATAATAATAATAATTCGTTACATTTATATAGCGCTTTTTCTGAGACCTCAAAGCGCTTAACATAGATGGGGGAATCTCCTCAACCACCACCAATGTGCAGCATCCACTTGGATGATGCGACGGCAGCCATATTGCGCCAGAACGCCCACCACACACCAGCTTACTGGTGGAGAGGAGACAGTGATGAAGCCAATCAGTATATAAATATATGGGGATGATTAGGAGGCCATGATGGACAGAGGCCAAGGGGCAAATTTGGCCAGGATGCCGGGGTTACACCCCTACTCTCAGTTATATTTGCTCAGTTAAGTTGATTCAACTTAAAATTCAATAGAATGAGAAAAATCACGCACATCGTGCACCTAACTCAAAAAATAGAGAGACTACTATAGAAAAATTGTAATGTTTATGTTTAGTGTACTTAATTGATTTGGATTAAAACAATTTCAAGGATAAGAAGGTTCGGTTCACTTTCAAATGTCTGGGAAGAAGTGCAATCTGAAATTTGGGACATATGCTTAAAATTTGCGAACTACTAACCCTTTATGGTATGGCAACAATTAATTATACTCATTTCCTTTTATTCAGAAAAAAAAATACATATTCACAATGAGAATTAAAAGGGCAGGCCTTAAAGGACAAGTTCGGTATTTTAAACTTAAAGCCCTGTTTTCAGATCGTTTCTGATGAAATACAATGGTTAAGTTTGAAATTTGGACAAATCCTGCTGGCCCGAGAATTTTCGGTTTCTGTGGTAGCACCCCCCACCTCCACAAAGGTTGCATAGGTGCACTGGAAACATCCTTCCTAAAACGCATTAAACTTTCGTTTACAAAGACATGAAACTCACCGAGTGGTCAGGGGTGTTCACTGATATGCTCACACAAAAATCGCTGCTAAAGATGCTTTCCAACAGGTTTTATCGTAGTTTTTGTCCAACTATGGAGTTGTAATCGCAAAACAAGGCGATTTTTGTGTGAGCATATCAGTGAACACCCCTGACCACTCGGTGCTACCACAGAAACCGAAAATTCTCGGGCCAGCAGCATTTGTCCAAATTTCAATCTTAACCATTGTATTTCATCAGAAACGATCTGAAAACAGGGCTTTAAGTGTAAAATACCGAACTTGTCCTTTAAGGTAGCCAATGATGTGCTGGTTTTAAGTCAAATAGTAGCATCAACAGCTCTTCCATGTAATGAGAGTGAGGATGAGTTAGCCAAATGATTGGGAATGGTAGGAATTGAATGATAGGGATCTACTTATTTTTGGTTTGTATGAGTTCCAAGTATATAAATCTATCAATTAAAGTAAAAACTAAAAAAAACTAAAGAAATGTGCAATTAAATAGAAAAGAAAATCATAATTTTATAGAAAAATATTTTTGATATGTATGATTGAAGCTATTTGGCTTCAAGTAGCTATAGCTATAGTATCCCGGACGAGCTATTATTATTGTTGTTACTGGATCTAGTGGCTTTGGCTTTATGTGTGAATAAAAATCCAGTAACTTCTCTCTTTCAAAAGATTGTCTGTCATGTTCTTCCACCCCATTTCACATCCAGCAGTACGTTAATATGTAAATGTACGGTACATTCCCTAACTCTAAAAGTTCGTAACATTAAATGGGGGCTCGTCCGGGATAATATTTATATTTTTCCCGAGATATTAATTACTGCTGGTGTGGATGGTGGAATGACCATGTTCTATGGCGTTATTTTTTAGTCAAAAGTTATGAGCGTGTAAGACATGCTCACGAGCACATTATGTTATTTCACACGCGCAAAAATGAACCTTCAGCTGGCATGATAAAAGTACTCGCGCACAAATTCAACAACCGAGAGGTGTACAGGTAGCTGCAAGCGAGCGCCCGGCATACTCTCCTAGGTTAACTCTGCTTGTACAGTGGAATCCTGCTCGCGCGCAGCGGGCTTCTGCTCGCGGAGTGCTGTTTTGCTCGCGCAGTGGATTTCTGCTCGCTCAGCTGATTTCTGCTCGCTCGAGTCTACATGACTTTTGACAATTTGGGGGCGGAAACCAAGGAGGGCACTCGATGTCCAGCAATCGATTTAAATAGTACATTGATTGGGTTTAAGTGGTCGTTCAATGAGGCCTTTTATATGTTGATCCGACATATTTATGTGTGTATTTAAAGGTATAGCGGAGGATCTTTCCAAATTTTAGATAAGACCCGCCCTCTCCACTTTTTGAAAAGTTTGATTGATTCACCAGAATGATTGACAATTAGGAGGACCAATAGTATAGGTTACCCACCAGGAAGTAAAACATCCTCCGCTATACCTTTAAGTGGTCCAGGGGTAGAATTTTTGCCAAGAGTGTCAGAGGTTCGGGTTCTAATCTGCGCATATTTTTTATTATTTATTTTTTTATCAAAACCGATTATGTTTTTCAGTGGTTGTATATCAGGCAGGGACACTTTGTGTGCATTTTGTTTTCTAATTTCACCGGAACGAATAGAGAGTCCTCCACAACGGATTGAAGCGCGCGTCCGCGAGCCAGAAACAAACACTGATCACAGCGGCAACGAGCACTTTGATCAGTTGATAAAAAAACAAACAAAAAAACACATTTCAGCGCTAGATCGTCTCTTATTTAAAAAACGAACGAAATGAATGCTCTTCTAGTTAACTGGAGATGTTTGGTTTATTTGTATTGGTACATTCGTGCCGCGAAATGTTTCAAAAGTGGTGGGGAAAATATCGACCTTAGAAAATAGTGGTGGGGACATGTCCCATCCAGTGCCGCTGCTAGCCATTTTGGTGCCCTAAGCATAATTCCTTTATGATGCCCCCCCACCCCACCCCGACCCAAAAAAAAAAAAAAAAAAAAAAAAAGTTTGTTTTTGCCAGTTTTATTACCAAACATATAACTCAATACCAATAATAACACAATAGCAGCATCACGGTATAAAACTTAAGAACACTAAAAAGAGAAAGTAAAATCTTCACAGCTTTGCCGACTTTGTAAACATATGTAGAATAGCCAACACACATTTGAAAGTGCAAACTTTTCTTCAGTAAACAGAATAGCAAAATAAAAAAATTCTCAAAAAATCCAGACATGTTTTTCCCAAATTCAATGTCACTTTGAATAAATTACATTTATTAGACAAAATATTCAAACAAAGAATCTTATACCGTAAAAAAATTATAATCATTTAAAACTGAAAGCATGGCAGCCAAGGAGTTCTCCCCCTTTATTCCTTATTTATCAACTATTTGATAAATCCAATATAATATAATATAAAAGCATAATAGAATGAGGTGCAATAATGCACACAATTCAACAGTAATGTTTGCTTTATATCATTCATAATGACATTTTATATTTTTTTATATATATATTTAACAGGAATTGTTAGCCTACCATAGCTAACGTTAACTGTTACTGAGAAATTAACCACCATCACGTAAAATAAACCATAAACTACTGCTCAATATCTAAAGAAAGAAAGTAACAGCTAGCTGGCATCAGTTATTTGTAAAATAGGTAATGTTTAACAATAAAATCTCAATTTAGCTTGCACCGAAGTTATAAGTTATAATAATAACATAGTTTGCTAACAGTTTGCTAACATTAACGTCAGCAAGTTCGAGGCGCATTACGATTAGCAGCAGCACCATGCAGCACATTTCCCGTATTTAAGAATGATTAAACATGGACTTACCTGCAAGTGATGCACGGGCATCATCTCGCGGTTTCTTTTTCTTTCTTTTCTCAGATCCTGACTCCTGCTGTCTTTTCGGGGCCATTTTCAAAAACGTTGCCTGCCGTCTGTCTGTCAAACTTTGTCAGGCGCCCGTGCGAACGCGTCCTTCGCATTCGCAAAGGCGCCCGCGCGAACAACCGGCACGGACAATCCAACGAGGGGCGGTACTTTCTAGACTAGAGCAATTAAATTATCTTGTTCCCCCTTTTTTGTTACATATACATGGCTAGAATGTGCCTAATAATATTTCTATAGGCTACTGAAATAATATCAGCATTATACATTTTTTTTTCATTAGGCTATTTTTGGTGCCCCCTCAGCACTTGGTGCCCTACGCACAGCGCGTGATGCGTGTGGTGGGAGCGGCGTCCCACCCGCAAATTACGCCTATGGCCATGCGTAAGTCAAGCCTTAAAGGAGCCGTCCCTTAAAAACTGATCATTTCAGACAGAGGGTTCAAATGTAGGTTGACAAAGAATCGTTTTGCATATATCCGTGTCATGGCCTCTTTATAAGACGTTAAAGTTTTTAAAAACGCATTTATGGACCTTGCTTTTTTTCCATTGCACTGCACCTAGTCTTTTTAAAATGCAAAAAGTTTAATATGTGAACTTCCTCATTAGGTGCGGTCACCGATCACGAACTCTCGTCATTTCAATAGCAATCCGCGAAATCGGATGTTGGTCATGTGTTGAAGCTTGTTTCCACCACGGAATAAAAAATAAAAAGGTAACTGCGACTTTTTACCTCACAATTCTGACTTTTCCCCCGAATTGTTTATATTTTGCAATTCTGACTTTTTCTCTCGCAACTTTATATCCCACAATTATTTTTCAATTCCTCAATCAGAAAAAAGTCAGAATTGTCAGAATTGTGAGATTGTCACAATTACCTTTTGTATTTTTTATTCCGTGGTGGAAACAAGCTTCATCACATGACCAACATCCGATTTCGCGGATTGCTATTGAAATGACGAGAGTTCGTAATCGGTGACCGCACCTAATGCTCAAGAAACATTTCTGATTATAATCAATGTTGAAAACAGTTGTTCTGCTTAATATTTTGTTGACAGTTCTTCTTTTTTTCCGCATGCTGGGTTATTTAATGAATAGAAAGTTCAATAGAACAGCATACAGATATTTCAATTATGCATTCATCAATGCATACTGTTGATTGGGACACTTTAATTGCTACAGTGATCAGGAAAACACATCAAATATCTGTTTTTTTAAACATTGTCATTGCTGAATCAACACGATAGAATAAGCAGAGTATAACTCTGGTTTACGGTACGACTTCAGTTCGGTGACGACATCGATCGAATGGCTTTTAGTGGTCTTGCTGTTTACTCCACACCATTAGAGATGACAAGATTGACTATAACTCTCTGGATATTACTGCCAATGGCATAACAATGACGTTAGTTCTCCTCCAATAAATGTAAACTGAGTTCAATTAGTTGCAGTTGTTGTGTGTTCATGTCTCCCATGGTTCTGCGCCGGAGGCTCAGGCTTCACATGAGGAGTGCAGTCTGAGGCTTTTGAAGCAAGTTTTCCTGTTCTGTCTGATCTGGTTTATCTGATCATGCTGAAAGACGGTCACACATACCTAAGCTCCAACTCTAATCAAACACATCTGAACCAGCTAATCAAGAGCTGCGTCTGAAATCTTAGGGGCTGTTTACACAACACTGTTTTCAACTAAAAATGGATTTTGAGGGGCCTCAAACTTTTTGAAATGGGTTTCAAGTGAAAACAATACCATTATCGTCTCCGTGTAAACTACAAAAACGCGAATTTGTGAAAACGTCATGCACATGTGTATTGCATGTTCAGTCTATATGTTTCTTAACAATGTGAGTTTGCTAACTACTGGCCTGGCAGCATAATACAGCGCTTTTAACCGTTTTCGCAGACCCGTGTGAACGGGGGATCGTTGACAACGTTGTCGTCTGTACGCGGAACACGCAAAGGAAAAACATTTCCGTTTTTAGTACATTGTTGATGTGTAAACGTGCCCTTAGGCAGCTGACTTGTTGCTTCGCTGCAGGCAGCATTTTATGCACAAAGGTACCTCCGGAAACTGATTTTAGACAGACTTCTGAGGCAACATAACGGTTTAATGATCTTCAACTAAATAGATTGAGCTTTGGTTATAACTAAATGAATATTTAATTACTACAATTCTAATTTCTTGCCAGAAATGACACTAAAAGTGGAAAAAGTTGGTAAAAAATGTACATTTACATAGAAACTGACCACCACCTCCTACTTTCAGGTGCCAGTTTTATTTATTTATTTAACTGTCATGTAATCGAATGCACAGCATAGGGGATATCAGCGAATGACACATGGGGTGATTCTCAAACGGACGGCTGTGTTCAGTGAGGCTGCTTCCTTCTCAGTCATTCAAAGGCTTGTAGGCTTGAGTCCTCCTCAGCATTAAACATGGTTAATTTTTAAACAAAAGGAGGATGGTTTATTATATTAACTGGCTTTCTGTTAATGCAGTGCAGTGAATGGCAGCCATCTATGGTCTCCCAGTAACTTACATGAATGGCTGTTTAGTGTTAAGTGATTAATTTACACCAAAACAAACATGTATCGTAGGAAGGCAGTGAGTGCATAGGGTGCCATTTGGGACAGGGCCAAAAGCTGCCTTTCAAGGATCCTTTAAATTGAGATGTCCTTCAGTGGCGCTTGATGACGTGGCAGCCAAGATATGCAGCCTTATTAGGATGCCGTCTTCTGATTGAGAAGCACCTATATCTTCCTTCAAAAACCGATCAGATGAAGGCATTGGATTTGATGTACTATGTTGTCTTCTCCGTATCCTGCAGCATTGTTTCAGATATCGAACACAGCCAAGTGTTTAGGGTACATGAAAATTATAGGCAAGTGTGTGAAACTTAATTTTCATAATTGTGACTTTATATCTCAAAATTGCAACTGTGTTTTTCATAATTGCTGTTTTTTCACATAATTGTGAATTTTCATAATTGTGAATTTATATCTCATAATTGCAACTTTATTTTTCATAATTTCATTATTATATCTCACAGTTGAATATTTTTCAATATTATTTTTCATAATTGAGACTTTTTCACTGATTTTGATAACTTTATATATCTCAAAGTTACAAAAGTAATTAAAGTTCAACTTTATTTTCCAGAACTGTGACTATATATCTCTCATTTGCAATTTATATCATTGTGTTGCGGTTTTATGCTGCACAGTGACTTTATATGTCACAATGTGGTTCTAATCATACAATGTGACAGTTTTAAAGTTTATCTCACAATAAAGTATTTTACAATAAAAAAAAATTGTTTGGGTGAACTATCCCTTTAAATTTCTAAGCTCTGCAAGAGCAAGCTGTTAGCACAATAACGTTTCCTTTAGGCCTAACTCGAGTCCTAAACTAAAGTCTGGTTGGATGATGGAGTTGTTTTTAACATGTTAGTCCAGGAGCAACCATCTACATGGCAAAATCAAGGTAAGCATCAGGATTTCATATTATGAAACATTCTAAGCACAACGAACAGCAACAATTATAAATGTTTGCTAATGCTAACAATCAGACATCATACTGTATGGAGGCCTCCTTAGCAAATGTAAGATGTAAGCAGCTTATGTTTGATACTCCTTGCCAACTTGAAATAAGCTAATGTCTCATTACTGGACAGTTTATTATAGATGTAAACTACTTTGAGTCTCGAATGCCATTAGTATAAATAAGTCAAAACTAAGTCAAGCACATATGGTTTGTTTTTGCCAGGAGGTTTTTAAATTTGCCAGTGCTCAGCTGTTTTTCAATATTCCTTCAGCTTGCTTTGTTTGTTACAAATGTCAGTCAGGAGATTTTGCTTGTGAGGAGTGAAATGGCCTTTATCCAGCTGGTCAGAGTCCTCATTCATGCTGCATTAGTGGTAAAAGTGTGGAGGTCCAAATCTATCTCTATACTGTCTGTGTCTGTTACTCTCAGGGACAGAACATGTCCCACTTTCCAGTAATGAGATGAAGCATGTTTGGAATCTGTGAGTAATGATGGCATAAGGATGAGTCTTAGCTTGATATGCACAACTTAACGCACACTGGTGGACTCCTGTGTCCTGTCTCATGTAGTCAAAATTGGACAGAAATGATCTGGAACACGTCAACGGCAGACGATTAGGGAGGTTTTCTCTCCCCTTTCTCTGTGTCTCTTGCTTTTTCTCCAAAACAACATATTTTAATGTCTACAGAGACAAATGGTCTGCCTATATCTAGCCATCACTAGTAAAATTAAATCAAGGTGAGGTCATACATATTTGTGTTTTGTGTGTGCTTGTGTGCCAGATATCTACGTTATAAATTATTATGTTCTTCTACTGTAGGTTAAAAAATCTGTGTTCTGCATTTTTCGAATTCAATACACTGCAGATTAACGTTTTGCATTTGAACCAATTTGTACCTTGTTTAGGACCAATTCAGCAAATTACATGTAATTTAAATGTACTTAAAATTATTCATTTAATTGCAATTAAATAATTTAATTATTTCAATTATTTATTTAGTATTATTAATCTCAGGTTTTCATTGAGGGCATACTTCACAGTGTGTGCATGTTAGAAGAGATATGAGTACATATACTTATGATTGCATTGGTGAGTAACTGTCTGTTAATGGAAACGTCCATGCTAATGCAGAGATCCTCCACATTTATCAAACAGTTAATAAGTGATATGAACACATGTTGATGTTATTACAGGTCGGAAGGCATCAGGGGAGCTGGACTCCTCCACACTGCCACTCACATTCATTATCTTCCCTCTTTCTCATCTGCTGTTATTCTCTTCTACTATTAAAATGTTCTTGATTTTAAGAACTGATCGTGTTTAGGAAACCAGAATTGGTTCTTCTATTGCATTACTGCAAAACCCACATTTTGGAACCTTTATTTTTAAAAGCCTACACATTGGAGGTTGTTTTTATGATAGGCCTATTCTTATTTAACATAACATTTTGATTATAAATGATATTATGAGCACATAGATCAGCTTCATTTAACTAAAATATAGTTTTAATTAAGAAAACGTTTCTATTCACAGTGTTAAAGTGATGGTTCGGAGTAAACTCAACCTGGGTCCTTTGCACCATGACCTTGAGCCAAACACCCCACCCCACAAACACTTTGCAAAGGACCCTAGGTTGATTTTACTCCGAACCATCCCTTTAACACTGTTCAAACTTGTATTCTCATGAGTTAGTGTGCTGTTGTATAAATACAGATAACCGCTTCTAGAGATTACATGTAAAACCAGCACTGCTGCTGGTAATGTATTGTGCGTCATACATACAATAGCTCTAGCCTTTCCGCATATTCTGCATATACACCAAATATTTATGTTTCTCTTGGATGTTGCCACACAGATTGATGATTGTTGAACCTCTGAGTCACAAGTAATGTGCTGTGCACTTTTTATCTGTAGTTTCTCACTTAGATGTAGCTAAAACCAGTGATTTACTATTAAACAAGCTCACTTTTGGCTTCAGATTGTGTCTCTCACTGTATTTGACCCCCTTTCCTTCATCAAATCAACAGGGAAATACTTAAGATATCAGGATTTTAGCATGATATTATTGTTCTGTTGCTCAGTGATTGTGGCTAGTTAGGGGGGAAATGATTTTGAGAGCTTTTAGCACTCATATGACACTGTCAGAACCAGTGCATGTTTTGTTTCATGTGTCTCTCAGTTGCCTAAAACAACATCCAACTGATGTAATGGCTTAGTGAGAAGCCATCAATCTGAAGTTTTACTGATGCTTATTTTCTCTCTCTCTCTCTCTCTCTCTTCTCTCTCTCTCTCTCTCTCTCTCTCTCTCTCTCTCTCTCTCTCTCTCTCTCTCTCTCTCTCTCTCTCTCTCTCTCTCAAGCTGGCCAAATTTGATCTCATTGTTTTGGCTGGATTTAGACATGAACAAATCAAACACATGCCATTTTGAATGAAAAGAGCTGTAGAAACAGTTAAATATTATGTCAAATCTTTTTCAGCAAGGACGATTTGCTGGATACAATAGTTTCGATTCTGGTGTTAATTTTGTTTTAGTAAGACGATGGATGAAAATTATCAGTTACAGCAGATCCATTTCCAGGAATTGTGGTCCCACTTGACCAAAACCATCCCACCGTTCCTGATTATTATTTTAAAGCGTGTGTGTGTGTGTGTGTGTTCATTTGTAGTGCAGATCCATTACAGAGTGCTGCAAATGCTGTTTTCAATGGCCACCAAGTCATGAAAATTGCTGAGTCATCTGGTGTTGTTCAACACTGAAGTATGTCAACCAGTTTCCAGATGTGCACTGAATGAATCCCAGTTCCATCCTACAGTGTGAGATTGGTAATAATGCATCCCAAATAATAGAGAGCAGTAGCAATATAAGATGACAAAATGATACTTTCTCAGCTGATTTTTGCTATTATGAATACTTTTATACCATCTGGAATACTTGATACTAATTGGTAATTTGCAGCATTCAACAGTTAAATATGTCTGAATAATTGGCGCCTTTGAATTTCAATTCATTTTTTTTTATTGCAAAAAAAAATAAAATAATCAATAACAATAGCAATAACAACACTGTTTTCGATTTGCTACGCACGTTTTAACAAATATTCTTAATACAATTCTGATTGTCTGGTTCCCTTCGTGGTAAATAATACTATTAAATACCATTCAAACTTATCATTTATGTTCAGTAGCTTCTCAAACATTAGTAGTTAGTTAGTTAGTAGAAGTCAGAGCCCTATGTCAGATTTCAGTTCAAACATGTTGTATACTTGTCCTGTGGTGAATATTTGATTTGATATTGTGGTATGTCATCAGGTCTCTGTGTGTGTTTGCATACTGAGTGAGTCATGGTGGACTCTTACTTTTCACACTGAATTTCACGGCTGTTTTTCGGGGTGGCCCAGAACAAAACACATTTTCTGCTTGCAAATTTTCCCAGCAGTCTCCCTGCTTCAGAGGCAAAAAGTCAGCCTGCTTTGCCAAGCCTCATTCTCTTGTCTTCCCACACAAAATCTCCCACACAGTGATTTGGGCCATCTCTTTTTATCACTCAAATAAGCACAATTACCATTAAAAGAGGAAATGATATGACATGTTGGTTGATTCCTTTTTTGAGATCTAGTTTGGGTAACACAGATAGAAGATGTTCTCATGAACTCTGAAACTCTTTGTGGCTGCTCAGACTCTTGGGTTGAGCTCAAAAATCACTTTATTAGATTTCATGATGGCAGATTATTATAATGTATGATAATGATCGCAAAAGCTCAAGACCACACAAGTGGCCAGCATATCTACTTGAAGGTTTCGATGCATTGTAACCTCTGATCTTGAAAGTACAAGAGCAGAATCATCTCCAGTAAACAAGGATCTTGGAACTTGAGTTGTGACTTGACCTTAACTGCATTTGTCAATGTTAGCAGCTGCACTCATCAACAGATGGAGGGAAGTCATCCAAGGTTAACAAAATGTACAGTTCTTCAATCTGACCTCTACTAGATTAGCACCAAACCAGCATCAACCAGGCTTGGTCAGCATTGAAATCCATTGCAGAAAAACGGCTCCCTGAGAACCTGATCTGTTTCTTTTTGTGAGACTATTATGGACTTGGATGTTTCCCAAATCTTGCGTCAAACACACTGGGAGCTGTGGAGAAGTGATGCTCATCTAGAACAGCTTTATGATGTTGTCTGCAGGGTCTCTTTTATGTCAGTGATCGGGAAGTCTGGTCTCATATGGACGTCATGTTTCTCCAGCTCGTGTCTTCAAACATCTGCTTCTCATCTCATTGTCATCTTACTCACGCAAATACAAGAGTCCAGTCCTTTACCAATCTCACTGCTCTCATTTCCAGCTGAACGTTTTTTCATCTCGTTCCTCGTGATTCATAAGAAAGACATGCCCCATTAGCAGAGTTTAAATCGTAATTTTTGTCTCAAAGTCATGATGCAAAGGAACCTAGGTTGATTTTACTCTGAACCATCCCTTCATTAGTAATTTCATTGATACGATTAAGTCTGCACATTACTCCAGTTTCTCCCTCTAGCTTTCTTTCTCTTTTCTCTCTCATTTACTCTCTGACTCAATCCGATACTCACTGCACTTCTGCCAGACGCTCCACATGGCAGGCTTCAGAGTTTAGACGCGGTTGTGTGATGCCAAAAAGTCAGGGGTCAGGGCGTAGGTCGAAAGTCCCCAGGTTACAGGGGGATATGGTGGATGAAAGACAGACAGTGCTTTACTGTCGTCTCCACGGCTGTCATATATCTATGTGCAAAAAGAATGCTCTCTCGCTCTTCATCTCTCCCTCTGTTTTTCAGCAGAGGAGCAAGTGGTGTCCATATGTTCATCGGTAGCTCTGTGTTTGGAAATTGAAAGAAATGTGCTAACTTAATAGTGTATTTATTTAGTTCTGAATCATCTCAGAACGCCACTATTCCCATCGAGATCCTACTTTACCAATGATATCATCTGTTTCTGATGTTCTCAACAGTCTGATGTCACTTCCAGATTTAATACTATGGAGTGTTGTGCAATGATGCATGACTTCACTGCCTGAGGGAACATGCAGTGCGTGTGCTTTGCCCTGCAGACATCTGCAGTTACACATTCTTGTGGACATATGGCTCTAGAACACACGCTACTTCCAGATGTGAAAACTTCACTTTTAACTGTGTTGTTTAGGAAAAACTGCGACAATTTTTTTCTTTTATACAAGCTCTCTAGTAATTTCCGGACCATTTTGGTTCTTAAAATGAATGCAGTCCCTCCCATCAAGCCTATTGAGCAATAAAGCTTTAAGCAGTCAAACTTTGAGAGCTGTTTTCTGCATTTCCATGTCTCGACTGGGTTCACTCCATGTAAACAGTAAATCGAGCCTAGGTCCTGCCAAAACTGAGGTGTATTGCTGAAGAATATGTGTAGATTAAGGTTCCTTTCCATGATGTTTAGTCCATGGGGCCCTTTCATGGTTCAGCCCCTGTAAATACTAGTTATCCAGGGTCTGTTTGAATAGAATGTTCTGATACCATACCCTGGTTGTTAGGTGGCGTCTCCTCCCTGGACAAGGCCCCACAGTCACATCATATGCATGGCACTCATTCAACCCTACTATTTAATACTAAGGTATTAACATTCAGGACTGGCCTAAGAAGAGTGATTTAGTGTGAAGGCTGAGGAGATGGGTCACAGAGACACTAGGCATGAGGGTGGTGTGCATCACAGGAGTTTGAAGGGTGGATTGAAAATGTTAAGGCTAGGGTTGAATGTTAGAAGTTCTGTATTGTAAAGGTGTCATGGCAGAGAAGAAAGATAATTTTGCTAGAAAGATCTGAGCCTCCTTCCCGATCTCAGAGGTGCTTAGCAAGGTTTGGCTTGGTTAGTTCTTGGATGAGGGGTGGCATGGTGGCTCAATGGGTAGCACTGGCGGCTACAGCAAGAATGTTCCTGATTCGCAGTTGAAGTTTCCCACACAATTCAAAGACATGTAGTTTTTCTTTAGTTACAAACCCAAACTCAACCCGAAACATTAACCCAAACTCGACCGAAACCCGAATCTATTCATGAAACATTAACCCAAACCCAACCCAAAACCCATGAGTTTTTCAGGAACTGTCAGGCTCGGGTTGGGTAGCAGACTTCTAGTGTGTCATCCCTGTGGAGGACTGACCATCCATCCAGAGTATTTCCCTGCCTACGGCCCAAGACTCTGGGATAGACTCCAGCTTTCCTTGTGATTCTATTCAGACAAGCGGTTTGGAAAATGGATGGATGGATATGAGCCTGGCCTACCCTTACAAAAAGGTTCATAGTCCAATGATAGTATCAGATGATAAACTCATGAAACATTGATACACAGTGGCCCTAAAATGCATTGCTCAATTTTGGGCAGTTTAGTCAAATTTGTTTTTACTTTCTAATGCAAGTAAAGGAGAGTGGGTGTCATGTTCATTAATGCCAGAGAAAAGTACTTGACATTGTATTGTAGGTCACGTAAATTCCAACATGGCAGTTTTTCATCATGTGCAGCACATTTTCTTCCAGTGTGTGAATTCAGACACAGCTTTTGCCTTAATTTTGAACGATATCTATTGTTTTTATAACTTGAAACTAACTTTTTGTTAGGGTAAGTATAGGGTACAACGTGGCTAAAGGCGCACCAGGGTAAAAGGCGCATTTGACTTTATTCTCTTTTCAACTACTAGATGGCACAAAAATTCTGCTCAGCACTTTTCTTAACAACCGGATGATGCACGTGGAAATTTGGCAAAGTTGATTCTGTGCTAATTTGAGCTAATATTTGATGGTTTTAAAAATGTTTTAGATTTATGTAGCAATTGAGAATTGCTAAAAATGTTGTAGATTTATGTAGCAAATGAGAATCGATAAAATTATTGTCTATATTCTAAGACTAAGGTCTTTTTAATGATTTTCAGTTTTGTTCAAGGTAACTGGCCGACTTTTCTATTTTTGACATGGCATGATCAGATGGTAAATATATATCAAAATAAACCAAAAACAGTGCAAACTTTACTAAAGTGATTGTTTTGATCAAGTATTAACTTAGACATTATTAAAAACATAATTTTAGCTAAATTATTTGTATCAATACTTTGTGTCTTTTGCCCCATGCTGGGGAGCCTTTTACCCTGTGTGCGGGGTAAAATGCCCACCTTGCCACCTCATACATTCATAAGATTTTTAAACAAAAAAAAACACTTATGATTTATTTTCTCAGAAAATCTGCTCTATCAATGTTAAATAAATAACAATAATAATAATAAAAATAATAATAATCATATAAATATATATTAATATATGTTCTGCAATCATACACTATGGGAGTATGAAAAGCACATTTTTCTTAGGGTGTGCCTTTAGCCCCTACTTGTGCTAACTTTCTTTCAAATACATTCACTTGATATTTTATTATTACTATGTGTTGTGCATTTTAAAGGGATAGTTCACTTTGAAATTAATTTTTGGTATGTTTTAGCTTACCTCAAGGGCATCCAAGATGTAGGTGTCTTTTTTTCCGCAGTAGTTTCAATTTTGATATTATTAGGTCAAACCGTTCTTGTCTGTCAGTCATACAATGCAGGTCTATGGTCACCACCTCAAAGAGCATGCACAGAGTCCAAATTAAAACAATTCCCCATCGTCCAAATTAAACAATTCCCCATCGTAAGTACACACTGATGGCCTAAGACACGAAAGACCTAAACATATCAAAATTGAAACTACTGCGGAAAAAAAGATACCTACATCTTGGATGCCCTTGAGGTAAGCTAAAACATACCAAAAATTAATTTCAAAGTGAACTATCCCTTTAAGCGTGAATTACATCTCGATGAACCATGTAGTGTCAAAATATAACAAAAACATGCCCAGAAATATCATAGTAATACAATGGGAAATCTTATTTTTCTGTAAGTGTGACATGACTGTTGAAGGTTCTTGATAGTTGATGTTTCTATATAGCATGTGCGATTATGTTCAGTTCCTGCTGGTAATGGATATAACAAGTTCCTAATGTGAGTGTGACAGTATGGGCAGTAGTTTCACTTTGAGTGCTTCTTTAGAGATGTTTCCAAAACCTTGTCATTTGAATTTAGTCCAGGTGTTCAACTACACTCTTGCACTGAGTGATGTTTTTCCACATTAAGTCTGTCTCACTGGACATCTCTACCTCCTACTGGGGCTAAAGTGGGGTAATTTTCTCCTTCAGCCTGCCTAAAAGACCCATCACGTCCTCCAGCAGAGCTAAAGATAGCCAACTTTAGTCCTGGAAACAGCAGTGTATATGTGTGTGCATTAGGGTATATAATGTGTGTCTTCCTGTCTGTGTTTGTAAGGAAGAATAAATTACTTGGGCAGAATGAGAGACATTTAGGCTTTGATTTCCATCTGTGCTTGTTTGTCAGAAACTCAAATGTCTTGGGAGTGTTCTTATTTTTCTCCCTGATAACTTTACTCTAGGACAAAACATTAACTTTATCTACAGCCAAAATGAAAGGCACATTGAGCTACATGAATGTACACGTACAGTGTGGTCCAAAAGTTTTTCTAAATTAACAGTAATTTCAAATGACTGCCACATAAAGATTGAGAGAACAGTTTATTTTCAGTTTTAGGTTTTGAATTAAAAAAAAAAGTTAATTAATCATTTTAGAGAATTGGTTACTCTCTCTGAACAAATCCGACCAGTTTTTAAATCTCTTAATAGCCCAAAACCAACCATTTTTTTAATTTTAAATCTCTTAAAGGGATAGTTCACCCAAAAATAAAAATTGTCACTACTCGCCTTCATGTTGTTACAAACCCGTAAGTCTTTCGTTCATCTTCAAAACACAAATGAAGATCTTTTCGATTAAAAAAATAAATAATTCTGTCCCTCCACAGTCTATGCAACTGCCACTTTGACGCTTCAAAAAGTTCATAAAGAGATGGTAAAATTAATCTTTAAATAATAAATTTTTTTCTTTTTTTTTCCGCTTTATAAGTTTATATGATGAAAAGATTTAATTTAAGCTTTTATTCAAATTAAACATTGATCAGCGAACATAAACAGATGCTCAACCGAACCTGCTTGATGAAAACAAAAACAAACCTCTTGCAGAAGCTCAAACATGCTGCGTAACACAAGAATGAACCTCATTGGTTCTTGCAGAAGCTTAAACCTGCTGCGTAAGTTGTGTTACGGATACAAAGTTTACCAGTTGATTAAGCACCCCCTGAAATAAGGTCTGTATATATTTGTGTACTGTTAGTTTTAACGAGTGTTTGTGTAATTGGCTGTTGTAACACTTTGTCTAGTATTTAAACCCAGACTAATTGCCACAAGATTTATATTAGGAAGGGAACCACCGGCTACGGTCTGTGCTAGTCAAAATACTCAGTAAGACAAGAAATAGATGCAAAAGTGAGTATAACTGAGCTCATTTACTGAGCAGAAAATCCCATAGATTCCCAGTCTTCACTCTAAAGCTGTGTCCCAATGTGAAGGCTGCATCCTCCGAAGGCCGATTGCGTCAGCAGCGCGACGAAGGATGTCCCAATTCAAAGACTGCATACTTCGAAGGCCGTATTCGAAGGCCGGTTGCGTCATCACGGCGCGAGAAGGCTACCCTGATTCAAAAACGACGCCAAATGCACCCTTCTTTTCCCTGTGAAAGGAAGGATACATAAAAGGATACCAGCAGCCTATCCTACCCTATCCTACCCCATAAGTCATTGCGCGCCAGTGACGACAGCATTTTTATTTTTATTTTTAAAGGTGGCCGAGACTAGAGTTCGGTGGTGGACAGCAAATTCACATTTAAATGTAAGTATTATGTTTTCATTTACTCAAATAGCAAGCGAAACCAGAGTTAAAAGCCACAAGTTTTTCTTTCTTATAAACTCCATCTTAACTCCTTCGTCACCATTGCGTGGCTTCATTTGTCAGGTGGTTTGAGGAAAAACTTGTGCTTGTATTAGTTTAACGACCTATTTGTAATATTTGCACTAGTCTATCTCACTTGTGTATTATAAGAAATATCACTCACCCTATAAAGCCCACAACAAAAGAAAAGCAGTAGATAAAGTAATGGGGTTTCACTTTTATGTGTTTTTGTAGTGTTGTCATGCAAGCTATGTCTACAAAGGTTTTAACCAAATTTGAGTATCCAGAAATATGTTTTCTGAAGTATTTTGTATGCATGTCCTGATGTGTCATATTTTGCAGTGCTAACAATGCACTAATGTTAAGATTGCACCCTTGTGTTAATATTTTTCATTTTTTCAAGTACCCTTTTCTGCTTTTTTAGAGCAATTCTGGAGAAAATGGGTCTGCTGGGGAAGGTAACTCCAATACAGGAAAAATATATAAATAATAATAATAATGATAATAATAATGGGACAACTTCAAAAAAAAAAAAAAAAAAAAAAAAAAAAAAGTAAAAAAACAATTTTTTGTTACAAAGAAAGTTAAAACACACATCTTTGCTGAAATGTATTGTGCTGTTGTTGTTAAAAAGCCATGGTTCATTTGCTCTGCCTTTAGGATTGCAAGTGTCCTGGGACAGGTGAGGGTTTGAGTGGGAAACCCACTGCTGAAACTTGGCCCTGGTTTGTCCTCATGGATGAGGTGTTGGGACAGGGACAGGGAAAAATCTGTACATTATTTTTAGCAACTTTAAATGTGTAAATAAAAGAGAATGAATTGTTCTGGACATTGTTGATTTTTGTAATGACAGTCATAATTTCTACATTAAACAAATTCTTCTGTTTATTTACCTTTATTCTACCAGGGAAGAAAATCACATTGAGATTACAATCTCTTTTACAAGTGAGCCCTGGCCAAAAAGGCAGCACATAGAGCAGGGTTTCTCAAACTCGGTCCTGGAGGGCCACTGTCCTGCACAGTTTAGCTCCAACCCTAATCAAACACACCTGAGCAAGCTAATCAATGTCTTCAGTATCACTAGAAACTCTCAGCTAGGTGTGTTTGATCAGGGTTGGAGCTAAACTGTGCAGGACAGTGGCCCTCCAGGACCGAGTTTGAGGAATCCTGGCATAGAGGATACACTTTAAAGGAACATTTCGACTTTTTGGGACTTTAGCTTATTCACCTTATCCCCAGAGTTAGATAAGTCCATACATACCTTTTTCATCTCCGTGCGTCCTGTAACTCTGTCTGATGCACCCACCGCTAGCCTAGCTTAGCACAAAGACTGGAGGTAAACGGCTCCAGCTAGCACACTGCTCCCAATAAGTGACAAAATAACACCAACATTTTCCTATTTACATGTTGTGATTTGTATAGTCACAGCGTGTACGAATAACAAGGTCACATGAGACACAACCATCTTTTAATCGTGTACATACTGGGAACTATATTTTCAGAAGGCGAAGCACTGCTACTTCTGCGGAGTGATTTACTCCAATTCTGAGCGAACTCTCTGCTCCTCATCACGGCGCTGTGAGCAAATCACTCCACCCAAGTAGCAGTGCTTTGCCTTCTGAGAATATGTGACCATGTTATTTGTACACGCTGTGACTATACAAATCACAGCATGTAAATAGGAAAATGTTGGCGTTATTTTGTCACTTATTGGGAGCAGTCGGGTCTTTGGGCTTTGGTCGGACCCGGGCTCATTTTGCTTTTCTCCTTTCATCGTGCCAATAATATACGTGCAGAGCGCAGGCTATGTATGAAATATTGTTATATTGATAATATTATAAATATGCGATCACGCGAGTAACGCGACGCGCGTGCAATGCATTAGGTGACAGTTGACCATGCAGAGCATCAGGGAGAAGTTGGAGCGTAAGGAGTTACTAAGAGTTCCCAATACTTCAGGAAAAGCTGCATTTTGAAAAAGTTTTGATTTGATTACCGAGCCTGAAGCCTTCAACAGTGGATGCTATTCTTTTTCTTCACAACGATCACGAATAAACAGTGAATGAACTTACTCAGTTCAACGGATTTTTTCTTTCTTTATTATATTTTTATTATTATTTAACGTTATCATTGGCGAAGAGTTCTTTGAAACGTTGTTCCTCAGTAAAGTTACTTGACATCAAAAAAAGGTAGGCCATAAATCTTTATTTACTGCTGGATCACATTTGGCTATACAATATTCTCTATTGCATGCTTAGCTTCTCTGTAATGGACAGTCTGTATTAATATTTGTGGGCATAATTGTCGGTGGTGGTAGTTATGTTTGAGGCCTATAATAAAATTTTACCTAGTAGCGTGTGTGTCTAGCAGAGACAGCGCGCATCAGAGACAGCGCGCATCAGAGAGCGCGCGTCAGAGAGAGCTTAAAGTGATATTGATGTTGGTCTCGGGTCGGGTTCGGGCTGAAAAATTGCAGACGTTTTCGGGCTGGGGCCGGATTAGGGCTTGAACACCACGGGTCTCGGTTAGGGCTGGATGTTTTGCCCCGTGCAGGGCTCTAGGCAGTATGCTAGCTGTAGCCGTTTGCCTCCAGTCTTTGTGCTAAGCTAGGCTAGCGGTGGGTGCGTCAGACAGAGTTACGGCACGCACAGAGATGAAAAAGGTATGTATGGACTTATTTAACTCTGGGGGATATGGTGAATAAGCCAAAGTCCCAAAAAGTCGAAGTGTTCCTTTAACAGACAAGAAACAAACAGACAGGGATGCACAGACATATTAAAATATACAGAAAATCACTATTTAAAACAATCACAAACATGATGATAAATTGATTTAGGTAGGACTTGAATTCAGTATGTTCTACTTGATTTATCTACTTGATCTTAGCTTGTATTCAGATCTACTAGGTGTTAAGAGTGTAGTTAAATATGAAGGAGTATGTCCAGTTATTGATTTATACACAAAGATCAACCAATGTTTGAACCTTCTTGTGTTAAGTGAGGACCAACCGACCATTTCATATAATACACAGTGATCGACAGAGTACTTTGCATGCATTATAAATCTCAATGCTGAATGATACACAGAATCCAATGATTTCAACAAGGTCTTTGTGGAGTGTCTATAAAACACATCTCCATAGTCTAAAACTGGCAAAAAGGTAGATTCAACCAGCTTTTTCTTGACTTTCTGTGTAAAGCAGGAACTGTTTCTGAAGTAAAAACCCAGCTTTAATTTCAATTTAGTGAGTAACTGTTTAATATGCAAATTAAAAGACATTTTTCCTCCAATATAAATCCCAGATATTTATATGAGCAAACTAATTCTGCCCTGTAATTAGTGGAATTGAGGCAAGGAAGGTCCAGGCTTACGGGTTCTAGTAAAAAACATGTATTTAGTTTTCTTATCATTTAGAACTAAATTGAATGCCTGTAGATTGAGCTGGATATTTTCAAATGCTTTTTGTAACCTTAAAATGGTCTCAGCAGGTGATTTTGCTGAACAATAAATAATGGTATCATCAGCATACAGGTGCATTTTTGCATGAATCACATTTTCACTGAGGTTATTACTGTAAACAGCAAGGGCCCCAAAATAGAGCCCTGCGGTACTCCAGAGTTAACAGTAAGTTTCTCAGACATGCAGTCATTTAGAAGTACACGTTGACATCTGTTATTTAAGTAACTACTGACCCAACCTATAGCAGCATCAGAGAGGCTAATGCATGCCAACCGTGATAATAAGATAGCATGATTGACTGTATCAAAGGCTTTTGTTAAATCAATAAATAACACAGCACATGATTTATGATCATCTAAAGCACTGATTATGTCATTAAGTACTTTCATATAGCGGTGGTAGTACTATGATTTTTTTCTAAAGCCAGACTGAAAAACAGATAGAATACTATTACTAACCAGGAATTGTTTTAATTGTTCACTGACGATAGATTCCAAAATCTTAGCTTTCACTGATAATTTAGAGATTGGACGATAATTGTCCAAATTAGATGGGTCACCACCTTTCAGCATTGGTAGAACCAGAGCAGATTTAAAAATCTTCAGGAACAATATTCTGTTCCAGTGATAAGTTTAAGATATAAGTGAATGGCTCAGCAATGACTTCTGCTGCAAATTTTACAAATATGGGTGCAATCTCATCAGGCCCTGCAGATTTACGAATATCCAGTTTTTCCAATGCCATTAAGACTTCATGACTCATAATAGGCGTAAAATTGAATAGTACTACAGTCTTCCCTTGAGTGACATATTATTTTGATCAGACAATCCACTGAATATAGACCAGCTGATACAAAATGCTTGTTAAAGCAATTTACCATCTCGGTTCTATCGGTTATTTGCCTTTCATTTATTGTTAATTGGTTCGGGAAACCATTAGATACCTAAATGAACCATCTATATATATTTTTTATTTTTTATTTTTCTAAATTGGTAAATGAAAATCATTTGTTTTTTGGCTACATAAAAGTACTTTTTCCAACATACGTTAAACATACAGTATCAAAATCAACATAAACATTTAAATTTACAGTACATGGAATAAGAAAAAAAATTATGTAGACTTTTATTGAGCTGAGCAGGGAGACCCTGGTGGTGCTGCTGGATCGGGATGGGCTCCACAATAGAGACCCTGGTAAGGCCTCCTGCTGGTGGGACATCATCTGGGATGGTCCCCAGAGTGTTTGAGCGCATATTTACACACTATCCACTAAGTTGTCTACCAACAGGTTTGCAGGGCTGACTCAATCGACGGCTGCCATGTCACTAAGATTTTTTTCAGAAAGAATATATTTCTGAAAAAACTACTTTTCATAACTACTAATACTGCATTGGAGAAAAACTTCTAGTCAATATTTCAAACCTTAGTTAGGCAAAATTATCTTGCATACTCTAATGTACTTAAGGTATCAAGAGTAAAACTAAAGGTATGTATTCTGCAGGAAAAAAACCCTCCTTGTCAGGGTTTTTATGATGGTTTTGCATTTATATTTGGCTACTACTGCATTACTGCATATGTTGCATTTTTACTTCTGAATATTTTCAAGGTTGTTACATTTAAACTATATACTTTTGTGTAGTTTAATGTAAAACAATTCATCATATTGTAAAAGAACATAATTTTAGTGTTGCTGTCCTGCGATGGGAAAAAAAGTACTTCAGTAGGTTACTTCACATTTGTATGTGAATACTTAACGAAGTATGTAGTTCCGGAAATTAAAGTAACAAAATGTAGGCCTATTGTGACAATATTAACAAATTGTTGCTAACTATAGCTGCGTCCCATATCAAAGGGCGCATCTGAACGCTCGGACCGGTCTAGCCTACATAGGAATTATTCTTGTCGCCTGGCAACTGAAAGCTGCCGATGACGAGCGAGAATAACGTTTGCACTGGACTTGTTTACATTCAACTGGGTTTTATATTCAAACAGGGTTGAAAACCTGTGTAAATATGTTCACCATGGTCCATTTGTGTACATAATAAAAATAATACACTAGCCTACAAAATCGCATCAAGGTAAGATATAAGTGAACCTTTGAATATAGAGGCCTATGTAAGTTTTCTTTCCATATATCATTACATTACGTAAGTTAACACCCAATACTTGAACAGTTTCAAGTGTAATCCGGCCCAAACCAGCTTAATTTAGCTGGCCATGGTCTTGGCTAAACCAAAAATACATGTCCTCCAGTAAAAATGTAAAACATAAAAATTACAATAGCCAATTCTGGCTCCATAGCTGTTTACTCAATTATATCAAATGAATTATCAGGATGGCAACTGTCCTCTCGCAACGTTGCTTGGCACTAGGTGCGGTGATCAGGAACATCTGGTTGCGCAATTAGGAAATCCTACGAAGGCTACATGGTGGTCCTTCGAAGGACGCATAGGCTGCATCCTTCGATCTGCGGCCTTGGGACACAGCTTGTGTGGCACACAGACATCATCCACCATGATGTTCGCCCCAAACAAATCTAACTCCTTCTATCATTACCTAACTGATATCCTAGAGCAATAAGCACACTACCTCCCCCTAGTGTCAGATAGTAGCTTTACATGCCAAAGGGAAACTAATGTGACAGGTCAAGACTGTTACACTGTGTATATTGATAATGAAAGGGAGAGAGATAGTTTATGAATAAGACTTTAATGCGCACTTCATTTTTTATTCAGCTCTTACAGTGATTTTCTGGAGTGAAAACGAACGCTTCATGTTTTGTGTATTGTACAATAAACTTCATAAAACTCATCAGTAAAGTTTTGGCCATCATTTGGACGGGGTTTGCTACAACAGGCTTGTACTGATAGTGGATGAAAGCAAGATACCGCATAAGTTATAACTGTAATTAAACTAAACAATACCTGTTCTATCTCCATGCTGCATATATTCTCTGGCAGGCATCATTGTCTGACTACAGTTCGAACTGAACACTGCTGACAGTTTTTGACATTTTCAATGTGTGAGATTGTCCTGTTTTGTTGCCATAGAGCTCTTAAAGCTCCACCGTCTTCTAGAAAGGGGGCTAGGAGCAGCAGCTCATTTGCATTTAAAGGGACACACTCAAAAACGATGCATTTTTGCTCACCCCCAAAAAGTTGCAATTTTAACATGTTATAAAAAATTATCTGTGGGGTATTTTGAGCTAAAACATACACACTCCGGGGACATCAGAGACTTATTTTACATCTCTTATAAAAGGGCATAATAGGTCCCCTTTAAATGTGCTGCATAACACACAAGAATGCACCTCATAGGTTCTCGCAGAATGAACCTCATTGGTTCCTGCAGAATCTCAAACGTGCTGCGTAACAAGAATGAACCTCATTGGTTCTTGCAGAAGCTCAAACGTGCTGCGTAACACAAGAATTAACCTCATTGGTTCTTGCAGAAGCTCAAACGTGCTGCGTAACACACCTCATTGTTCTTGCAGAAGCTCAAACGTGCTGCGTAACACAAGAATGAACCTCATTGGTTCTTGCAGAAGCTCAAACGTGCGGCGTAACACAAGGATGAACCTCATTGGTTCTTGCGCACGTCAAGCGAACATGCTTTAACTTCCATTTACCACAACTGATGTGTGCGCTGATGAATGAATAAAAGCCTAAATTCAATCTGTTCATCATATAAAGCAATCGTATCTCTTTCGAATTTTTTTTACTAAACCGCTCAATTTATATGGATTCGTTTTACGATCTTTTTGAAGTGTCAAAGTGGTAGTTGTGTTACTGCCAATGGAGGAACAGAAATCTCTCAGATTTCATCCAAAAAATCTTCATTTGTGTTCTGAAGATGAACGAAAGTCTTATGGGTTTGGAATGACATGAAGGTGAGTAATTAAATGACAGAATTTACATTTTGGGGTGAACTACCTCTTTATAGAACAGCGAAATGAAGTTCAAGACTCAGGCCAAGGAAGGAAGGAGGAGACTGGAACTGGCAAATATTGAACATGAAGTTTTAATCACAAAATAATCAAACAACAAAATGAAAGTAAGCATAAACAAAACAAGAATATAAAGAATGTCTCAGGTCTGGTTCTGTCTTGTCTTTCACTGTCATCACTCCTTTTATCCTTACGGAGCTCCTTGAGTCTCATTAACATTCGCTCCACCGGCCTCGCTTGTTCAATTGCCTTTGAACATTCAGACGTGTAACATTGTTTTATAGTCATATCGCTCAGCCCTAAAACTTGCTCTATAACACTATAAGCCATTATAGACATAACAGTATGAATGTCTGTAAAGCTGCTTTGAACAGTGTGGGTCCTATCTTGCATCCAGCGCAATTGACTTTGTACAGCGACGCATGTATCATTCCTATTTTGCACCCGCGCACAGCGGACTTTTCCCTCCACAGACGCACGTCGGTTAACTAAGAAATACACTTGCGCTCCCGGGGGCGGTTCAGCGCAAAGAGGAGGCGTGTTCCGGCGCAAACGTTCCTCATGCTATTTTGCACATTTAGAAAACAATTCCACCACTAACCGAAAAAACCTAGTTTGAAGTCAGTGGCGCGTTGCGCATGTTATTCATATGCTATTTTAAGGGCGCATGCTTGGCCATAATCAATGTAGCGTGTGCACAACGCGCATACACTTTGATTCTCTCATCTACACAGAAGCAGCAGTTTTCATTTTTGCAAATCATACATTATTACGATAGATAGATAGATAGGTAGGTAGGTAGGTAGGTAGGTAGGTAGATATATAGTTTATTATAAAAGCATACATCTAGCTTACACATTTACCCAAATTATCATACGCCTGTTTAACCGAAGTTAATTTGGGTGTGTTTCTCCATCCCCAATGTCACTTCTCTGTGTTTTACGGCCCTGACGAGAACGTCGGTCTCCTCGGCTGTGAACCGCTGCTGTTGCGCGTCTGGCAAATCTGCCGTTATATAGGAATCCGCTATAGAATAAGCGCGCCTGCTCTTAAAGGGAATGTGAGATGACGCTCTGATTGGTTTATTTCACGTTACGCCCAAATCACACCTATGAATAATGAAGCTACTTCAGACCAACCCATTTTAGATTTGCGCCGGGCGCAAGAGGCATTTATCCCGACGGTATAATAGCAACAGCGCCCAAGACCCGCCCACAAAATTACTTGCGTTTCGCGCTTGATACTTGCGTTTCAGATCTTTAAAATAGGGCCCTGTGTATTGTGAAGCTCTATACAAGCACTATACAAATAAATTTGACTTGACAAAAGTCAATTTATTTAAGATGATATAAAGAAATTTGTATTTAGTTTTGATTAGGGACTTTAAAAACATCACTGTCCATAAGGCCTAAACATCATTCAAACTTAACATCTTATTTATTTGAATGACATTGTGTAGAGTGTGTGTGTGTGTGTGTGTGTGTGTGTGTGTATTTTTAAACTTAAAAAGAAGGCTTTGTCAAGCTAACAATTTTGCTTTGTCAAACTTTCCATATATGTATTTTAAATAACCAATGCTAATCAGAAATGTGTGGTTCTGGATGGTTGTGTAAGGATGTCTACATGGGTATATCTTTATGTAATTTCAGTAACATCTACACAATTCCTGTTTGCCGCCTTCACCGTAATTGCGGTTCAACTACTCTGAATATCTGTTTTGCTGGAAAGACAAACCACTGTTTACAGTCAGAATACTTTAGCCTCCATAAACAATGATGTTGAAATCTTCAGTTGGACTTTAGTTGGTTTTAGTAATTCATGTGTGGCCAGCATTCATGTGAAAATAAATTCTGTTGTTGTGTAAGCGCGCACGTGTGTGTGTGTGTGTGTGTGTGTGTGTGTGTGTGTGTGTGTGTGTGTTTGTGTGTGTGTGTGTGTAGGGCCTCCATATTGTGAGGTTGAATGTTCTCAAGGCCAAGTGGTTTTAAAGCACAAACAGTTTCTTCTAAATGAGTCCATTTACTTCAGCTCTTACTGGACACTGTGACCTCCAACTACATGGATCTCCACCACATTACTTCTATTGGCTCTCAGGCTCTTAAACCACATCCACTCTGGAGCCAGAAGAATGTTAATTGCCTAGTCTGTCTTTTTTTAAAAGAGTTACTCCAACCTACAGTATAGTAGGTGTATTAGCCCCCCTTAGGTGTAAGTGGAACAGTTATAAGCCAATTATAAATTTGAGCAAATTCTAGATCAAGTCTAAAACAGTGGTTCTCATCTCGGGGCCAGGGCTCCCTATAGGGTGCCTCAGCAAACTTCTAGGGGGGCCACATATTGGCTTGTTTTTATAAGTTTCGAAATGTATACATTTTCATCCTTCCGTCCATCTGTCCATAGTGCTTATTCTCTGTCGGGTAACGGGTATAAATGAATATTTATATATTGAAATAATCAAACTCTGACTTAAAGTTCTAAAAAAATAAATAAAAAAATAAATAAAAAAAGATTTAAACTGCAACCATATTGGATTAATTGCCATAATTGTAGGGCACTTACAGTATTTACAAACCATATATTGTACTTTTAAATATTAAAATAAATGCTAATTGGATAAATAAATACAGAATTGTTAATTGGATGAAAGGAGAAACATGAAAGACAGGAAGATAAAATACATATATAAATTAGTATAAACTTACCATAGTTTTTAACTAAGTCACTAGTTAAGGCAAAGAGCACACTGACTTAAGTTGAGGACTTGTCTGTCTTGACTTGGGACATTTGCTCAAGATTTGAATGCAAAGACTCAAGACTTACCTGTGACTTGCAAAACAATGACTTGGTCTTACCTCTGCCAGTTTCTATTAATAAGTATGAAAACAAGCAGCTTTGTCATAATTAATTGTTAAATGGTCATTAGATGCGATTATTAGCTGATAGCGATCGGAGCACCCCTAGTTGGCCTGATGTGTTTACACAAAAATAACACTCACAGACAACATGGAATCACATGCTCAAGTTTTTTCTTTTTTTTTCACATACAGTATCCACAGTTTATTTGTATTATTATTTTATTTTTTATGTATGGCCAGCAGTTATCCCAGCACTCATTTATATCAGAGGACTGATTTAATAAGAACTGTTCTAAATGTGCTATACCTTTTGGCTGACTTTATCCTGAATCTTTGTTACTTGCAATTTTGTGGTATTACAAGTATTTACAGTCTGTTAATCGTTAGGTCAGTGTCACTAGAGCAAGGCCAGAAGTGTGCTAGTAATCCGTTACCTTGTCAATTATCCTTTTTTTTTTTAAGCATGTGAATGTCCACTTGAGTTTAGAGTGGATTCATAGAGGCTACTTTAGTTCCCCCATCTCACCAGTCAATAATATCCCTGCACAAAATCATAAGAGCTCTTCAGAGGTCAACAGGGATCAGTCTCATTCAGAAGCTATAATGGACAATAGCTATGAAGAGGGAGTGGAGATACTAAAAGGAATAGGGGGAAAATGGAGTTAGTGATGGAGAGATATTAAAAATGTCAGCGGGTGAGAATGGAGAGGAAGAAGGAGAGCTGAGAGAGGTAGTGTGAGAGGTCTCAGGTTCGACCTCCTGTCTATTTAATTTGCTTCTCTTCTTTGTGTCTAGCAGGACCTAGTCATTGGATAAACTAGAGCAGAAACTAAAGCTGATGCTCTCTGAATGTTTTTCCATCATCTCTGGTAGCGTTCATATGTAAATTCCGCAAGTTATTTCGCCCATTAGATCGAAAGATCAGAAGAAATGCATACTTTTAACCGCCCATAGACTGTCCCCTCGAAGAAATCAGGACCTAAGTGGTTGAAAGTGGAAAAAAGAGACGAATTAAAACATCAGGTGTAAACGTGAATGTGTCTCCCTTGTCTGCTTGTGTTCCGATCAACCAAAACACATCTTAATGCCAGGTGTAAACAGGGCCTCAGAGTAGGTTTATACACATGCTGCAAGTTTGCTTCATGTGGGCTATTTCCAAAGAAATACTCTGTAATAAAAATTAGGGCTGTTATTCTGTGCTAATTTATGATTAGTATATTATATATATGCACCCAAACTTAATTGCCAAATGGATGGAGATCCATGATAAGCTTATATTTATTAATACGGGAATACAATTATAATTATATGCTATAGTGCATTATACTGCTGTAGGCAACCACAGTCATTTTCTCCAATAATGCAAAGTCTTTGAATTATCTTCATTTGTGTGATTAGTGATATATTAGTGATATATTGTGTGATATATATAATGTATGTATATTTGTGTTTGTATATATAATATTCAGAGTTTCCATGTTTGTTTAGCACTGTGTACTCATGCTATAATTGGGCAATTGAACAATTTAGCTGATTCAGGGTTTTAAAGGCACCATATTACAGTTTAACAAGTGTGAGCGACTTTCTCTAGATCCGTAAAATGTTTCCTGCTGAGGTACATTCAAATTAAATGTAGAATGTAGCTCTGTAGCTCTGTAGAAATGCAGCTCTGAAGCCAAATTGTGAGAAAAGTTAAATGAGTTTTCACCAGTTAACACTGTGGTTAGTTGAGCTGGAGGTAGTATAGAAACCACTGCGTCTATAGAGATGGTGAATTACTTTTACACATGGTGGCACTTTAATACAAGCTTGCATTTAAATAAGTGCAATAAATTTGTCTTATTTCCCAGCAGTTTGCATATATTTGCTCATTTCCGGTACATTTACAGATCACCGTTCAGTGTACTGATCTTTGTGACTGTGCTCACACTAAAGATGTGACCTCAACACTGCATTGATATTATTCTTACACACGCAAAGTAATTTTGGTTTGCTTCGCTTTTGACTGGTGGCCCCTCGATTTTCCAGGTGTTCGTGCGCTTTCACTTGTCACGTTAGCTGTGTGTGGACCGTGGCTTTGTAGTTGAGGTCACGTCTGAGAATGTAGCGTGTGTGAGAACTGTAAGCATTCGTGCTTACTGTGGTTTAGCAGTGGATTCCATTAGTCATGTGAAGACCACACTTGCTTTTATACATTTTATACAGTTAGTATAAATGTCAACTTTAGCCTGTGTGTCACTACATTAGTTGATTACTGGCTTGAAAGCATGAAGCCTTACATCTGCACATTGCAGGTATAGATGTAAATGTTCCACTTGTGCTGCTGGTTTTTCATTAAGTTCAGTATTTTCAGTTAATATATCTGTGTTTGTTTAGGTGTGATGGAGGAAACATGAATCTCAAAATTGAGTGATCTAGACAGCACTTTGGACAACATAGGTACATTTTGATTGGCCCATGCCCCAAAATGCTGTCAAGGTATATTAATATGTAGGACTCAGTTCTAAAATCTAATTAGCCAGAAATTAGGCAGTATTTTTTTAAGGCATCACAATCATATTTAATGATAGGAATGAGTTTAATTTATATGTACCTTAAGTGAAACTTTCAGACTTTGCATCAGGACTAAGATGATGCCATAAAACGCTGTTGTGAAAAATAAATGAGCTTAATTGGATTGAATGTACTTAAAGTATATTTAAAAACAAATTGCACTTGGAGATATGATATTAATAAAATATAAGGCCTCTTAAGTGTACCTAAAGATTGCACTTCACTTTCATGACTGTTTCTTAACACACTTAAGTACTTTTTAAAAAGTGTACTTTGTAATATCAAATTAAAAGTTTGACCTTATAGTACATTTTAAATAATTATATTTTAATAATCCTTTGTCATGCTTTGAAGTGCAGTTATTTTGATGTTGTTTAATTAAGTGAAGCACATGCAAAGTAGTTGATTATAATTTTAACTGCAGTGTTTTTATCATTACATTTAATATATTTTAAATGTACTAAAATGCAGTTTCTTCATCACAAAATGTGTAATTGCAAAAATAAAATAAAAATACATGATGTCATCAAATTTTCTATAGAAATGACATTTAAAGTGTATTTAGTTAACCTTAAATGCTTGTCAGACTTTTTTTTCAAAGATAATAGACGTAATTATGAAATTCCATATATAGATGTACATAAATGGGCCATAAAAGCTTTCTAAAGTTCAGCTAATTGCATTTAATAAAAAAATTCAACTATACACTTTCATTTATTGCTACAGTATAAACATGCAATTAAGAATCCTTTTGGAATGTGTCCTAAAATGCTGCAGTCATTCAGTCCGATCTAAAATGTACTATTTTACCCAATATTTGTGTTTTGCATTTTTATACTTAAGCATTTAAACTTATAGTTTAATAGAGTTATATTAATAGTTATAATTTTAGCTTAGCAACATGCTAATGTCATACTCAATTACAATACAGACTCAATACACACTGCTATTTTTATGTCGAGTTTCTGCCTAAGAGATTCCATATCAGTTCAGATGCTGCCTATGTAGGCAGGAGACGACTTGGAACAGAGCCTATTGTAGGTGTTGTTTCAGCCATTAAAAGGAAGAAGTGTACTGGCCTGAAACCCACATGGAAGACCACGACCACTTTTGCTATTGCTCAGTCACGCTTCTCACTTACATTCTCACTTACATTCTCTCTTTCAACCTCCTTTCATTTCCATTCTTGTTGTTATGCACATTGTCTTACATTTGTTGTCCCCTGCTGCATGTTTTTCTTACTCTCCTCTCACACTCCCTCTGACTGACCCTGTTGGTGGTCAGTAATTATAGTCTTCAGTTAAGGAAGTGGTAAAACGCTGCTTATGCTGTTACCGCAGTCGTAACTCACTGCTATCTACAGGCTTAACGGGGGTCAAATTCTGCTAAATGTTGACAGCTAAAGGACATTGAAGAGAGACAACCGAATACTTCCCTACTATATAGTATGTGAAAAATAGTAAGCCAAAAGAGTAGTATGTCCAAATAGCCTACATAGAATTCAACAATCAGTAGGGGAAAAGTACCCAGATGACTTCTGGTGAGATTTATGAAGTGTGCATTCAATGGACACGCTAGTTGGTCACATGACAGAAACAACATAGAGATTGTAGTAAGAACGAATATAGAACATAGTTTTTTTTTTAACGGTCGCAAAGTAAATTAAAATTGAAATGTAGCACCTACTCAGAGAGTGTGATTTTGTACGCACTGAACCTCTCACTGTTGTTTGGGGTCAGAAAAGTCTTATGCTCACCAAAGCTGCATTTATTTGATCAGAAATATAGTAGAAACTGGAATATTGGGAATTATTATTATGATTTAAAATGATCAAAGCTGAATTTTCAGCATCATTACTCTAGTCTCCAGTGTCACATGATCCTTCAGAAATCGTTCTATTATGCTGATTTGATACTCAAGAAACATTTATTATTATTATTATCATCGTTGAAAACAGATGCTGCTTAATATTTTTGTGGAAACCATGAAACAAAATAACAGCATTTATTTTATAGAAATAGTTTGTTACATTTTAAATGTCTTTACTGTCATTTCAATGCATCCTTGCTGAATTAAAGTATAACTTTCTTTAAAAACACACACATTTTTCACTAGTGGCTTCAGACTTTTAGGTCCCATGTAAAGCAAAGCAAAACAAAAACAAAACGCATAAAAAGTAACACTTAGGATGTACAGACACAGAGTTCCAGGAAAAAAAGGAGGAGTTTAAATTGACTGGAAAGTGAGCCAAGTCTCTATGTGCCAGGGTTGCGGTGTCTCTGTGTGTTTGTGTTCACACACTGAACCCTGTAATTTTGCAGAGGGAGACAGACTGCTGCGAGACAAGCTTACATTCAGAAACTGCCCTCTCCGTGATGCTGCACCTCACATTTTGCCTAGACTTTCTCTCACTGCCAGAACACACACACACACACAGTTTATTTCCTAATGACCGAGTCAGGGTGCTCTCCTCCACATGCTGACAGCATAAATCTTACATAAATAATTATGTTATTGAAAAGGTGATGCTTTGAGTATACAGTGGGATCCACATTGAAAGTCTAAGTTTTTTTGTTCCTGAAAATTAAGAATATTACTATTGCTAGTTTACATTTCACTCAAATTGCTATGCTGTAATGCATAAATTGTAATGAAAAAATGTCAGACATTTTCTAGTGGTCTTGTTTTAATGGAGTGCTCATAGGGCCCTATGATACACCTGGCGCAATGCAGCGCCAGGCGAGACGAAAGTGTTTTTTGCAGTTTCAGTCTGACGCAGTTATCATTTTCACATCCTGCGCCATGTTGTTTAAATAGCAAATGCATTTGCGCCCATCTGTGCGCCCATGGGCGTGCTGGTCTGAAAACGAGGTTTGTTCAGGCAAATTGTTGGGGCGTTGCTATTTTGAGGCAACTGAAGTAGACTGTGCCATTGACCAACTGAAACCTGGTCTAAAGTCAATGACGCAGTATTTTTTTTGTTATTTAAAGAGCGCATTAGTAATATGCGCCTATAGGCGGGTGCACAACGCGCGTACACTCTGCTTATTGCACACACAGGGACGCACAAAAACAAATGCCAAATATTACAAATAAAAGGATCACAATGTAAAAGATTATTATTGTGTACATAAAGATATGGTGCAATCCGGCTTGTCCCGTAGATGGTCTGCTCGCGGTCTTTAACCTCGCGCACCAGCAGATCCGCTTTCTCTCTGGAGACGCGCTCAGTCTTTCCGGTTTTTTATGGCATAAAGCCATAAACTTGCAGTGTAATTTTATTTTTAAAACTATCCATTTGTCAAAAAATACATGGTAATGTCACGATTTGGTTTTGTTTCATGTTCTTGTTTCATGTCTGTCATGTGATCCCCTGTTCTAGTCATGGGATCCAGCTATGTGTTCTGTGTTGTCATGTTGTCATTGGTTCATTGTTTCATTGTCCATAGGTGTCCCTTGTCTTGTCATTAGTCCTTGTGTATTTAAACCCTTGTGTTTGCCTTGTTCCTCGTCAAGTATTGTTTCCTGTTACCACTGTTGGTAAGGCTCCACGTCAACGTCTTGAGTTCATGCCATATGCCTTTGTTTTATGTTTGAGCACGTTCTGTAAATAAACTGCACTTCGGTTCTCTACAAACTTGCCTTCAGTGGACCATCTTTACAGAATACTTAACCTTAACAATGAACCCAGCAGTTCGCCTCTTGCACCTCTGTCAAGTCAATCCCGCCATAGAGGATTATGTAGAAGATTTTGTCAACTCTGTTACTTGGTGAGCTTTAATGTGTGGCGCTCAAAATACATTTTTCGTGTGGGTTTGAATGAACCCATTCATTCACAGATGCCTGGAGGGAAAACCCATTTTTCCCTATAGAGGAATATATTGTCTTCGCCCTTTTGTTGAGCGGCTCGTCATTTACTGTGGGCTTTGCGGACAAGGAGCCCCGCAATCCCACAGTATCCTCCAAGCCTGAGACTCTTCACGTAATGCCTGCCAAACCTGAGTCTGTTCACGCCATGCCTGCCGAGCCAGAGACTGTACCTGATTAAGTACCTGATTAAGGCCATGCCTCCCTGGCCCCCTGTACTGCCGGCCCCGCCCTGGCTTCCTGCACTGCCAGGTCCGCCCACGGCCCAGGTCCGCCATGCCACGGTTCTAGCCCTGTTCCACTGCACGGGCCTGCATTCATAACCTAACAGACATTAACAAGACAGACATGCACATTAGATTTTACTGATGGAATGATCTGTTACAATATAATTCTAAGTGGAAAGCAACATACACTTGTCAAATAACTTCTTATAAGCAAACACATAATTAATCTAGTAACTTGATCTACATATCCAAACATGATCTACGATACATAAAAAGTAACTCAGAGAACAAATAACTATCCTTAGAAAACAATATTTTTAGGATGGCTCTCAGCATCATATGCTTTAAAGTCATACCTGTGAATAAGTATGATGTATTACAACTGTGTTTACAATTGTACATGTAAGAGTAACTGTTATATTTTATTGTGCAGCTTTTAGAATGTTTTGAAATGGCAAAACATTATCAAAATGACCTTCAGTAGATTTTAAATCCCGTGCTACTGAATTTCTTGATATTTGAACTAGTTCACTATACAAGCGTTGGACTGTATAGAGTACATTAGCAATGCTAGCAACTTGATTCAAACTCCAGAAACTCTCCAGGTAGTTATTTGCTGTCTTGAGCCTGTCATAAATCCTTGAGCAGGAGTAGCTAGATGCTGATTCCATCTGCTCTGTTGTGGCAGAGCTGAGTGTTCATGGGTAATGTAGATTTTTGATACCTTTCACTCGTCATCTACAGGAGTCACAGAATATTAAAGTTCTTTATTTCATTTGTGTCTCTGTCCCAACGTCTTTCTGCATTTTGAGTGTTAGTGTAACCCCGAGTTCTCCCATCTCGGATTTCGCTTTTAGTCGGCCATCCCATGAATTTCAACTTGAGTAAATGTGTGCTTTCTTTCCTGTGTGGGCGAGAGATATGCAGTGAGGCTGCACCTCAAGCAGTGCTGAGTTAGCAGTTTGAGGTTATTAAAATCAAGAATGGAGTAAATGTTTGAGGGCAGACTGGATGTAAACCTGATTATTTGAATCTGTGCAGTTGTACAGTGATACGGAAGCATTTTTGAAATTGTAAAGCCCCAATCACATTGACAGTGATTTGATGACTGAAGAGAGCCAAATTTGTTGTGCTGTTGGTTTTTAGACGTTCCTACGCTGCAACTGCGTCCAACTATATCAGATGACTTGAGTTGTCAAAAAGTACTGACTTCGGTACCAAGTCGGTACTGAAATTTTAAAATGTGACGATGCTAGCATTTCCCTCTGCGTTTTGAGCGCTGTTGAACGGATTCTTAAACATCTCTGATTGGCCATTGACTTGCTCAACATATATGTCTGTGATTGGCTACAATGATCAACAATGTCATCTTTGACGCATTGTAGCCAATGCATTGTATTGCATTGGACGCATTGTAGCCATCATTGTAGCCAATCACAGACATATATGTTGAGCGCGTCAACACAATGGCCAATCAGAGACATATATGTTGAGCGCATGAACACAATGACCATTTAGAGGTGTTTAAGAATTCGTTCACTCAAAATGCTGGAGAGAAAAACTGATTTCATCACTTTTTTTTAACTTGGTAAACCGACTTGGTACCGAAGTCAGTACCTTTGACAACTATATCAGATGATAGTCACCCCATCAAGTTGCTGCTTATTTGCATAAAGTTGAACTCTCTTCTCCTAAAAATAAAAGTTCAAAAAGGGGGTTTTCACAGTGATGCTTAGAAGAACCATTTTAGATACCTCATAGAACATTTCACTGAACAGTTCTTTAAAAATAACCTTTTTTTTTTTTGTGAGAAGAACATTTTAATAATCTAAACAAACCACTACAAATAACCTTTTGCGCAATGGAAAGATTTCATGGATGTTAAAGGTGGAACCATTGATTCCAATAAAGAACCTTTATTTTTAAGAGAGTTCTCAAATGTTTCAAATCTCTAATGGTTTCTCTTGCACATATCGCCAAAAATTGCCCCAAAAAATGTCATTCTATCCAAACCTGTATAAATGTTTTCTGTGGAACACGAAATATATTTTGAGAAGTGTTTTTCCATTCAATAAAACTCAATGAGGTCCAGTGTTGTTTAGACCCCAACATTCTTCAAAATATGTTCTGACGAAGAAAGAAAAACATGTAGGTTTGGAGTGACATGAGGGTGAGTAAATGATTAATTTTCATTTTTGGGTGAAAATTTGGCTATGCTGCATCCCATCTAACATATCTGTCTTATATTCAATAGTATTAAATAGTACTTAAATAGTATTAAATAGAGGGTGGATATAAAGACATGAATGATTGACAGGCCAGTTTATGGTGACAGGATTCTCATAACTAAGCGACAGCATGGTAGTAGTAGTAGTAGTATGTCCCAAAACTTGCCTTCTCTTCTGCTACACACTCAAAAGTATCTACTTTTTTCACGAAAAGAGTACACACTGTTAGGACATAGTATAAATAGGTGATCTGGGATGAAGTACCACATTCAAATGACCCATTTGAAATAGTTGGCTGCACTTCAAAATGTTATTTTGTGTATCTTTCCAAACAAGATGATACTCTGTGGGGGATTGAAATGAATATGTGAATCATTTGTTGAACAAAGAGATGCGCTAAAATAAACCTGACTTCATTTTAGATATTACAGTATTAAAAAAAACAAAAACAATGTAGCGTTGTGTTATATTGCAACTCACTGAAACAAGCTTGTTTTAAAACTATTCACTATTTTGTTGCTCACGCTCTGGACTCCCTTATCAAGTCAATAATAGTTTAAATGGAAAGTCTTCTGTCAATGTCAATAACCTGTGATTTGTGCATGTACTATGCATATGTTTTTATTTATTTTTTCAAACAGTGTGTTATGACTGACAGACATTTCTTTCTTCCAAGATCACTGAAGATGTTACTGGCCCCTAATCCTCCTCTTATGTGTTTGACCTTTCACCTCAATGCAACAAGTCAAAGGTTAGAGGTGAAACACAATCTGCTCTCGCTTCAAGAATGCCTCTAGGAGTGTCACATAAATGTGCAGTGAAGTGCATGTGACCATTAGATTTTTTTTTAAACAAATCAATTTCAAGTAGACCACCTACTTTTTCACCTTTAAAAGGACAAATTGTACATACTGTAGGCTATGTATCAAGATTTTGCTTATGATATTTGATCATTTTTGGCATTTTATAAAAAATTAAGTTTGCTGGCCTACTTAGTACTTTCAAATACAAACACATTCCCATATGCCACTAATGTTTTCTTTGATAGTTCTCTGTTATTATTTTTCTCCATGTCCCCATGTGGCCTTGTTCATGCTTTTTGTTGTGGTTTAGGAAAGTCTGAATTTAAAAAATGTGTGAGTCAAATGAGGAGGGGACTTTTTTAACACCACACACCAAAATGTTATGCAACAGTCCCTATCCCACACTCCCATGTGTCCACATGGACCTTTGAGAAAGCAAGCGAGTGAATGAAAGGACAAGACGATCAATATTAGAAGCAGATGTTGTGGATGAGAGTCCTGCTGTGGCCGTGGTGGAGGTCACTGGAGGTTTCGGCTGTGGCTCTTAATGCGCAGGACACTCAGAGAAATATACGGTCAAGTGGTCAGGCGTTTTAAAATCTGATTTTCTTTTATGAGGTATGCTGGTGAATCACTCTGCTGTGCATTCTGTGTATTTCTGTCAAACTGATCCGAGAGGGAAAAGTGTGATTTAATATTCATGAATTATGTTGGGAAATTTTTCTTTAGCCTACAGATGGTGTTTTGACATTTCTTGATTTACCTAGATAAACTTTGAGCCAAACTTGTTAAAAATCCCCAAATTATTAATCACGTCATTAATGACTCACTTGCCAATAGTCTATACATATTTGTCAAGTAAAACATTCATTACTCTTTTGATGTTATGAATTATTTTATTAGTAATTTTAAGAGAATAGCTCACACAAAATGTTTTATTCTTCCATCATGAGATGTGCATGGAATACCGTTTCAACCTCAGAGTGCATATGAAGCTAATAATTGGAAGTTAAAAGTTTAAAAAAGAAAAATAGCAAATGTGAACTACACTGCCATTTAAAAAGTTAAAGATTTAAAAAAAAGTTTTGAAAGACGTTAAGGCAGCATTTTGTTTGATCAAAATACAGTAGAAACAGTAACATTATGAAATATTATTACAATTTAAAATAAGTGTTTTCTATTATAATATATTTTAAAATGTAATTGATTCCTGTGATGTCAAAGCTGAATTTTCAGCATCATTACTCCAGTCTTCAGTGTTGATCCTTCAGAAATAATTCTAATATGATGATTTGCTGCCAAGAAACATTTCTGATTATTATCAATGTTGAAAACAGCTGTGCTGCTTAATAGATTTAATGTGTCCTTGCTGAATAATTTCTTTAAAAAAAAAAAAAGTAAAAAAAAAGTACTGACTCAACTTTTGAACGTTAATGTAAAAATTCCCAATTAATTTAGACAGGGATGGATATATAATACACACAAACAGTGCAAAAGCATGTTAGAATTTCACAAATACAAAATGGGTTTTAAGCCAGCTATTTTTATTTTTTTTGCTGTAGTGTGCCAGTAGGAAGTATCAGTTTACATTTCCAAACATTTATTTTGCCATTAATTGTAATAATGATGATTAGATCAGATCTCCATGTGGAGCAGACCGGCTGTTGTCAGACTTATTGTGTCCCTCTGGATTATTACAATTAATGGAAATTGTGTTTTTGTGTGAGTGTGAAAATACTAACGTGCCTAAGACTTTTGCACAGTACTGCTGTGTGTGTATATATATAACAACATTGAAGCACTAGGTCAAAATGAAGTGATTTAGGAGACACACTGCGTGGCATGAAAGTAATCCCAGAAGCATGTAATTGTGAGCAAACAGTGTTTCTCAGCGTACAGCTACAGCAGGGTATTTTTCCCCTGACAGGCAGGTCAGAACGTAGGTTAAAGGAAACAATAAGAGATGATAGAAACCAACGGAGTGTTTTTCTAGAGGCGTGGATGCACAGTTAAATAGGTGAAATACGGTGGCCTCAGCAGGTGGGGGGGATCGAGGTTATATCTAATAGACTGAGAGATCGAGGGAGACAGACGGGAGGGAACGTTTTTCCCCCCGCTTTCGCCTGTCTGGGTTTTTCTTTGAGCTCAGCAGGACTGGAAGAGTCCGTCTGCTAATTCGCATTTCACACATACCAACAGGAGGCCTCCGACAGACAGAGAGAGGAGAGAGGGATTGTGGGAAGGAGTGAGGAAAGGCAGAGCTGTACTGAGGGGAAAGTGTGAACGGAAAGACAAGGGAGATTAATGGATCATTTGTAATGTGACAGAGTGAAAGTGGTTGTTGTGCTGTAGATGTCAGATGCCGAAAATGTTGATCAGTAGAAAAGTCGGTCAGTAGGTTTGGCTTGAGTTGGCATGACTGAGCGGCGGGCTTGCAGATTCCAGGGTAATGCCAATTGAGGTGCCAGGCTTCGGCAAGAAAGAAAATGAGAAAAAGAGGGCCGTGCACAGGAGATGCCCTCAACAGATCTGGAACATTTTTGCAAAGAAGAGTGGGAAAATACTCCCAAGTCAAGATGTGCCAAGCTGATAGACTCCTATTCAAACATACTGAGTGCTGTTATAAAACCAAAGGCTGCTTCAACTAAGTATTAGTTCATGGGGTTGCACACTTAGTTATATATGTATTAAATATAGGTATTAAAAGTGAAACTTTTTAAAAGTTTTCAAAATTAAATGAAACCAACATTAATGCAAAAAGTACAGTTATTTTTCTTCATCATGGATTGGCACACTTATTTATAATTGACAAAAGCCCTTTTATACATATGGAGCCCAGACATGCACATTCATGTATAAAGACCAGGCTTGTATCATCACTGCGTGATCATGTCTATAGATAGAAGGATTTCAGGGTGAAGGCTGTTTGGATTATGGAAACCTGAGTCAGAACATTTTCATGTGTATTCACTTCACCTATCTGTCCATCTCTCTCTTCTTTTGGTTTGGTGTTGCATCCAGACGCTCGGGCCAAGTAATAGCTGTTTCGCTGGAAGACTGTGGCCGTGAGGGATTTTTTTTGTGTGTGTGTGTGTGTGTGTGCTGTCCAGAGGCTGTAAATACCAGCAGAGCAAGAGTGGTTTATTTACTCTGGCTGAGACCTCAGCAACTCAAACCCAGAGACACAGAAAGAGGCTCTGATAATCCTATTTCTCTGGAACATTTGTCTATGTGACTGATGTTTTTGGTTTCTAGATCCAGCCCTAGAGGAACAAAGATAGAGATGAGGAATCTGGACTGTCTCTGCGTCCTGAGGAGACGCATGACTGACAGCAAAATCAAGCTGTGAATAGAGCTGATGGGGACAGTGTTTTACAGAGACCACCTGATGTCATTGCACTTGTGTATATAATATATTAAAGTGCTTCCCATTTTATGAACTTGGAGTTTTTTTGTTGAAGTGCATTTAAAATTAATATCCATTTAATGTTATTCATTTATATATACAGTGTATATATATATATATATATATATACAGTATATTGGCCCAGTGAGCGCAGTTGTCATAATGTATAGGTAAACAGCTTCACAAGCAGTCTTTTCAACCACACAGTGTCATTATTTCTGTCTTATAATGATTCAAATGATCACAGAAGCACTGGGATAAAAGTTTTTAGTTTAGGCACTGATGTCTATGGTAGTGATCAAAATAAAGTAAATTACCTTTTGAAAGTAACTTGACGCTGTCAAGTTGTCAATATCATAGTTACACCATTTAGGTGGTGATAAGTAACTGTTATAGCATGTATTTGCATTGAATCATTCAAGAGATTCGTTCAAAATCGCTGATTCATCCAGTAATAAAACAAGTCCTTATGAGTGAGTCATTGAATCATTCATTCAATCCTATTTTTTAAATAAGTAATTAAAATTAATTAAATATTTTTAAAATAAAGTGCAGCAATTAACATTTTGTCAGAATGGCTAGTAAATTACATTACATTTATTTTTTTATCCAGAATTGTGCAGCTCTAATATAAATGTTTATGCAAATGAGACTGGGTTGTGTGATGGACTGCAGACTGCAAAACAACTTTACACATAAGATTAAGTCCATAAAGTTTGGGGAAAGCTGTTTTATTTCTGAATTATAACACATTTGCACTGATTATAAATACAAATTAAATTAAATTGTATATACAAATATATATTTCCTATTATTATTATTATTATTTTATTTTTTTTGTTAAAATAATTAATAAAACATTTCATGTTTTAGTTGATTTGATAGAAACAATAATATTGGCACAGTTAAAAAGCCCTAGTTTTTAAATGTACAGTAAAGTTGCCAAGACCTTGTACTTCTAACTGCAAAACAGATCAGTGCCCAGACATCTGTGGACAGACCTGCAGGAGTGATGGATGTGAACCTGCCAGCTGATTTATGTAAGAGATGAGGGGGAGGGGTAGTTAGGGCAGGGGTTCATCCACATTAAACGCAGGTTTGAACCCTGCCAGAGTCTCTGTCGTCCCCTGGATCTTTGAAGTCTTGAGGGTAAGTGGTCTTTAGGGACCCTGTTTGTAGAGGCAATAGTGTGCCTGGATCTCGCAAAGGCCCATTGAGGGCGTGGGCAATAGAAAACATTAACAAACCATGTTTTGGCCATGAAAACATTTGGATTTCTTTTGTGACATCATATTTGGCTTTGTGTGAGTCTTTTATTTTTACCAATAGACTTGTCATGGGTGTTTTTACAAATTTCATCTTATTTTTTAACAACTCTGTCAGAGAGTTTATGAATGTGCTGTGTTCCAGAGTTGGGCTTCAAGTCATAGAAATTCATCAATCATCTTTATTTGAAGGATTGGTTGGCCCCGACCGCCCAACCCAACTGTGCATCATGAGATTGTTTCCATTCTCTCTCACTTCTTCATCCATGGCAAATGTCTATGGAAAATTCCAGCCTAATTATGGTGATTTATGTAAAAATGTCAATCTTCGGTCCATCTGGGAAAATATCAGGATCTGTTTGTGGAATCTGGAGTGGATTTTTCTGAAAGGAAATGTGGCGGAGAAATAGGTGGAGAACGGGGAATCACTTACACAAAAAGATCATTTGTCATCTTCAGAGACAAAAGAGTACAATGCGAGGGGTCTCCAGATGGCCCTTCTATGTCAGCTTTGTGTCAGTAGTAAACTGATAAGTTCATGTTTCTATTTGTATGTGAGGAGAGAAAGAAAGAGATCAAATGACTGAATACTGCTCCACTTATGTACATAGATAAAATAACTATTTTATATTTTAACATATTTCTAAATGTTTTTTGCTCCTGTGATGGCAAAGCTGAATTTCCAGCAGCTATTACTAGACGTTTTGACTTTTGCCCCAGAAAAGATATTAAAATGAAATGTGTCATGAATGTTATCTATAAATTACCCCAGAATGCTGTATTTCCAGACAGCAATTGCTAAACGCATCAGACACAGGCCATTACATGCACTAACCTCAAGTGTGTGGGAGGATGAGCCCTCAGTCAAGTCAAAACTGAAAGCGCCGGAAAAGATTTACCCAGAATATCCCACAGCAATATTAGGCAGTTTAATCTCGGTTTCAATCCTGCTGGTGGTGTTCCATTTTGATATTGTTAAATCGACTGAGACATGTTTGGGTGCTGACACACATTTTAATGGCTCTAAAAAGTAAGTCCATTACTGTGAGTCTGACCTGTTTTTGGAGGGTTTGGAGGGTTTATAAAACATGTAGATGACACTGCTGGTTTTTACTCTATAATGTGCTGTGTATTTGTCATATTTTTATGGTGATATTGATCATGACTTTTATTTTTAAGGTCTGGCTGTCTAGACTAGGTCTATAATACCTGGAGAGAGCGATCTGTCTCAATGGCAGTTGCTCATCTGCCCCTGGAAACAGTGTCACATATTTTTCGTTCTCATGGGTGGACACTATTGTTTGTTTGTTTTTTAAACAAATGTTGGTTTTAGGTTTGTTTATAGTAAATGCTAGTTTTAAATCAGATCTTTGTGATGTGGAGTAGTCTAGTTAGGTGAGTCGATGAGTTATGGTTAATGTACAGTAGTTGATATATCTTGTGATTTGTTCTTTTTGGGGGTCTGAGAGACACTGGGGCCCTTTAAATAACTCAGAAACATACTTAAAGTTGGCATAAAATGGAAGTTGCAATTGTGACATATCCGAGTGAAACAGCTTCTCGAACAAGAAAAATGTAGGGCCGGACTTTTTTTTTGTCCATCAGGAATTGATTTGATAGTTGTAGTTTGCTATTGGCCGATCTCATGTGATTGACATGTTATCTGCTCTCATGCAAGTAAACACATCATCTGAGAAGAAAAAAGATGTCGCTGCAAGTGGGAGGGGAAGTTATTTGGTAACACTTTACTTCAAAGCCTTATAAAAGTATTTGAATGCATTAATTATGCCTTGTAATGCATCTGATAATGCATTGTATGGTCTCATGAATGAGTGTAACCACAGTTATAAAGCATTATAATACACCGTTAGAAAGTATAATGCATTAAAACTCAACAAACAACCAGTTTCAGATGTAACAAGGAATCTGTGAATATTATAATGCATTTTAACTTTGGTTACAATTACTTATAAAAATATTATAGATAAAGGCTTAAGTAAAGTGTTAACATTATTTTTATTTGAAGATTACGATGGCACATTTAAAAAATAAAATAAAAATATGTGCACAGATAAATCATGTATAATAAATACAATGGTGATTTCATGGTGACTTTTTCATCAGGTAGGGCTACTTTGTTTCTTTCCCCAGATGTTATGAGGATCCCTCATAAAAAAAAAAATAAAAAAAAAATTATATTTACTTCCTTTAAAAATATATATTTCCCCAGATGTTATGAGGATCCCTCATAAAAAAAAAAATAAAAAAAAAATTAATATTTACTTCCTTAAAAATATATATATATATATATATAATAATAAAAAATCAGTTATTTTGACTGGAAAATATTGACTTGAAGTGTTTCCCAGTATTTTGTCCTGTTTTTTTTTTTTTTTTTTTGTTTTTTTGTCCGGATGCCCGTCCCGGATAATGGTATTTCGACAAGATGTCCAGCCTGTGCAAATGAAAAGCAGCCCCACAATATTACCACAAACAGACGTCACCACCATAGGTAAGGGGCTTTTGAGGTGTGTCTTATTAAGTCTACATTTTCACAGCTGTCCTTGCAGGGAAGCTGAATAATAATTCCTGGAAAATCTGGAAGTTATTTTAATGATTCACAGATAGAGGTCAACTGTAAAGGAACAGTCAGTGTTCTCATTAGTGAAGTTGTTTTTTCAGTGGTGTAAAAGCTTCCTCAACACAGAGTGTGAGAGTTTTGTTAAGTATGTTTTTTTTTTATATGAAATGCTTTAATGAGCATAAGTGCTTAGTGTCACACACCTCAACGGCACTACACTTCCCAGCATTCCTAATAATTCCCCCCTGCACTCAATCAGCCATCACCTGATCACCTGCACCTGCATTCATCATTACCGTACATTTAAGTTCCTCCTTGTATTCACTTTTTGGTCGGGTATTGTTTGTGTTTAGCATGTTGGCTCTTTTGTTAGTACTTGTTTAATAAACATTGGATTCATCGTCATCGTCATCGTCATCTTCATCTTCATCTTCATCTTCATCTTCTGTGGACATCAGCGTTACAGAATACCGGACCCTCAAAAATGGAGTTGGCTGGCCATGACCTGACTTACCACCTCATCAGAGTCCTGATCGAGAGAGGTCTCCGCATCACCATCACCCCAGTGATGGCTCCAGCCCCTGACCAGCGTCCTAAGATGGCCACCCTCCCAGAGCCTCGTCCTGTCATGGCCGCTCTTCCAGAGTCTCGTCCCACCGAGACCACCCCTCCAGAGTCTTGTCCCACCGAGACCACCCTTCCAGAGTCTCGTCCCGTCGAAACCACCCTTTTAGAGCTTCTTCACGTCATGCCTGTCGAGCCTCGGCAAAGATGGCCGCCGCCTCGCCGCCTCGCCGCCTCGCCGCCTGAGTCCTCAGCCACGATGGCCGCCGACGCCACACAGCCTGAGCCCTCAGCCAGGATGGCCGCCGCCACGTCAGAGCCTGTTCTTGTTCCAAGACCTGTTCCTGTCCCTAGACCTGTTCATGTTCCAAGACCTGTTCCTGTCCCTAGACCTGTTCATGTTCCTAATCCTGTTCCTGCCCCAAGAACTGTTCCTGTTCCCAGACCTGAGCCTGTACCTGTTCCTGAGCCTGTATCTGTTCCTGAGCCTGTATCTGTTCCTGTTCCAGAGCCCGAGCCTGAGTCTTTTCCTGAGCCCAAGCCCGAGCCTGAGTCTGTTCCAGAGCCCGAGCCTGAGTCTGTTCCTGAGTCTGTTCCAGAGCCCGAACTTGAGTCTGTTCCCGAGCCCATGCCTGAGTCTTTTCCTGAGCCCAAGCCCGAGCCTGAGTCTGTTCCTGAGCCCAAGCCTGAGCCTGAGTCTGTTTTCGAGCCCGAGCCTGAGTCTGTTCCCGAGCCCGAGCCTACGCCTTGGTCGTTCGTCTGCCTGCTCTCGCCTTGGGACTACACTCCTCTGGCTTCACCTCGTCCCTCTGGCTCCGTTGGGCTCCTCACTTCCCTCCAGCTCCACCTTAGTCCTCTGTCGCTGGACGCATGCATCTACATGTCATCACTGTGTATTTAAGTTTCTCCTTGTGTTCACTTCTTGTTCCGTTATTGTTTGGGTTTAGCACACTGTCTCGCATGTTGGGTCTTTTGTTAGTACTTGTTAAATAAACCTTGGTTTATCTTCATCTTCGTCTTCTGTGGAAATCAGCGTTACACTTAGACATAAATATAAGTGAACTACACTTGACTGATCTGAATGAAATGTGTTGTAAATAAGTGGCAGAATAGCTTTATTTCCCAGCAGTGTTTCTAAATGTGTGGTGAGTATAGTGCCCACACCAGCTGTTGTTGAGTCATCCACATGTTAGGTTTATGTTAAGAGAAGAAGTGAGTAGGCCTACATGATGTGTTCATTCTCATTCTAAACATCAAATGTTTTGGCTAACCTGACTTGGCTTTCCCCTTAAACTCATCTCGGAGTTTCACATTTTGTTGAAAAACACTTGTAGTCATGAATAAAAGGAAGCAGCAACCCTGATCTAATTTTGTGCCCATGTGAGGTATCACCACGTCTGTGCAGTTGCGTGCACTAAAAACGGACTCAAGTGGACACTTTTGTCCTTGTCTGTTTCCTCTTTGCTAACTTCCTGTCTCAGCAGTTTAGGCACCAGAGATATATTTATATAACAATGATTTGAACTTATGATCAAAAATAAATTGACAGTGGTTATTATTTTATTTTATTTTATTTTTTTCATACAAAATCAATGGACTTCAGTGTTGTTTGTTTCCCAATATTCTTTTGTTTCACAGAAGAGCAGTATTGGGGGAAAGTTAAAAGTTTAAAAATAATGCTTTACTCCCCCCAAAAGTAACTAAGTTAGTTAAAAAAGTTAAAGTTAGTTAAAGTTACTTAGTTATTTTGGTAACACTTTACAATAAGGTTCCTTTATTAAACATTAGTTAATGTATTAACTAACATGAACTAACAATGAGCAATACATTTATTACTGTTTTTGTTAATCTTTGTTAATGTTAGTTAATAAAAATAAAGCTGTTCATTGTTTGTTCATGTTAGTTCACAGTGCATTAACTAATGTTAACAAGATTTTAATAAAGTATTAGTAAATGTTGAAATCAACATTAACAAAGATGAACAAATGTTGTATAAGTGCAATTCATTATTAGTTAATGTTACTAATGTAGTTAACTAATGAACCTTATTGTAAAGTGTTACCGTTATTTTTTATGTAAAAGTAATGCATTATTGCTTTTGTGTTACCTTTTTCTTATGTGGGATGGGCTTGCTTGTTTGTTAAAAACAAAAAAAGTTTTATTTTTGGCAAATTTAAAGGCACCAAAAGTAAAATAGGCCTCAGGCTGAAGGAAATGCAAAATCCCTTCTGCACAGTAGAGAGCGCTGCTCAAACAAACCATTGGCACGTAAGAGGCAGGAGAAGAAAGTTCAACACTCAGCTCTCAAAAGTTCAACATGGGGACACCAAGCGTGCCGCACAAGTCCTGAAAAGTGAAGCCGAAGCGTCTCAAACGCCCCACGGTGGTTGGTCCCAATGTATGTCATAAACCCCAACCTCCCCATGAAGTATAATGGGACGCGATGGAAACTAAACAATCAAATTACACTTCAAATACATTTTTGATGTTTTCTGTCATATTAGGTTTTTATCACAGTGATGTAAGTTTAAGTGTTCATTTTTTTTAAATAAGTTTGGTCACGAAGAAACGAAGTAGTCACTGAGGCACCAATTGACTTTTTGGGGGATTTTCGGGAGGAGATTGGAGCTTCAACTTTAATTTCTACATATCCATAACTGTTTATTTCACACAGTAAACTTTGTACTAACTGTTTCTGTGGGAGTGAGGGCAGGACCTTGATATCACGGCTTTACTTCCTGCTCACTACTGTGCAGACTCAGGTCCCAAGATCAATATGGGCAGAATACATGGGCAAACAAAGTAACTTGGATTACTTATTTTAAGAAAGTAACTTTTAATTACATTTAAATGTTGGTTTACTCTTTACTTTACTTGATTACGTAGTTATTTTTAATGTGTTACCCCCAACACTGCAGAAGAAAGAAAGTCATAAAGGTTTAATGACCTAAACATGAGTAAATGATGACACTATTTTCATTTTTGGGTAAACTATCCCTTTAAGTTTTTTTTTATCGGTTAATATGAGGTCATAAACTGCATATTATAAAACAAAATAGAACATTTCTAGTATTGCCTACTTTGGCTCTGTTCCAAAACTTTCTGGGTTACACTTTATTTTGATGGTCAACTTTAGACATTATACTAACTACTTTCACCTGCATGCCAACTAACTATCAATAGAGTACTAGTAGACTGTAGTAGACTGTTAGGTTAGGTTAGGTTAGGTTAGGTTAGGTTAGGGTTCGGGTTAGTAGAATAAATTGACATGTACTTGCAAAGTTACGTATATTCACTATAGAAGTCTTTTGGGTGCCCATCAAAATAAAGCGTAGATATTAAGCAGACAGTCTACTAATACTCTAATGAAAGATAGCGGATGTGTAGTTACTAATAATGGACCATCAAAATAAAGTGTTACCTTTTCTGAATATAGCATGCCACAATGCAGGATGCAGCTATCACATATTGGCATGTCATATCAACTACCTTAATAGAGTGTGATGAATGTTGCAAAATAACAGTATAAGAGATTTGTTGAATTTTTGTACTGCTCTGTTACTTTATTCCATCTGATTCATTCCACAATGAGGAATACACACTTTTCATTGGCAGGCCATTTGCATTCTCTGGCTCTGAGACTCCCAGCACATGTCACAATTGAGTCAGAGGTAGAGAGATGTTCATATCTCTGAGTGTTGCTAGTCTGGCAGACAATTTTTCTCTCTGTCTCATTCTCACTGTTTGTTAATTTGTCTATCCACTGTTTTCCCACTGCTCATCAGTATGGATTAGACTACTGTACATCTGTGCAGTTTGTCCAGAGGCAGACACACCTGGGCCACACCTGAAGACAGCAAAATCAATATAACCTTCCTGGTACACGTCTAATACAAGTGAACACACACACATACAGATGCGGTAATTTCCTCTTACTCAAGACTACGCATGGAGGGCTTCATTGTAAGTGAATCATCAGTGAAAGTTGCTTTTCCTCCTACTTTTACATAGTGACTTGAGTTCAGTGCTTTTTACAAAGATGATTGTTCAGCCAAAAATGAATCTTTTTTGTCCTGTGAGCTTGAACAGATCATTGAATCAGTGAATTTGAAAACTGGATGACTCTGATTTAAGAATTAATCCTTTGTGAAACAATTAAACAGTTCACTGAAAAGATCTGACTTAAAAGAAGAATTAATTTATTGAATCAAGTGTTTTGAGACAATTCTGAGAGACCTAAGATGTAGCACATAAATTATATGGACCACTTTTGTGATGTTTATGGTCCCCATTCGCTTCGATTGTATGGAAAGGAGCAGCATGAACATTCTGCTAAACATCTACTTTTGTGCTCCATGAAAAAGAAAAAGGTAAATGAACTGTTTCTACAGGTTTCATCATAGATGCATGTGTGTGCAGGATTTGTGAAGTGTTTTCAGTCACAAAATTGGATTTTATCATTTATTTGTGGCTTGCTGTTAAATGAAGACTTTGGTAAGAAGCTTGTGAACTTCCTATAGTGTCACAGACTGATGAAGTGCAGAAAACAGTACACATACAGTATGTAACCAGATTCATATGCTGCATATGTTCCACATTTGTGTCTTCTTGGCATTAGTCATATAATCTCCCCAGTATTAGAAACATCATTGTTCAAAGACAGCATACTGGAACTCTTAAGTGAAGATTTTAAAACTAATTAAGGCTTGTATTTTTCTTTTTCTCTACTGGGCATGCTGAGAAACAAAACAAAAACAGTTTCTCAGTCAAAACAGCTTCGGGTCAGATTACAGCTTTCTCTGTCTTCTCATAAACGTGAGTTTCTCTGCTGTGTTTCCGCTGCGTACAAAGAAAGGATCCCTCGTTGTGCTTTTTATCATTCTCTTTTTTCTTTTTTTTTTGTCAGATGACTGTTGGATGACATGACTGTGTTTTAAAGGAAAGGAGATTAAAGGCAGTGGAAGAGAAGTGGCAAAGCTCTATGTGAGTTTGTGTGAGAATGTTTTAATGTGCTGCTCCGCCATGTGGCTGCTATGGGTATTGCATTGGGCACCTATGCGTAGACTACTATTACTGTAAGTGCAATATATATTCAATACTCTAGGCTCTGAGATATTATGTTTGTCAGCCATGAGGGGAAAAAGTTTAGAAATGTTTGACCTGAAATCTTTGTATTCATGTTTCATCATCTGGTGGTGGCACTGATTACTGGTTACTTTTTTTCTCCACTGAATTTTTGTCATTGTAGATTTATTTTTTGAAAATATAGCTTACATAAGGAGAGGGAAAAGGAGACAGTTAATTGAACACACATATAATAGTGTGGCTATCTATCTATCTATCTAACCTTTTTAATAACTGTCAATTATTTTCTCATCAGAATCTTTTTTTAGGCGGTCCTGCCTCCCATTCTTTCTTGGGGGAAACGCAGAAGACACATCTTTCTCCTCTCATGCCATGTGAGCCATCGGTGGAAATGTGTCTCAGATCCCCTTCCACCTCAGAGTGTGAACTGTCAGCCAGCGTCTATCTCACTGTAAGCACAGGAACAAAACACTCATCCACACAGTTAAAAATAACAGGACAGTGCAATGTGTTACTGTTTTTGTTTATATGGGAAATTAAACTAGAATCATTGTGATTTCATGACGCTGGGTACATGACGGAAAGAGACTGGATGTCCAGCATCCTGCTCCACTTCCTCAGACTCGCCTTGCCTTGATGTCTCAAGTGTCCGCATTGCTTTCTGAAATGTGAATGTTTACTTTGTCCAATCTTGGCAAGGAATAGGAATATCCATCTAAATTGAACACTAGTGCACAATTAGGTTATATTATAATGAAATTCAGGATAGTTTACATTCCTTTTAATTCATTTGTCAGACACTTTAATTCAAAGTGATTTGCTGTGTGTTTTTACAATGAGGACAGTTCTCTTGGAGCAACTTTGGATAAAGAACCTTGCTGGTAGCTCATCAATTACCTCTTCTGGAGTTCAAACCTACAACTTAGCGGGCTTAATCTGTGGTCAAACCACTAAGCCAAAGCCACTATTCAAACCATCTCTGAGCAAAGTTTGGCAGCAAACTTCTACACATACTCCATTGGCATTTTGTGCATGTGTTAAGCAACTCGTATTCCGTTAACTAACAAACACTTCATCTTCCATTTTGCTCAAAATCTTGTGGTTTCTTTACAAGCTGGAGAGCTGTGCCGGGGAATTCATCCTGTGTTTGTATGCGCTTCTTATTGGGAAACATGTTGATGTTTTTTTGTACTGTATGCTTATTTGCGTGTTTGTGTCATTGGGAAAGACAGAAAGGGTGGGATGCCGAGAGAAAGACTGTACAAGAACAGACTGTACAAGAATTTCGTTATTAATACTGTGACTTTTACAATGACAAGTGTTGTAATGGAAAAAAAGTGCATGTATATTCCAGGAGGTATTGATGAGTGCTGGAAATATCCCACACCCTGGATGCATCTGAGCAAGATGCAGTGAAAGGAAGTGGTAAAAAACAAAAACAAAGAGAGTATTCACTTAACAGTTGCATCACTTTTGCACGCAATATTTCAGCTCACATGAATCTGCATCTGTCACAATTTAAAAAAATATATACTGAAAAAGTATCATATTTTCCTATTGATCATGCAGCAATTATCCAGCAAATATGAATCAAATAATGAGACCTGGGTAAATATTCTCTTTGTCCTGGTTTACGTTTCACTTATTGTTTGGATTTCAGTCATGAAAGATTTACAGTATTAATCTATACTCATGTATTAAATAATCATTCCACTCTATTTCTTTAATTGCATTTTCAAAATTATTTAACTGACTTTTCTACCTTCTCGTCAAATGTTAAATTAAATCTCCTTTTATTAAGCTTTCTTACAATCAGAATCATATTGTGGTCAGACAGTCCTGTTACCAGATTGTAATATTTATTTATTCTTTCTGGTCTATTAGTAAAAGCCAAATCAAGACATGTTTCTGAGGAACTAGTTGCCCTAGTTGACCCTTCAACAATCTGCTGAAAATCAAAATGGCTTACTATACTTTTTAACTTCTTCTTTGTAATAATTATAATTTACCAACAATTTCTTTTTTCATATGTGGTGGAAATGGGCTTGTGAGCATATTTGCGGCATTACCTGGCATATTAACTTCAGAGAACCAGACACTAGAGCAATGCAAACAGCGTGTGAAAATAAAAGATAGGTGCATTTCATTATCAGCGAATTCCACCAAGACAGAATAGAAGAGAGGATCAGCCAAAATGTCTCACTCTTTCAGTATTTATTGTTTTGTGATCCATTTCAGTCACAGCATTATATTGTAGAACAGAGGTTCTCTATAAAAACCATAAAAGTGTCAGTCTCAGAGTAACATAAAGCGTATTTACGGGTTATTGGACGCAGAGGCGGATTTGAGTTTGCTCTCTAGAGCGAGTATGTGACTCTGAGAGCGAGGAAAAAAGCCATAGCAAGGTCTTCTGTTGCATTGTTGTACTTCTGGAAACCCTCCATGTCTATGAAATGAGCTTGACTCACTCCTGAGATCCTGCAGTGCCGAACGGACCATGCCTCTTCCTGCAGGATTACACAACGCACATCTAGTTTAGTGTGGCACACTTTTATTACTGTCTGGTTTCAAAAAGAGGTTAGCTGAAAAGTCAGTCCGTCACAAATGCCCCTGAGACAGGGATGATGTCCTCCTGTCTAGACTGTCTGTCTTTAACTCAGCTATGACCTCTCCAGTAACAAACACACACAAGCGCACAGTGGATAAAAAAGATAGGATGTTGCGGACATCACATATTTTCATCTCTCAAAGTTTAATATAAAGGATAGTGCACCCAAAAAATGAAATTTGGACATCATTAATTCACCCTCATGTCCGTTCAAACCTGTATGTGTCTTATCTGAGGAGGATGAATGGATGGATGACGGGATAAAAATAGAGATTTGAAGTCTGGATCGATCGATGGATGAACCCGATTTTAAGTGTCACGGCAATTGTCATTTTGGTGTTGCGGACCAAAGGAATGTTGGGTGTTTTGTAGAAATGGAGTCCATCTGGAGGATAGCCATCCAAGCATTTCCCTCTCAATCCATGTGGCTTACATCGCAATGTGAGGAGTCCATTAGCAGACTCACAGCAAACTGACAGAGTCAATATTAGCACAGAACAGACACACACAAGGACGGACAGCCGCACATGAGGCGGCCCCAGTGTGTCTTATTGATGAAGTGTAAACAGAGAGACTGTAAATGTTCATTCAGTGCAGTTTTCATTAGTCAGTGAGTCTGGCCAGCAACCAAAAGCTTTTGATTAATGATAATGTTCAAATGAATTAATAAAAGCTTTTGAATTAATAAAAGCTTTTGATTAATGATAATGTTCAAATGAACTAATAGCAATCTAACAGAAAAGGAAAGTTGTTGTGTTTTTGTGGTAAAGTCAAGATGGTTTAAAGGGAATATCCCTGGTTCAATACAAGTTGAAGTTGGTTCAATACATCTTCTCTATTTTTTAAAGAAAAGTCCATAAAAAATATGGCCCAATGCTGTTATTATGAAGGATTTTCCGTATTGATATTTCATAGGTGTTTTATCCATATTTTGAATTACACATTGAATTGTATTGGTATTGTATCCGGGTAGTGTCCTGACATAAAATTACCAGTATATTTCCGTTGGCTGGTGCTAAATCACAGATATTGTGGTGATTCTGTGGCTTGGCGCTGAACTTCTTCTGGCCTTGCATTTATGGGAGTAGATTATACACACACATACTGTACAAACGCTCTTACACACAAACACTCACACATGATTTTCAGCATGACTGCTAGAAAGCAAAAGAAAGTAAAGCTCCAACCTCTGTAATAATGTGAAGTGTCTATAGTGACAGAAAATTGTCCATCCATCCATCTGCTGTTCCATCCATCCATAACTCACAGTTGTCCATCCATCCATCTGCTGTTCCATCCATCCATCCATCTATCCATAACTCAGTTGTCCGTCCATCTATCCATCTGCTGTTCCATCTATCCATCCATAACTCACAGTTGTCCATCCATCCATCTGCTGTTCCATCCATCCAT